>VZRX01004742.1:0-13620 GCA_013398075.1 Notiomystis cincta
AACAGCCTGACCACTTCAGGGCTTTCTGAAACTTAAAGCATATTGTTAAGGACATTTTCCAAGTGCCTCTTAAACAGTGACAGACTTAGGGCATCAACTACCTCTCTAAGAAGCCTATTCCAGGGTTTGGTCACCATCTCTGTAAAGAAATCCTTCCTAATGTCCAGTCTAAGCCTTCTCATGTGCAACTTTGAACTCTTTCCACATATCCTGTCACAGGGTTCCAGGGAGAAGGACTTCTGCTCTTCCTCTCCTGAGGAAGCTGTAGAGAGCAATGAGGTCACTCCTCAGCCTTCTTCTCTGTGAACTAAACACAGATTCCTCATCCCTCCTCAAAGGATATTCCTTCCAGCCCTTTTGCCAGCTTTGTCATCTTCTTCTGAATGCATTCAGGGACCTTAATCCTTCTTAAATTGTGGATCTCTAAGCATTTGACTTGCAGAGTTCCAGTCAAATTTATTAAGTATATTCAAAAGGCGTATTCAGTGTTGTGACATATTCACTGTTGGGGGATGTGGAGATGTTGTAAGAGGTTATCATGATAAGGCAGAAGAACTTTTTAATCATCATGGATATGCACATTACAGTAAAAGCTAAGAAAACCTCATATGCAAAAATACCTGTGTGCATGCATGATGTCAAAGATGCAAATAAAAACTGTATAGAATAAAAAGTTTGCTAAAGAGGAGTGAATACAATGAAAACATTGAGAATCATGACAATTGTATGTATGTTGTATTACATTTACAAATCAAAAGCCCATTCTTAAGCATTGCCTCCATTCTTCTAGAAAAATAAACTGACAAACTTACGTTTGTCTATACAGAGAGATACTCCATGGTGTGAAAACAGCATGACTGGATCTCTTATACACTCTGTATTATTGTGGATATGGAGTGTGAATACTAAAATAAGCTTATCTTCTTTATTTTTAACTGAATTAAAGAGCTCTGTGGTAAAAATCAATTCCTGCAACACATATATTTAGTACATACTTTATTAATTAAAACAATTCTGAAGAAAGACATATTCAAGAAAATTCTCTTTCACAGATTGGCAGAGCAAAACAAGCATATTCTGAAATGTTTGAAGAGAGTAAAATATTATTAAAATAAAATATGTTTTGGTAGAACTTGAGCTCATTCAAATTCTAAAAATAATGGGTTTTGTCTGTTGGTGTTATTAATGATTTTACTTAAAAAAACCCAAATAATTCAGGTAAAGCCAACCAAAAGAAGAGGAGTTTTACAGAAAAGATCAGCAAAAGTAAAATGAAATAACTGGGAAATAAACAGGTTTAAGAAGCTACTCAATTAGGAATATTAAAATAGAGTCCGAATGTTTCAAAGATTAGCTAAGGAACTGGAACTATTATTTTAACTCAATTTGATTTTAAACAGATGATTTAATCTTGGTGTTTCTGAAGGGATTTATTTTTACTTGGTTCATTTTTTTGGTTTGGTTTGTTTTTGACTTGAAACAGCAGTACCATATGAAACAAAGGTGTGTAAGCCAAACAGAATATTTAATTTAACCACTCTCAGTTTCATAAAACCTCAGTAAACATGAACACTGCTTGTACCAAAACTGCATTCAAAAGTGGAGCTGAAGGAAAAGGTTGCTTTGAGTCTCTTAGTGGCTTAAGTTATCAAGGGTAACCAGGTGTGATTTCAGGTCTCTAAGAGAGCTTTATTTGTATATCCTGACTGTTAAACTATGACTTTGAGCATGTTGTGTCTGAAAAAAGAGCCAGGAAGAGAAGACATAGCTGGTTTATGCCAAATAAGGTATCCTCTGGTAGTTGTGCTAAGTATACATTTCACATTCTGCTTATGCCACAGAAAGAACTGGAATTCATGGGTGTAAAAAAAAGCCAAATCAGGTCTATACCACTGACAAAGTACTAAAATAATAAACTCAAAGATAAAGTTCAAACTAAAGATCTGTTTTAACAACGACTTCTACAAATAATAAACCTTACAAAATAACTTCATGATCTAAGCAGAGAATATGCATATTTTCAGGAACATTATTTCAAGCTGAACAACTTTTGCATGTGTTAATATACACATGCAAACAAATATGTGTGTTTGTGTAACATATGAAGGTTTGTTTTGTTTTTTAAAGATTGGTCTAATTATTACAAAATTATCACACTAGATTTTGAGACATCTGGCTAATTTTTTGGCAAACCTGAAGAAAACTTCCATGTTTTTTGGTCCATTGTGCCGAGTAGTCTAAATTAGGGTGTATATACAATGAACAGAAAACATTGTGTGCTATTTTCTAACACAGGTAGGACACAATAATTTCACAATTACTCTTATTTCAAGGACATGACATTGCATTACCTGTTGCTCTGAATAACTTTTTATATAGATATTTATACACCTGAGCTGGTTTTCACAACATTTCTTTCAAGCATCACCCTACTGCTATGTGTTAGACACTTACCTTGTTAAGATGTAAGAGGCATTGCCACTAGTGCTTCAGGCATATATAAGTGTCACACGACTGCATGAGAATCATCAGTAGTTTGCCAATATCTTTAAAGCCTGTGTCCTCCTAAAAAAGCATCTCCTGGAACAAGTTTTCTTTTTCAGGGAAACCAAGCATCAGTAGAGCAAAATGCCTGTTATTTCATTTCTGTTTAGTACAATGCAAAACTTATATTTATTTTATCCCTAAACACTTATTTCTATGGAGGACCGAGACATATTTGAAAGACTTTAGAAAACTTACTGAGCTCTTACAGTCAAAATATTGTTTTGCACCATAGCTTGCTCAAACCTTTTGCATTTTTATAGGTATCATGCTTGCTGCTCATAATAAATAAGTCTGATCATTATTCATTCACATTGCTTTTCTGTTTCCTTTTCTGATGAGAGTAGTTATGGTTCTCTTTGGTTGTTTATTCAGTAAGAACACTTATGATTTAAAGAGCTTGATTTTATTTTTCCTGAATAAATCTTCGAGGATATATAGCTTGGGTTGGCAGTAGAACTATAAACAATGTCTATTATCACTGTCTTAACCAGTAAAATTTAAGGATCCAGGAGGGAAAATTGAAGAAGATATTTTTTGCAATTTTTATTTTTATAATATTACTATGAAAATTTTTTATCCTTACATGCCTTTGTTAGAATTCATTATCATTTGTCAGATATATTTTTTATATTCAACCAGACAGTTTTTCAGGACTGAAACCACATGGGATTCAATAGATGAGGGATTGGATTCTCTCATTAACATTAGTCTCTACCTTCTTCAATAACAGGCAGTGAAAAAATAAATATATATTAAAAGACACCATATGTGTTTACAAACAAAATATTCATGAACACAGTATAATTCTCCACACTTCATAGGAAATATAGTTACCAAAGTAAAAAGCTGTGTATAATATATACTCTATTAAAAAAAAATAAAGAATTTGTTAATATAGGGAAATAATTTTTTTATTATCTTTATTATCATCATCATTATTATAATTATCATTCTCATTATCGCTGCTGCTAAATATACAATAGTTATAAGATATAAGTATTTTAAAAATAATTCCAGGAAATCTGGAATGTGTCCTATTTGCATGTGTGATGAATTTACAGTGTTTTAAAGGGAGGCAGGAAAATACTTATTTTAGTGTGAGTCAGGTTCTCTGCTGTTGTAAGAAGGAAAGTAGGAGAAAATCATCAGTCTTGATTTGGTACATCCTCATTAAATGCAGTAAATTTTTTTGTGCCCTTCATTTTAGGATATTTGAACATAGAAAAATATTAAATGGATGTTTTACCCTCTTTTACCAAAAACCTAGGAGGACCACTAGATTTGTCCCATACAGTTTTCTATTCCATTCTTCCAAAGAGCAGATTGTTTTGTAGCAGTCATATAGAGGATGCAATAATAATATGAACTTCTAATAATATGAATTTCTAGCTAAGCCGAATGCCTCTTAGTCTTCACAATTTCTCACTAAATGAGATTATAAGTGAATTCTGATTTCTTTCACAATGATTTCAAATCTGTTTCTCATATAAGTATTTACTTTTTTAATTCTCTGAAGTGCCGACATCTGAGCTTCTATCAGAGATTAAAAGCACATTAAAAGTAAGAAGCATTGTGTCCTATGCTGTCTTGTCTTTTGTTTTTTGAGTTCTAAACCTCTTGCACTTTTTTCATTTTTACATATATTATTATACTTCCTATGTTTATAATATAACAACAGAAAATACTTTTTAAAAATAATGAATTGTCCTCTTTCTGATCCTGCATTTACTCTCCTTGTTTCATGCCATGAAGTCCCATGTATTCTAGAATAAAATTACAAGAAAGCTTTAACTACAAATACATCATTGTTATTTTATGAACTATTTCACACTGATCATATTACTTCTATAAAAGTTAATAAACTTCAAAATCATTTAAGAAATACACTTTGGAAGTGAAAAGAATATGTTGTATGTCAAAATTTTGGATTGATTAATCTTAAATATAATTCTTTAAACAGTAGGACATTTTCACCAGTTTAAGTAGTAACAGGGTGGACTGGAACAGCTGTTTCAAATAATTCTGTATTTGCCTTTAAGCTCTATGTTTTTATATCTGGGCAAATATTGAAAGATTATTATCCATCTGGTGTTCGAAGAAGAGTAATCTACTCTTACCTACATTGAATTACAATTAAAATTTATGGAACAAACCTTTTTCAAGTTGGTTTCATAAGATTTCCAGACTATAAAGACTCACCTCTATCTCATGGAATAAAATAATTTAAATTTATTTTCATTTACTCTACTAGACATTTTCTTGCTAGCCCATGTTCTATAAATTCATTTGGTCACCTAAAAACTAGAGTTAATACAAATATAAATATCACATATAAATATAAATTCACATATAATCACACATTTTGTAAATTATTTTTCATCTATCTTAAAATTTGATATTCCTGCATCAAAATATCTGTCTCTAATATAGAGCCTGTCTACTTCAACTTCCTTAAAAGGAATTTTTAATAGGTTTTTTTTTTGAACATGCCTCAATGACCAATGACTACAGACACCAGCCCTAGACAGTAGCAAAAAAGTATATGAGTGCAAAAAAGGTATGAAGAAAAATATTTTTTGTGTATATCATAAAATTCAAACCACTTAAAATATTTATAATATGGCTGTTAGAAGAAACAAGTTTTTTCTGTAGTTCTGCCATCTATATCTGACAAAGGGCAGCTTTAGGACCTACTGTCTGACCTATTAATTCAACTACAGGAACATTTTCACCTCTTGTCCTAATATATGTTATCAAGATAATGTAGAAAGGCTACATTGATTCTTTTTTCATGAAGTTGTAATTATATAACTCTAAAGGTTTGTGAAATAATCACTAGCAAAAAGGTTTAATGAGGAGTATTCAAAACAGATTATCTGATACTTTAGTTTGCAATCAACAAGCATTTCCACTGTAGTTTAGACACCATGAAACTATGTTAGAATGAGTCTCTGCATATATGCATTTATTACTCTATGTTCTTTCTAGATATATTCCTTTTACTCTAAGCACATCCTTTTCTCTCTGCATGAAAAGAATTTGTGGAACCTTCTTAAGAATTAATTATCTGATCATATTCCGAAGTGCTTTTGTCTTTCTGCAGCTGCATCTTTTACTCTGAAATTCAATCTAAGTTTTGTATTCACTTATCTGTAATATATTTGATTTTCTGAGTAGCTCCTAAATATTCAACAGTCTTTCAAGTAATAATAAGCAGACTGTAGCAGTTTGGCAATTAGGTTTTGGTAAAAAGACTGCTTATATTTTCCATCAAAAATTCAGGATGGGACATGTAAATATTTTCTGGTGACTAAATACTTCACATCTCTGTCTGTGGCAACACCAGTAAGTCTTCTAGACTTAGTAACAAGAACAGGTCTCTCACTCCCACGTAGAGAGGTAATAAACAGTACATAATGTAGGAAAATGAATCAGGATATCAAATAATTTTCAGAAACTTTTAGCACATGCAAAAAATGATAAATTGATTTTATAGCACAGAATATTGAATCCCCTCCCCCCAAGACTTTCTTTGTTTTATTGATGAGTACTAAAAGGCAGTAAAACCCAGTGTAAGATTGAGCTATAGGTAGAGATACGAGTTAAAAAAGTTAACAAAATTATCTGAGAGGAACAAAAAGCCACCAATAAAATATCCCCAACATTTTTTCTTGTACCCTTACTCTATAAGAAAAATAAGAACATTTTTTTTAAAAAAAAAGAGAGAGAAAAGGAAATATAACACAAGAAAGCAAAACAAAGCAAAAACTCATGGAGGAAGGTGACAAAGAAAATTAATCCTCTTTGAGGTTCAAATAATTTCACATAAAAATTTTCTTCCACACGTTATTTATCCTATCTTTGCAGATTGTCTGTCTTTACTATCTGCTTCAGTAGAATAGGTAGGATACTCCTCTTCACTCCCACTTGCAGAAACCACTACATTCTGTGTGTGATAACTGTTATGAATTTAGCAGTGCTAAAAAAGGAGTGAAGAACAGTGTCACCAAAATATATGTTCATTTTCAATAATAATATTTCTTTGAAATGTTTTAATGCACTTTTTGGCTACATGAACAAGTATAATCACACCAGCATATCTTCTAACATGGATAAGGCAGTGAGGGACTGTGGTTCAGTTAAAGTAGGTACATTTGAAAAACTCAAGGATGTTTAAGCTGATGAACAGCTGAAATATGTTACAAAAAGAAATTAAATTATAACAAAAAAAAAACCCTTACATACATTATATTGCTCCAAAGCACAAATAAACAGAACATTAAAAATTGTTATGAACTTTTAGATTGTTAGCTGGAAAATGTTTATAAAAAAAAAGATTGTTTAATATTTCAAATGCATTCAGAAAAAAAAAAAACACAAAAACAAGATTAATATTTAATAGGTGAGCTACATTTTTCACTGCAAGTTACAGAACCAGGGTGCAATTATCTGTGTAAAATGTCCATTTTTTATTTGGAGCACCAAATTTTATGATACTTATTGGACACAGAAGTAATTCCTGAATTTAAAAGTCCTGATAAAAATGATCTTGGAATCAAGAAGTAGTGATGGGGAAGCCTTGCAAAATTCATGATTGTGAAGAAGGTTGGAAATCTTTGGGTTTGGGTTCTCCCCAGTCTGCAGTTATGATGCAGCTTCACTGGGGGTAGGGTGGGGCAGAAATCAAAATGAAAAACAAGCAAATAAACAGAATGCACAAGAAATAGTTGCTGTGCTTCCTCACTTGTGACATGCCTGAAATCATTATGTTTTGTGTTGAATAAAACAGGAGAAATTATTGTGTTTTGTGTTGAACAAACTGGAACTCTGCTTTCCTGTTATGTAGACACCACATTCATTAAGTTTGGTGTGCAATTAAGATGATGAAAAGGATTCGGTGAGAGCATGTCAGTTTGTTAATACTGTAGGACCAAGTCGTATTTAAAAAGGAGCCAATCAACAGTACAACTGGAAAATATAATTTAATTTCCTTTCATTCAGCTTTCCCAAGAATGTGCAAAAGGAATCTTGAACCATATCAGTTTTGTTCTCCTTATTCTGATGTCATCCCACTAGTCCCAGTGAACTCCCAAATTAGCAAGGCCCAGAAGGGTTTAAAAATATGATATCTAATTTTCAGGTACTCCAAAATAAATATTTTACAATTTCATTAAGTCTGCAGACTGAACTATATGACAGCCCAAGATATTAAGTAGGAAGCTAAATGCCCATTAAATGATGCTCCATTCAAGTAGGAAGCAAAGTGCAAGCTCATACTCAAAATAGTGCCAACACTGAATTAAGGCAGAGTTGCTCAGGCCCTTGTCCAGCTGTCTAGAAAATGTCTGAGGACACATACTCATATAGCCTGTTCCAATGGTTAATAAAATTCATACTGAACTCATGTGAACTCATTTCCACACCACATAAACAGCTGGAACACCAACTCATAGGCTTCTATTCCTCCATCAGGCTCTACTGGTTCTGGATCCAAGTTCTCAATGGCTTCTTGAAAGCAGTGGATGATGACTGATAGGCTCACTACTCAAAATATTTTTCCCCAATCCAGCTTGCCCAGACTTTCCTGGCAGGAAAGTTCTCCATTTCCAATTACCTTAGAGGACCTTGGTTTGACTCAGATGAGTTTACCCTTTTGAATTGGATGTATCCCATTAAGTCCTGAGGACTTTCAAGCATCAGAAATGCTCAACATGAACATTAACTGATCTTCTACCACCATTGGAAAGTTCTCCTTCATGAATACTATTTCTGGGCAAAAAGACCTGGAAAACCTTTCTAATAAAGGCTGAGGTAGAGAAGAGAGCAGGCACCTCAGCCTTAGCTGCATCCCCTGTCACAAGGGCACCTACATGTAGGTGAGATTACTTTCCAAGGGAACTTCATGATCTCTTATCTGGGAGTACTTACATAACCTCTGTACCACATTTCTTACATCTAAAAAAAACCAGATAAATAACCCCACTTCAGTAAGTACAAAGACAACTCCTACATGGAAACCCTGTAGATTGTTTTCTTGACAGTAAGGTAACTGTTTTTCCCAGAAGTTGAGGAGACAGAAATTTCTAACACGTTTTTTCATTGTCTTCTGGAAAGTTCTGAAATTATAGAAGTCTCTGTGACTTCTATACTGCTCTGTCTAGCATATCAAATTGATGATGTTGTCACAGGTTATAGGGGCTATGATGAACTCCTAATTGAACCATCAGATCATTTGTAAACTCAAAAACATACAAAGCAGCTTTTGAAGTGAATGAGCTGGCTGCAACATTCTGATCTGCCTGCATTTTATCAGTGAAAATAATAATGATGTCAAAACCTGTGGTGAATCTTCTTTAAGAAAGAATCGTTTATTCACAGGTCACACAGACAGCAAGCAACAAATTTTTCATGTATCTGTGAATAAAAAAAGGAGTACCCTGTAAGCAACACAACATAATTTGTAGCAGATTTGGAAAAGGCAATGCAGTCTGCCCTATATTCATGCCCTGCTTATTTGAAATCCACAGTATAAAGCAAATAAAAACGACAGGAACAGAGAAGCAAGACAAAATTTCTTCTTGCTTGATTATATCTGCAGTTACTGACATTTGTGTGGCTGGCTACTCAAGTTTTAATCATCAGTGAATTAAAAAACACCATAGATGCATCTCTTTCAGAAACCTTCAATAACATTTTGTTAGTTGCTTCCATGGGTGTATGTTTAAGGCATTAGGTTCCTAAAAATTCACTACCAGGATATTTCTGGCAGAGTTTTCTTCAGAACAGTAGATTTTAACACCTAAATTTACAATATGTCCTAGATATTTCATATATTATATTGTTATTTGTGTTTGAGCAACACTGAGAATTTATTCTTTCCTACAAGAAATGTTAAAGTCCTGGCAAAAATTTGACCTCTTCCTCATACATTTCCAGAATAATTTTTTGCTGATCACATTTTATGTCAGAAAGAGTTTTAGCAAACAAACAAACAAATAACAAAAACAAAAGAAAACCCAGAAAGCTCCCATAATGAAAAAAGAAATAATCCAAACTAACAAAACAAAAAACAAATTCGTGAAAACAATCCCCACAATCCAGTTAGATGTCTTCTCATTAGAGTAACCAGTAACCAAAAGTATTTCCTCACTCAGTGAAAAATACATGTCTTCATTGAATCAAAATAATACAGCTTCCCTTTTAGCCTAAGAAATAGAAGTACATGAAAATGATCAGCTGCTGATCTAATTCAGTCTCATCCAAAGGATTATCCAAGTGAAAGGGGAATTGTAGTTGTCTCAGAGAGAACAAGGGGAGAGCAAAAGACAAACTGATGTGAAAAATCAAGTTATATGTAGTAAGGCAACTTAGTATTTTTCATAAATCAGCAATAACCATTTTAAATGTAAAGAAAATGTTCTTATTATTTACAATGTTAAACAATATACAACAATCAAAAAATGCTACAAAACAGGAACAAAGAGACAGCTAAATCCATTATCTAAAAGGCATGTGTACAAAAAGGTAAGACCTAAGTAAAGAATTGATATCTTTAGAATCATAAGCCTCAAAAACATCCCCTAGATGTCACACAAAAACCTCCTTAGCTTCAAACAGAAATTTTTAATAACATCTGAGTGCTAACAAGTACTTTGTTCCCACAATGTTTGCCTGAATCATTCAGCTTATCTTCCTTGATAAAGTTGATCTAACTGGTTTCAGCCAATCTAGCAGATCAGTTTCTGCCAAAAGCCAGTGGCAACTGGGAACATTGCTACACTCCTTTAATGCTGCACCATCTTCTTTCAGATCTCAGTTCAGGTTTCTTCTCTGCATGAAGAGAATTAAATTCACACCTCTCATCCCAGGTGAATGGCACCCACCAGAGGGAGGAAGAGTGGAATGCAGAGCCATCCTAAGGTATAAACCACCAGTCTCAAAGAGAGAATATGTTAATCTTCAGGAGGACTCATGCCAGATACATCAAATCTATGCTGCAGCTCAGTACCAAGCAGCTGCTGAGCCCAGGTCCCCTAGTTCTCTATACAGGCACAAGCAAGTCCTCAGCATTTGCATTTCAAGAACAAGATTAGGACAGCTTGCCCAAAAGGAAATGCAGCTGGGACACTTCTGCATGTGCAAAACATTCTGACCTTCTAACACTGGATTCTAACACAGGAAGGATTCTCAGCTTCCTCATGGGGCTATTTTACCTTGCACCATTGTCATAAACCATTAAACAGTTCTGACTCAATAAATGCTGAGACCACACACTAGGGGTTTTAGTTACTTCTTTTCCTGAGATTTTGTGTTTTAATATTTTGTAATTCATATAGTATTGCATTAAAGCATATTTTCTATAGATTAATTATCCCATAGCTATGAATGGAAATCCTAGTTTTCTTCATAGATGGGTGCTTTAAAGATAAGGGTGAAGTGTCACATTCACACTTGATTTTTTTTCTTAAGAATCTAAGATTTTCAAGCTACATGACCCTTTCATAGCACAGCTGAAGGAACCTTTTTCCACGAGAGATGGTAACATGCTTACAGCTTCTTTCTTCCAGGGATTTCTTCCAGTGACATCTAGGTACCCACCAAATATTTCTAATGTGTGTATGAAAGGTGATTAAGAGTGTTCAAATAAGTAATATATAAATGTGCATGCATAATTTATATTGTGTATAATTTATATTTTATAAACCAGCAAAGGTTTTGAACCAAGAATTTATTATCTGAGCAAATAAAGGTGTTTTGAAATGAAAGTCTGCTTTCTCTGAACAGGAAGGAGGCATTCCTTGTTTTGTAACAATGGTCAAAAGCCAAGCCTCTCTGAGAGCCACCAGGGTTTTTTTCTGCTGGTCAACATGTAAATTCAGCTGGTATTTGCTGTGGTGAATTAGATAGTTACTTATCTCTGGAGCCTTGTGTTGGGAGTTCAGGGGAGTACATAGAACAGATGCCTAAAAGGTGAGGACTAGAATCAGTATGAAAATGTTTAGGGTCTAAATCTGTTGCTGCATTTTTTACATGCTTCCTTCTCTTAAACAAAAATAAAACAAAAATGCTGTTATGCTGGGTTCTCACAGCTGTTCACTGATTGAAATATCATAGTTCATAAGGTAAGTTAAAAGAAGAGATGACTGTCAATGTAAATGCATGATAAATTCTATTTTTACCTTAATGAAAGAATAAGTAGATCTGATATACATAATCAGAGTGATAATCTTGTATATTTATAACAAGCTATCTAAAAATAAATATAATTTCCAACTCCATGTCAATATTTTTTTTCCTCTGCATTTAAATATAAAATGTTATTTAAATACAGGATGTCTATTCAGCTGAGCAGCCTTCAGGCTGATGTGACCAGCTGCAAAAATTCTGTTGGGCAGAGATCTCCAGCAGGTCCAAGTGTCCACATCCTGCATTCCCACCTGGCCTATTTACAGAGCAGTGGCAGAATTTGTGGATATGCTTCCCCCAGGGACTGTTGTTTTCACTGCTTAGTGTTTTCTAAGTTAAATCATTGGCATAAACCACCAGAGGGTTTTTGGGGTGCATTTTTATGTCTCTCTAAACCAATATAAACTACTATTACTAGTACTATTATTATTATTATTTTCATTATCATTATTATTATCATTATTATTATTGTATTAGCTGTAGTTGTATAGGTTATTACCAGGTTTTGGTCTCCTATGCCCAAGTTCTATACAGATTAAAGCTGTTAAGAGTTTTGTTTCTGCTTCTTTGTTTCTTTCTTGTGGATGCCTGGAAATGTAGTCCCCTGCTTTGGGATAAGCCACCCCTATAATCATTATCTGTGTTTTGTTTCTTTTCCCAAACCATATCAGAACCTCCTTGTGGGTTAAAGCTGGGCAGCTGTAGTCAAGGTTTTACTTCTCTCAGCAGTGTTTTTGAGCAAGCTTCCTTCCAGGAAGTTTCAGAATAGGCCAAGAATAGAATAAAAAACCCTTTCATACTGCTTTTGTTGTTATCCCTTTAGTTCCAGCTAAATAGAGGAGCACTCAGAAAATATATTTCCTGGTTATATAAAAGCTTAATTCCAAGTTTAGCAGTGGTGAAGAAACAATTTTGTGCATTTTCTTTGTTTTAACATGAACCAATTTGTGTTTGTTTACAAATAGCTCTTAAAGGGCCACCAAAATTCAGTTTGTTCACTGTGTCAATTCTGAAGTGTTCTAAGGACCAAAGAAGGGTTTTATACATCATTGCCACCAAGAAAGGCCAGGGGTTCTGGCTTCTACAAACATCATCAAAGTTCAGTAAGCTTTCCACATTTATGGCCAAAAAAGATATGTCTGATTACTCTACATAGTAAAGGAATGAAGACTCAATTCAACATCCAAATGTTACAAAAAGCAAAATCTGTAGAATCCAGGCACATTAGTCTCACTGGAAGTCCAACTAAAAAACACAGGTTGCTCTTCATGGAAAACTCTAAGGAATGTGTTTTTTCCTTGACCTTCACACCTGGGTCAATTTGGAATAACTGAAAAAGATTGTGGAAAATGCTTTCATATATTGTAGAGAAGTAAACTGAAATAACAAACTGGGATATAAGTAATACCTCAAGGCCAGGAAAAAAGCAAACAAATAATGTAGCAAAGTAATCTCGATAAAATGCTGAAATTTTCAAAGCAGTGTATAAACACTAATTCTTATGTCAATAAATGATACATGTGCACATTGCTTTTATTACCTCGCTTTTACTTCATTTTATTTCCTGTAATAAGCTTCATTTCTTGGTGTAAAATTGGTTTTTTAAGCTTTGAAGAAGGAGCAGAGCAGAGCATTTAACCCCTATTGGGAGACTCAGTCTTCTGGCCTAAGTGACACATTGCTTTAATTTTCTAGAGCCCAAATATGATTTTTCATGCACACTATGTAGCTATCCAGCACATATTAAGGCAGAGTAAAGCTTGGATTTCCATTACTAAAATAGTAAACTACACTGCAATTACATTACTTGTAGCCTACAGTAGGATAAATATATTAAAGATCTTGAATCATACACTGCAAAATCAATTCTTTTTTCGAAAGAGAGAA
>VZRX01004744.1:0-48310 GCA_013398075.1 Notiomystis cincta
AGGAGAGGAGAGGAGAATATTGTTCAGGGAAGAAGATCATTTTTGGTTTACTACAAATACTGCCTTTTAGAAAGGTTTTTTAAATGGTCAGGGACAGAAACAGATAACCAGTGAAGGAGAGATGATAACAGGAAGCTAATTATAAAAACTAGAAATAACTCTGCTGTAAACATATAATTATCTTTCATTGTCATTTTTTCATCCTTTGGCATTTAATATCTTGCATTAATTACAACTTTCATGTAATGGATTTGAGAATCTCTCATATTGAAAAATGAAACTCTGCACCTAGCTTGATTACAACTTTATCTATATTAGGCAATAATAAAAAAAAGTCCTTCCTTTTCCACTCTTGAAATTATACTCTTTCCACCCAAGAAAATAATTACAGGGGAGTTCTTACTTCAATCTATGGCATTTTTCTAAACTGACCATTTCATTTACCTTCTGGGAGCAGGCCAGAAGTAGAGGGGATATATAATACTCAGGACAAATCAGAACCAACAATGCAATTTGCTCTTCTCCCTTTAAATCATACTTCCTGTGGCTTCCCCAGGCTCCATCTGTATAAAGTAATGCTACAGCTACTTGTTAATGGGGGAGAGACTTTGAAAGCATCTCTACTGCAAGTTGCAAACTGGTCCATGCCTAAACCAGTCAATTCACTGTCCTGTGTAGCAAGGGAAAACCATGGCACATCCTGGTATCTCAATTAAAAATAGGAATTTTAATCCATTTGAAATTTTGAACAATTTAAAATCAGAAGCATACACTTTTATATCAAGTCTCAAGAGGTCCTCCTTTGATGACATTGGAGACTGCAGGGCACTTGACTGTAAACCTGGGAGGTGACCCTGGAGCTGTTCCTATCCTCTCCACTGTGAAGCAGTCGCTTCATATTAGACATGCAGTTGATAAAATTCTCCTTTTATTGTCAGGTTAATCCATGCAAAACTCTCAATTTATGCCTGAGCTTTTCAAATAGTCCACAGTGTGCATAATGAAGTTCCTTCTGGCACTGTGGGCACATACCAATGTGTCTGTAAATTCACATCACTCTTTCTCTCCTGCAGCCATCCACGTTGTTGCCCACTCGATCAACATCGAGCGGTACCATTCCAGCCAGTCAAAAGAGGCTGGGGAGTTACGGAATAAACTTTCTGGTCTTGGCAAGAGCCCAAATGAAAGCTACTTGAACCCAATCAGGACCTATGATACAGTAAGATGTCACTTTCTGGGTTTCCTCATCTAAAAAGTTTCCCTCTGTGGATTCTATTGTCGGTAAAAGTGTATTTCAAAGCCTTTTAACCAGAGAGAGAAGGTGCTGCCAAAGGTTAACCTCAATTTCAGCTGAAAACACTTACTCAGAGCTGCAATTTTCAGGTTACTAAGCTCAAAGAAATGTCTATAGTATTTTAATTAGTTTGTCAGGAGACAGCTGGTGGGGGGAGGATAAGAAGTGTTGTGAATAGTAGGCAATTAAATAAACCTGCAAAGAATTTTAAAAATCCCCAAAATTAAACTATCAATACATGGAACAAACACAACTTCTTTTCAGAAAGAAAAATAACCAAACAGCAATAGCACTCCACTATATTTCTTTTGCATCTCCTCTTTGTCTCTGGGGGGTGCAGCACCTCCCCAGTCTGGGGGCCAATTCTGCATCGTTACGTGTCCAGTGTGGCTGCTCAGGGTGAAGCACCCTTGAAACCACCCAGAGGGTTGCTGTGCACAGGAAGCAGTACAGGGGGCAGCTAGCACTGCTGTGTGCTCTTCAGAGCCTAGCAGAGCTATGGGATCCTCAACCCTGTGAATAAATGGTTCTCCTTGTTTTGGGGAAAAAAGTGTCTGTGCCTCCTGACCGCTTTCTTGGATAAGCCACAACAGCATTACAAGCTCTTCCTTGTAATATTCCTAACATAAAGAAAAGCTGAGCATGCAGAGAATGCATGTAAACCATGCAAAAGTTAATCAGCTTTTTTATTCCATTATAGCACATATCACATTTATGTCCTATATTTTTTTTGTGTATCCTGTTTCATAGTTACATATTCCAGGGTTGAAACGGCCTCGGTGAGACTCCCATGCATATTGTTCTGCTCTTAGAAAATTCCCACACAGTCAGCATGAAATAAGGACTGCTTCAGCACCATGGATTGGTGCTCCACTGAAACAAGAAACCAAGTGAGAAGATGGCTGGACAACCATTGATAGGGTCCAATAGTGCTTTTAAGGTGCAAGGCTTGTCCTCCTTTTCCTTAGTTCCTTTCTGCTTTAGACAGCATGGGGTTTTCATCTTTCAAAACAAACAAGTAAACAATTTCAAATATGAAGAAAATCAAGCAAATTGATGTAGTCAGGGGTATGAATGCAAAATGCATCAGTATTGACAAAGCAGTCAGGTTTATCAGAACAGGACAGCAAGCCAAGGGCTCAGCTCCTCAGTCTTTCAGTGCACTCAGTGACCACTTTCATTGCTTGCCCATGAGGTGCTCCCCAGAGCAGAACAAAGCTCCCAGCTCTGAATAGGAGCTTACCATCTTTCAGTAAGCATTTTTTTCCTCCACTAAGCATTCCCATAGTGATATAATTGTGAGGTAGGCCTCTAATTAGCATTAAGATCCTAAATACCCTTGAGGAGGAAGGCTAGAATATTTTGAGATTCTTTCTCAGATTTCTCACAGCAATATACTCCACAATTACCTTTCAATTTGCAGCCTAGATTTTACTCTAACCTCTAATATTTATATTTCTTTTATCACTCACTTGTGTTTCAGTAGATAAACTCAGAATTAATAAATTATGAAGGGAAGCAAACAAAAGATTGCTTCTAACTTCAGAGAAGAAAGTTCTGAGATCAACAATTCAGGCTTTTCAGTTTCAACCTACTGCCATTGAAGCAATGTACTAAATGTCTTTGACATTTTGCCTTTTTTCATCTCAACATTCAAACTAGCCACTGTAGTGGAAATGTTCAAAATATCATCTAGATCAATCCTGTTAATATGTAATAGGATCTGAACACACTCTTCACAGGTACCAATTTGAAAATGTACTGTGTGCTGTCAAGTGTGAGCATTTGAAAGAATGATTTTACTGTAAAAAGTGACTGTAAAAATGGCATTGTGGAATTTTATCACCTCTAGGATTTCCATATCAAATGAGTGCACTTTATAAGTACAATAGAGGGTTGTTTTTTTTCTCCTTGTGTATTAAGCTGTAGAACCAAATCAGGATCCAGAAGAGGTGCTGAGCTCCTTCATTCCTGTGCAACAGCCCTGGGAAAACAGATATACTTTGTATATCTACTATGCTTTGTAGGCCAAATGGGGACTTCATTTACACTCTGATGGCATATTTATCTTGATTCTCATCTTGCATGTGAGATTTTTACTGTTGTTCTTCATGATTTGCACTTTACAACTGCAATCAGCATCTGACAGTTGTGTTCAAAATACATCTTTAGTCTCACTTCAGTTTATTTTGGCGGGTTTAGACAGATATACCAGACCTGTGCTGACGTCTGTGAGTCATGAACAAGGAAGAACATGTTCTAGCTCAGCGTATTAATGTTTCATCATTGACAAACATAAAAATGTTAATGTAAATATGACTCTTAAAAAATAAATCCAAGTATTATGCAGTGTATCTCCAGATGAATGTAAGGAACAGGTAAACAAGATATGTTTTTTAGGTAAATGACAGTATGCCATTTGTGTGTACTATTTCAAGGCTGCTACAGCCCCACAAACTTTGAAGTAAAGTAAGCACAAAAGAGTTCCACACCTTTACAATTGCAGATGTCTTAGCATCTCATTTTATCACCCTCACATAAATAAGCTGGTTTCTAGTGCTGTTTTCTTTATTAAACTTCTAGGTTTAATCTTCTGATTTCTCTAATATTTTTTTCTTTATTCGTGGCACACTTTCATGTAAGTAAAATTGATAAAAGTACAAATGAGACTGTCCAATTTCCTCCTTTCAATTCCTGAAACAAGTAAGTGGCAGCAAATATTTAAATATACAGTTAGAATAAGCCTGAGTAGAAATGGATCAGAGGGGTGTCTTTCAATGCTGTTCAGTGGTAAAATGAGGATTGCTTTGCCTCTATATCTTTGCCTCTATATGTTCCTATGCTGAAGATTTTGGCTTCAGGTGTAATAGGAACAACAGTAACAACATAAAAGTAACAGAAATAGTAAAAAAAATAACAATTATAACAACAACTAATAATAATAATAATAGTGTATTCTTATTCTAGAACACAACAGGAGAAGTACTAACCACAATAGCTGGAATAACTGGAGTTGTGATAACTGTGGCTTTAATTCTTATCATGACTTCATCCACTGAGCTCATCAGAAGGTCATGCTATGAGGTTTTCTGGTACACCCATCACCTCTTCGTGGTTTTCTTCACTGGTTTAATAATCCACGGTATGGGGTAAGTGTCTGTGTAAACTACATGGGGTATATGTACACAATTTGAAAAATCATCCAAATCAACAATCCTGTGCTTTTCTACTAATAAACTGCTGGGATCTTTAGTGAGATTATAAAATGAAAACATTCTGAAATTAAAACACATCACTTTTCTGAGGACTGAAAGTTTATTCAGCCACTCTTCTACCACCTTACAACCTGCACTTTATCAATGAAAGACCTTTCATGCTTGAGAGCTGGGGACATTACAGACCAGGAATCAAACCTTTGTGGGTTCAAATTACAAAGGAGTAGTAGACTTTATACTCATAGCACTTGGAAGGCATTTTGCAAGAGACCTTGTAGAAGCTTGAGAAGCTTTCAGCACGTCATCTACCCTATGGTAGGTGTCTCTGTGGCCATTCTCTTCTGCATCCATAAATGTAAAGTGATTCTGACTTTTCTCTCAAGGAACAGAACCCCAAATTTCCTCACCATACAGACATACTGTGTAGTAGCACTATGCTACAAACCAGGTTTAAATGACTACAGTAACAAACAGCTCAGGTTTATGAATAGCCCAGTCAGATGGCTTTTATGGACAGGGATGACTGCCTGGTTGCTGTTTGTCTCACTGTTCCTTAGCACAAAAGAAAGGTCTGTCCTCTTTGTAGAGGACTCTGGTTCTAGGACTCTGGTTCTTACAGTTTGGGACAGCAGGTGCATGGGACCTTCCCTGAGAAGCTCAGAGACTGATAAATCCTCTGTCAATGCAGAGTGGGAGCAGAAAGGTGCTTGGAGATGAAAACATTTCCACCTTCTGTTTCCAAATCCAATGGCATCATCTGCTTCTCCCTTGTGTGCTATCCCCCATTTCCTTTTCTCATTTCTCTGTGATACCATTGATGTTAATCAACATTCACATTTTAATTCAGTGAGCGCAGTTTTGAGGTAAATATCATGGTCTTCCTCACCACCTGCACTTTGCTCATACCGTGGTACAATCCCTGGGCTACACAACCCAGTGTTTGGGGTGGAAATACACTAACAGGAACACATTGCTGTGTGCCAAGAGATAACAAGTGATCCAGACCTAGCCCTAAGCCCTAGGTAGCCCTCAGTCATGTCCAGTGAAGGGCCCTGAACAAAGATTGCTTTGCTCCATAGATCTTTTCCTGCTGACTAGCTTGCATGCACATGGCTGCAAGCTGTAGTTAAGATTTTCGGATCCAAGGACAGTCATTTGGTGTTCACAGAACCACAGAATGGTTCCTGTTGGAAAGAACATTACTGACCATCTAGTTCCAACCCCCTTGCCATAGGAAGGGACACCTCCCCCTACACTAGGTTGCTAAAAATCCTATCAGCCTGTCCTTGTTATCATAATACACTTTTCATGTCTATTTCATGAAATATTCAGATGCTACTGCCCACCACTGAAGTGTGTATGGACCATGGCTCTCAGACACAGAGTGGCACTTCCTAGCCCACAGCAGTGTGTGTGTGTGCCTCTTCTCTGGAGGTACATGAAAGGTGTCATCATGAGGCAGGGAACAGGCCAGTACCATGGTTTGTGGTGGGGTACTTTTCCCACCTCTTTCCTTGTGGTTTTAGAGTTGCCACATCCAATTTGGCTTTGAGTGTCCTGAAGCTGGGCCAATTAATTAGCCCCATTTTACAGAGGCAGAGCTGCTAGCAAATGCTGTAAACTTTATCCTGGCCTGATTAAAATGCCCCCCCCCTCCCCCTCTGGCACAACTTTTAGAATCTAACTTCAGACAACAATAATGAACCCTTTAAAACCTTCAGCTTTGTAAGCTCCCTCTGCCCAGCCAGCTGATCAGCACTACTCAGCCAGAGGCTTCCCCAAAACTGGGACACTGGCTGAAGAGCCCTACTGATACCATTCAGTGAGCACTCTGCTTGCTTCAGGCTGGGAGTGCCCTGCAACAGAGCTTTCTCCTGCCCCACAGCATCCCTACCACCACCCTGGTAATGAAATAGAGTCAAACCTCAAGATCTCATCCACCTCCCACTTCTTCCTCCTTCCCAGGTGCCTGAACAAACCTCATTGAAAACTAGCCCCTTTTATTTCTGTCTGAACAGGTGGCAGAGACAAAATAAGTATGGAAGGGAAAATTCAGAAAAACAATATGAAACAAGCAGGGTTTCCCCATAAAAATCTTCCTTCTCTGCCCATAATCAACACCAGGTGAAACCCATTTAAACTGAACAGTCAAGATTAATATATTTTGAAAAATTCACATAATTAACATTCTCAGAAGTAAGGAAGCTAGAATTTAGTATGTTTAGAGAGTATACATCTAATTGCACTCCTCCAACTTTATTTGTAGCTTTTAAAAATGCATTTAGAAAGCAGTAAAGGAAAGAGAAGGTCTGTCACTATTAAATTTTATCACTTTACTAAACACAACCAGATGCTCAAATACATAGGAGGTCAAAGAGCCTACTCCAAAGAGCTTAGAAATCAAATTTTGCCACATACAGTAAAATGTACATTTTCTATGCAAGGGGTCTCTGCACTTCAGCTGCACTGATGGACACCAATACTATAGCACACTTCTGGCCTTTGCTCAAAAAGTCACTGCAAAACTAAGGGAAAGGTGATTTGAACAGGAGAGCAGAACAGGTTTGATAATGGGTAATTTTCAAACTTTTACTTATCTCAGAACTGGCATTACTTGTGCAAAACCTAGAGAGGCACAGAAACCTTGGAAAGAAGCATATCACTGATGAACATTTTTGTTTTAAGTCAGCTCGTCCGAGGCCAGACGCCTCAGAGTCTGCTGCTCCACAATGTCACTTACTGTAAGGATCACTACTGGGAATGGGAGAACGCCACTCAGTGCCCTTTGCCACAGTTTTCTGGCAACAAACCTGTGGTAAGAGTGATGTTTGTCTTCTCTTTTTAACTGACTGATCTTTCTTGGGAGGCCAAATGTCCTGGGGAGCAGGGGGCTGGAGTGTATGCCTGTTTAGAGGCTTTTTGTGTCCTGTTTAGAGAGTAGTTTCACATTCCTGTTCCATGACCTTTCCCTGTGCGTTAAGATGGTGATCCCAACCTCCTCTGTAATCAGTACAGACACGTGCAGGTGAAGAGTACTCTATACAATTTTGGTGTCATTAACAGCAATTTTTATTCCTGGAAGATCCTTTAGTTAGTGAACACTAACACTCTCTTTGAAGGGTATAAATATCAAAATTGTACTGTCTCTGATCTGTTGTATACGTTCATTTTGAATAATTCAGTATCACAAATATCCCTGATGTGCTCATTGCACAAAGATAGCCTCCAAGTGAAAACCTTATGAGGGTAGAGATACAGAAAATGCAATAGAACTGTAAAGCTAGGGATGCAAATTAATATTATTATTTTAACTAATAGTACTTTAGTATGGATAGTTTAAATATCAAGGGAGAATAAGGTGGAGAGAAAATCATGTCCTTGCTTTGGGGCACACGCTTCATACTGTCCAGCCTTGATGTCTTAAGTTAGGTAAAAAGGAGAGAATTTGAAACAATGAATTATGAAAGGGAAAGGCAAAAGGCAGGAAAAATGTCCCATGGAAGGGTGATTTTGCTGGAACAAGATTGCAAATCCACAGGGGGTAATTAAGTAGCAGACTTGTACAGTATGTCAGATGTCTTGCATACAAACAAAATCATTTAACATTTTCAGCTCAAGATTTAGCTTGCTCATATGCAAGTTTCTGTTGTTTCTTCCAAAAAGGAAAAAAACATACCAAAGGAAATCCTAAAGTAAAGGAGAAAAATTAGCATTCAGTGTCTGGTGGCTCTTTTAATGGCTGACATAGATTTTTCTTAAACTAAACTATTGTTAGCCACTATCCAACCTGCATATTAATGAGAAAATGAATGCCTCTCTAAAAATTTCAGCTACAATGTCACCATAAAAATCAATACATGGCTACGCACCATGAATACAGACACAAGCTTGCTTCCAACAGCATGTCTTGACATTCATTATCATAAAACTAACTGGAAAGAACTTCCACTTCTCTGTGTTAAACCTATTTTGTCACACTTTCCTGCCTACCCAGGGCCGTACTTGCAGAGTCGCATTACTTCAAATGAATTGTGATAATACCATATGGCATAGAGATCATGGATATGGATACAGAGAGTGCCCTGCTGGATGTGTAATGTGCTGTGGTGTGATACCTGCTAGACACCACAGATAAAGAGCACAGACTCACTCAGAGCCTAAAAAGCCACGGTGAGGTTTGTGCAGCACCGGCTGCAGCCAGGGCAGGTGGGGCGGAGCAGGGAGGGTGCAGCCTTGTGCACTGCTGGCCCAGAGCGAAGGGACCAGAGGGCACAGCAGCCTGGCCACAGCTCCTGGGGCTGGCTACCAGGCAGAGCCCCTCTCTCAGTCAGTCACACCACAGCTGCTTTCCTGCTCCACATTTCAGCAGGTGGGAAGCAGCCCAGTCTGGCTCCTACTGAGGACGATGGAGCACTTCTCTTGCACCCAAGGCACCCCAACTTTCATCCTCACAGCCTGGCCTGAGCCATCACTGCCCCATCTCAGTTCATTCTCATTATGGAGGAAACACTACCTGGGCAAGAATACTGATGCCCTGATTAGCCAGCCAGGAGCCATGTAGCTTTAGGAGCCCATCTCTCCTGGTGGATGCCCCGTTGTCCCAAGCCAGCCAAGAGACATTTTGGATTGAATGCTCCATTGCACTGGAGTGATGGCACATTTAAAATCCCAGCTGAGCTCTCTCACAGGGTAGCCTGCAACCTTATCATTCCTGTCACATGCTTTTATTTACAGGTAGCACAAATGGAAGAGAGGAAAAACAGATCTCATCATTATTGTGCCTTGATATATGCAAATATATTCAAGACAGAAGATTACCCACTGTGCAGAGACACCTGTAGTATTTAGGGACAACGGATGTGTTGAGTTTCTGCTTTAGCTGAGACTCTTCTGGCTTATGCTGGTTTCTTCCCATTATTAAATCATGCTTTTCTTTTTCTTTCTTTTTCCTTTATTTAATTTTCAAGACTTAACCTTGGGAAATTGCCACTCCATCCTCTTAGCACTTTCTAAGGAAGCCGCATCATTTTATGGCTTACTTCTCATAAAAGATACTTTATAACCCCTGTTACCCAGCTTGTGGAGCAAAGTCAATGTTTCAGCAAGTAAAGTTACTCTTTGGCGATTTTAAAAGCCTCATGACTGTGGAGTATTCAGTTTGCTAGAATGACCGATGTAATTAACAACAGTGGAAATAAAACGGTATCTCTTCCAGGGAAAAAAAAAAAAAGGTTTCTTTTTAAATCATGAAGATTCAATTACATCTAATTATCTTAGCTATCAGTGCAACTCAGTGAAATGATCAGCTCGTATTCTTGAATAGCCAAGTATCTCTGATTGTTACAGTGATCAGTACATACAATTAGCAAGTACAAGCACAGCGATCATCTGCAATACATAAAGTATGACCAACTCAGTATCCCAGATCCAAAAAAACCCTATTTATTGATAAAGAGTTGACTAATGGATTAAATGGAAATGTATCCCATTTCTCTAATTGAATATTTGGGACTTAATGTTTTCTCATGCACCATCAGAAAACTCACGGCTGACAAGAAGAGCTACTCCTATCTGTCTGCTTTGAAATACTTTGGGGGAGAAAAAAATTCTAAGGCTATGGGTAATATTGTATAAACTAATGCATCTATACAGCTTCAGGTCCAATGACATCTATATGTAACAACACCTAAATAGATTAATCCTTTGCCTTTTCATAGGAAAAGATTTTAAAGGACTCTTCTTGGCCAGAGTACAGATAGATATTAGCACTGCTTTTGGAGTGTGTTTGTGAGGGAGTCCCATATGTCTATTCCACAAGAAAGCCAGAACACTACAGCAGCAACACAAATATTCTCTTGGGAAAGACAAACCAAAACTAATTTAATTTTAGGCTACCCCCTGATTCAAACCAGAAAGCAAAGTATTGTTGTAGACATTCAAATAAACACTTCTTTTTAATATGAAATTTTCTACAGGCTTGGAAGTGGGTTTTAAGTCCTATGGTGTTGTATACATGTGAAAGAATTGTTAGGTTTTGGAGATTTCGACAGGAAGTCGTCATTACTAAGGTATGTAACATAGCCTGCATATCTGCAAAAAAAATGCCATTATGTCAATCGGGTTTTTATCATTTTTAAGTAATTTCTCTATATTAGGAAACTAATTTTTCACTCCTAGCTTCAGCAGCTTTTCAATCATTACCACGGTTTCAGCCAAGTATTGATTTTATGTTTTGCACTTATTCCAATAGCAAATCCATAAGAATATTCTATATGGGACCAACCCTGATTAATGAAGTAGCAGCCTTTACAGCACCACATCACAAACATCTGTTTGTGGTGTCTCTTTTTAACAAACTAAACCCACTGCAGTTAGTGCCAGAGACTACCTTGACTTCAGTAGCAGCGCACGGTTTTTACTTTAAAATCAGGAGGCTTCTGAGGAGATGAAGGGTTGCATGATCAGTTAGCACACACAGTCAAAGCTTCACTAATACCCCTGTAACATTTTCTCCCAGTTGTGTGCCAAGGGACTATTTAAGTCACATCAGAATAGATTGAGGATGTCGCTATTGAAGCTGCTGAGTCCACACGCATCAAGCCAGGGATCAGGAACAGGTGTATCTTGTGTGAGGGGAGCAGGATGTTGGATAACTCTTGCTGCTGATTTCACAGAGTGGCTGTGATCTCAGAATCTCAGTATATTAAGTGTGACATACAAAACTGCTGCTTAACTGAGATTACCTCTTTATAAAAGTGTATTAGAATTGAGCTCACTGTGCTTTTTTCTTCGTAATCCCAGAGTTAGCAGTGTTACATGAGAGTAAAACTAGGAATTAGGGAATAATTCTAATCAGTTAAGAAATACTTTTGCCCAGGTTATACCAAGAAAACTGACAAGTTGTTGAATTCTTACAGCCTTTCCTCTGCCTCTTGCACTCAGAAGTCAAGCTGTACATGCTGCACATGCTCTCAAGCCTTTGGGCAACAACACTGCAACACTCAGTATCCGTGACCTTACGAAAACAAACATCTACCCTTCTGAATGAAAATAAAATTTGCCCCTTTATCATTCTTTAGGTGGTGACACATTCCTCTGGAGTCCTTGAGCTCCACATGAAGAAAAATGGCTTTAAAATGGGAGCTGGTCAGTACATCTTCCTACAGTGCCCCTCTGTCTCACAGCTGGAGTGGCACCCTTTCACCCTCACCTCAGCTCCTGAAGAGGACTACTTCAGTGTCCACATACGAGTTGTTGGGGATTGGACTGCAGCCCTTTTCAAGGCCTTTGGAGCAGAGGAAAAAGCTTTCAAGGAATTATGGATGTTACCAAGGTTTGAATAAGAGGCTCTATATTTTAAAATGTTATTTCTACATTTTAAAATAAATGTTAACATTTTAACTTTAATTAATTTTTCGTGTGTTTGTGACACATTATTAGATTTTAGTTCTGGATTCATAAATACAACATTATGCTAAAAAACACTACAAACAAATAGCCATGAACTGAGGCCAGCAGCTATCAAGGGGATGTGATGACTAATCCAACATTTAAAGTCCATATTAATATCCTTATCTCTGTTGCTATCATCTGGATCTCTAACACCTATATCTATACCTAAAGATAATCTATTTTGAAAGATGGTTGTTTAATAATTGACACTGGAAGATGTCATCTAGATTTGTGCCTCTATGCTTATGCTCTGATGGTACCCATCACTTACCATCCAAAATTCCAGTTTTTCCCTTTCAGTTACTTAGATTTTGTCTTAGATATTTGGTCCCTGAAACATCTGCCTAAACCTTACTTCTTTCTGATAGTTTCCTTTGACCTCATCTCCATTTCCCAAACCCTGCTCCACTTTATAAAGGTTATTTGTGTTCAAATTCTGTATTTGTGGCATCTTAATACAAGCAGAAAGTTGATGCTCTGTTGTTCCAAGTTAGTGGGAATCCTCTGAAGCCAGTGGGGCCACCCTGACCTACTCCAGCCAAGGACCTGGCTCTAGACAGAATGGATTCAAACCACGTAGCTCTACTCCTGCACTGCTTGCAGGAATAGGGGATATTTTCAGCAAAGAAGAGCCCAGCAGAGAATGATTTAAATTCTGGTGGAGTGTGTAGGGCCTGGGACTGGAGGGACTGATTTCCCCCTGGGAAGCTTATAGACACCACTGAGCTGCAGAGGTTTATTAGAGCGTGGGTGCAGAGAGGAAATCTGGTCCAGTCCTTGCATTGTATCAGTTAATAAGAATTAGAAATGAAATCAGTGCCTTTGTTAAAGGCAACTGGAATGAGAAGTTCTGCCATTTCAGCAGAACTGGAGCAAAAATTGTTCAAAGTGATTGACAGCAAGTGTAAAAAATGAGGAAGAGAAAAAATTTATCAAATGTTGCTTGCCACAATGCAGGGTTGAAATTAACAGTACTGTCATATATAAACACTCTTCTTTTTCATCTTGTTAGGGTGCCTAATGACATCCTTTAGTTTCTTCTTTCAATATACTGAAAAGAATATTTCAATAGTTAAACTAGCAATAAAGCAAAAACCAAGTCTTTTTCAGTTTCAATATTTAAAGTTATACACCAAATTGGTGACTATATTAAAAAATAACATGTAGCAGAAACTGTGCAGAAAACAGAAGACATAGCAACTAAATAATGAGTAGGGTTAAGAATAAAATATGTGGGTTTTAATTACTAAAAGAAGATTAAAATAAATTTTTCATGCATATATATAGGTATAGTAAAGACAGTTGTGATTTCTGACAAATGTGGGAGCTAAAATCATAGAATAGACTATTCATGTGAAAATAATGAAGTTCCATATTATGTCTCCTCAGGATTTTGGCTGACTTAATTGCTGGTTTAATACATTGCCCCAAAATCTAACTTCTCTTACAGTCAGGAGTACTACACAATCATCATGTTTATCAGCAAATGTTTAAACTCTAAAAATAATCATAGACTCTGTTAATGGTACTTTTTCAAAACTAAATATTTCTCCTGCCTTTCCCATAAGTATAATTTCTTTTCTAATGCAACTGTGGACATGGATAGGAAGAATATGGACAATCCAAACCACAGTGAGAGTCCATAGCCCACTTTTCTACTTCCCTTCAGCAAATGCAAATGTTGGTTGTTTTGTTTTTTTTTTTTTGTCACTTTGTTTACTATGTTCCTATGCTCTTCCACTATTTCTAGATCATGAATGAGTTGCATAGCTCAGTTTCTCCTTCCCCTCTTTCTCCTCCCTGCTTCTCTGAGGCTTTGTATTCAGCTAAACTGTACAGCCATGGCTGAGTAAGGCATTCAAACCAACGATGGGATCTCTGTCACCTGAGGATTTAGGAGCAGACTGACAAGACAAATCTCTCCAAAGCATGATTCAGAAATAATTGAACCTATCTTATAGCACAGCAACAGACTAGAGAATCCTTGAAATTTCTTCCAGATCAATTTTTTCTCAATCTACTGACAACAATGAGAATTGCTTCCAGCCTCACGTTGAACTATACAGAAAGCTTATCTGAAAGCTGTTCTTAGGCACTATACATATATACTATAAATAAACCATATTTTACAGGAGTAAAATTTTTGAGTACTCAAAAATACTGGGCTGGGCAATAATCTAAATAAGTGTACATATAAAAAAAATTCTTTATATCTAGGGTTAAATTTCCAGAAGTTATGCCAGAGTAGCTGTTTTGTTTGCTACTACACTTGCAGGGCATTTCGAGCATTGAAATAAAAGGGAAAATGCTTCCTAGGACTTTAAAAAAAGTAACAATAAGGTTTGAGATATGTTGTGTCCCTATATTTGTTTGCAGCATTGCTTGGGGATCCCCCTTTCTTTTCCTGCTAAAACACTTCATTTTAATTATGTGTGCCTATTTGTTTGTACTATTTAAGGATAAATTATAAGGATGAGTCATGCAATAAAGAGCACAAAACAACAGAAAATCTAAAAGGAAGAGAAAACCTTTTTTTTTCCTAAGGACTGGGTGTTAGTGAAACCATCTTCCAGAGCATGAATGCTGTATAAAGACAGGGCTGGAAAGAGCACTCCAAAGTATTGTGTGTATTTATATTTCATGTTGCTAAAGGAATGAATCTGATTGTTCAATAATCTTTTTCATCTCTAATTTTGACCAAAATTAATTTCTTGGCATCAGCAACATTGATTACAGGAAGTAGTAATATCAACAAGCATTTCTCCTTACACATTTTGTCTTTACATCAGATACCAAGTACAGTATTATGCCAAAAATGTATTCCTCAAATACTGTTTTTTCAGAAAGAGCTGAGAAAACAGTAGTTCCCTTGCATATGATGACCTTTTTCTTGCCTTCTCTTTTATTACTTTAACTCAAATACAGAACTTTAAAAAATGATTAATATAATCTGTTCCTCTTTACTTTGATATGTACAATATAACAAATAAAGCTCTAAAACAGGATGCTTTTCAGTAATTCATAATTAAATATGCAAATTCCACAGCTAAATTTGGACATGCAATTATATGACTAATCACATTTCAGAAAGCCAGAAAATTGCAATTGCATGCTTAAATAGATGGCCAGGCCCCAAATTCACATGGGTGCTCTTGTTCTCTCATTTCAGAAAAGACAGTTGCTTTGCTATTAAATGGCACCCACTGAAAATTAAATGTATTTGTACGGGCAATTTATGTGCCATCTTAGACATGCCTTTTCTCTTTTGTTTGAACAGAAATTCAGTTTTGACACTGTGTAGCCTGACAAATGTTAACCTTTCTGTCACTTTGTGTTGTTGACTCCTGACTAAGTGTCTTGTTGCTGTAGACTGGCTGTGGACGGACCATATGGATCTGCAACCACAGACATCTTCCACTACCGAGTCAGTGTGTGCATTGCAGCGGGAATCGGAGTCACGCCGTTCGCCTCTATTTTAAAATCCATTTGGTACAAATGCTGCAACCCTAACACAGTACTGGCACTGCAGAAGGTAGGTGGGAAAGTTTATTGCTTCATTAAAAAGTTCCACCAGTGAGCCTATTTAGGCAGGGGAGAGAGGCACTTCAAAGCTCACTGGAGTGCTTTAACTCGCTCTGAGAAGCAGTCATTCTCTTTCCAGTTGCCCTAGGAACTGTTGTGGGGTGAAGTCTCCTGAATTCACTGTCATTCCCCGAGAAAGAAGG
This sequence comes from Notiomystis cincta, assembly GCA_013398075.1. NCBI lineage: Eukaryota > Metazoa > Chordata > Aves > Passeriformes > Notiomystidae > Notiomystis > Notiomystis cincta. The sequence continues at coordinate 15,687 of VZRX01004744.1, forward strand.
TAGCCCTAGCTGCAGTGTTTTTAGTAAAAGCTGAAGAATCAGATTTTCAATAGCAATGGGAGATAACTGTGGAATGTCTTTCACAGCTAGACAGATAATTAGAGAGCTACAAAAGAAACTCACCCTCTTTCTTACCAAAAATAAATCCTGCAATGTCATCTCAATCAGAAGTGAAGGGCAGAACTTGCTCTTTGTCCAACTGCAAGTGTCATGAGGGTCCTTCTGCAGCACCTCCTGGTCCAGAAGGCTGCATTCAACAACCACTTGCTGCCTTTTGTCACATTGCAAAGTCAAGATATTAATCAGCATAGAAGGAATATAAAAGGCATTTAAGCTCTGGATGAGATGCATATATCGAGATGCATATTACTCCCTCAAACCACTTTAATTATTTTGTTGAAAAAATATATTTGGGTCGATAGGGTAAAGATGGCATCAATTAAATTAACATACTCTCGATTTTCTAACCTCTTATACACCTTCTGCTAATGGCACGTGAGGCAGCACTGGGGGAGGATAGGTGAAGAAGAGATAATAGGTGGAGTGGGGTGAGGGCAAGAAGGTAACATAGAAAAAAAGTCAGCATTAAACATTCTCTTCCATATCCATGATGGAAAGTGGTAAAAGCTGAATCAGGAACTGTTCAACATTTTGCATTTAAGGACAAACGTTGAAATTGCATTGGAGTGGACAGATCTCTGAAAGGGTCAATACATATGGAGCTGATTGCAGGACCAAGGGGCTGATCTTTTTAAATGAAAGAGTGTTAAAACTGGCATCTTAATGACAAGCTGACACTGAAAAAGCATCTGGGATTTTAGTAACTGAGGAGTTGAGGACAGGTTCAAATTGCCAGAGGGGATCTTTGAGGCAGAAAAAGTACTGAGAAGGGAGGGAAATAAAAATGGAAATGCATGCTATATGCAAAAAGAAGTGTATTTGCAAACACTACAATTGTACCAGGATGACCTTTTTCACTGGAAGGAGAGCTATGCATATGCATATAAACTTTCTATATGTACATTATGTATATTCTACATGTATACAAGTAAAAGTGTTGTTGTTATTGTCATTGCTGCTATCCTAAGGGGAAAAGAACAGAATTTAACTATGCATCAATGGTATACCTGAGGGTGTTCATTCACAGCTTAGGGAGAATCTCAGGTAAGTGTGCCTAAAAAGATAAATGCATCGTGTATTCTGCCATGGTTTTCTGCTGTGGAGTTCAGTTTTTCTGAATTCCTGTGAAATACAAAATTATCAGGATCTCTACTTGTCTTTTCTTTATCTCTTGGCTTCCTTATTGGTGCAGTGGGAATAGCGATGTTTATTTTTCACAGGTGTTATGAGGCTAAATTTCACCAATGCTTGTAAAATATTTTGAAAGTGTGGATGAAAGGTCGTAGGGAAGTTCACAGCACTACTTAAAAAAATGTAGCAGTCATCTCAGTGAGAGCGATTAATCTCAGGGTAGCTCCACATTTTTTTCCCATTGGTTAAAAGCTTCCACTTGTGGTATAATTACAAATAATTTAATCTTCCTCAATGTATTCAGCACTCTCTTTCTGCCATGATGAGTACCATAGAAATGTCTATTAAGGAAATAAATAAGAGGTTTTTCTTTTTTTTAACAACTTCGTTTTGATTTGAGTACAGCTATCATTACGGTTATTGAACTAATATTTCTTAGTGTTGCCCACATATGGTTGAGATATAAATACTCATAGTTTCCATAATGTCTGCAGCTGTATAATTTAAAAAACCCAACAAATCAAAAGGAGTATACATTTATCTAATTGATTCTTCGCAATTAAATAGCCTTAGAGCCCTCATTTCCCCATCATTTTTTTGCATGTACTGCTAGTCATGGCTGGAAAGTTTCTACTGGCTTTAGTTATGCATAATATGATTTTTTTTTTCTCAAATTAGTGGTCTCATTTTTCAGATCAATTTCTACTGAAATTGATAAAATTGTACTCATCCATCAGATTCTAGTGTTAACAAACATCCACTTTTCCTTCCTTACAAAAGACATAGGAAAGGTCCTACTGAGCACCACCAAGTATCCATCTAGCCCTGTATCCTGTCTCCAACAGTGTCTCTTCATGAACACCTAGATGAAAGTATACAGACCAGAAAAATCATATGATGATTGGTGTTTTCAGGACACTTTCTCACCATTGAGACTTGTAGCTCAGTAATGCCTTGATAACAAGAGCTGTACCTCTGTCTTTTTCTTCCATGAAGTAGCCTAATTGTTTTTTTGAATCCATGTAGACCTTAGACAACCATAGCATATTGTGGCAGTCAGTTTAGCTACATACTGAGAGGAAAACACAGTCAGCCTCTTCCATTTGCTTTGAGACCAATTTCCCTGCCTGAGGTAAATCTCTGCCCCAGTCCACAGCCTTCTGCAAAAAATCTTGTCTTGAAGACCTAAAAACCTGGGCTCTTTTTGTCAAATGTAATCATCTTTCTGATCTTATTTGAGAACAGTTTAAGCTTTTTGCTTCAAATTTAGGAATATGATTTTGAACCCTGTCATACATTTATAGGAAAGGCCACTTGTTGCCACCCTGACTCTAAGTCAATGCCTCCTGTAGGTTGTCAAACCCTCACCTCCTGCATGCCCCAGGCTGCAGACACTGCTGTGTCTTACCTGGAGTGGCTCCCTGGAGTGGCTCCCTGAATTAATTACACAGAGGAAGATCTCAGATTTTTTGGTTGGTTGGCTGGTTGGTTTGGTTTGGTTTTTTGGGTTGTTTTTTTTTTGTATGCTACAGCCCACAGGTAATGTAATATACTCAAGAGCAGGAAGGACGGGATGCTTGCAGGGAGGCACCCAGCTGCAGGTGTAAGAAGTTTTTGCAAGGATATTCATGCCTAAGAGGGAGCAGCAAGACTCAGGGATGAGGGGTGTCCTCCTTGGAAACCCCTTTAGTGAAGCTGCAGCTCCAACTCTGCCTTCAGGGACCAGGGAGAAACAGACGGATGCTCATCAAGAGATAATTATTAATGACTTTCCTCGTGATGGAAGCTGATTTACCAAGAATGCTCTTTCACCTTACAGGAAACAGCTCTTGTTCTTGCCCATTGTACAAAATTCAGGATGTGGGAAACTGGAGGATAAATATCCATGAATTGCAAGGGAGCAGAACATTACAGAAATAAGCGACTACTCAACCCCCTGCATTACAGATCTGATTAATAGCAATACTGCATCTAACTCAATTTGCAAAAAGAGCACTTGGAAAATTTAAGACAGTTTACTTGGGCAAGCCATCAAGCTGATGAATGCAATTGATGGCAGTAGGGTGGGTGGAGACTAATGAAGCATAAATCTAAACCAGATTTTTAAGGGTCCTAAATAATTGCAGTCAGTTAATAGTATGAGGCTTAGAAGAAAAAAGAAACAAGATTCAGAATAATCTTTAATTATAGAAATGCACTGGAGCTACTTTATTCTACTGTTTTAATAAGGATTAATTTTTTGATGCATTTATTGTATTTTAATTATACATGTAATATGTTGTGCTATGCTATGGGCAGTCGGTGTAAAGAAAGGAAGACTTCTTTGTAAACAACATTTATTTTAACATATTAGACTAGAAGTCATCTTTGATCTAAGAGAAACTAATTCCTTTTACCCATAGGCCATCCTTCTTCACTATCTCTTTTCTTTCTAAGATTACAATCACAGCCAAAAATACTTCTAATAATGACAGTCTTTCTTCATCACCAAATCCTTGCCATCTCTCATGTGAAAAGCAGAGGAAATGCAATGGATGCTGCGGGATGAGCTTAAGGAATGTTTGCAGCTTCAGAAAGCTGCATCCTTTCCTGAGTGGATGGTGCCAGAGGTGGCTTGATCCAACCATTTGGACTGCCTGTTACTGTGACAGCCAGGCCTGCAAGCAGCTGAAAACATTTCTTCAAGATCCATAGCCTGATGCTCTGGAAACCCGTTCCCCAGTTCACAGACAATATTGTCTCAAGTTATTGGCTAGCTATTCTTCCTCCTTCTCTGGATGTGCTTATCTCCTATCCTGCCCACGTGCTCCCAGTTGCTACCCTATGAACAATTCTTTATTCATTTAGAAATGCATACCTCCTCTCCACACACATGTACTATATATACTACATTTCCATAAAATGAACTGCTGAAAAAACCTGAGAAATAAGATGATCAAGTAAAGTCTGGGGGAAGAAATTTCTCACTACAAATCAACAGCTATGGTGTGATACAGACTGACAGCACTCAGTGGGCTGATTTTTGAGGTGCTGAGTATATAGAACAAATGGGGACTTTAGGACTCAAACACAAAAAAGCTACATAAAGGTTAAGGCTATAAATCTTACCTAATTTTGGTAATTTAAAATAATATTGGTTTTGGCCACAAATATGAAATTCTATAAAGTCAGTGGGCTTGCTTTTTCCTCATAACCTATACCAGTGGAAATCAGCATCAACCCCCCTCCATAAAGCAATGAGGTCATATTTTAGGCAGAATATTGAAACAGAAGGGGAAAAAGCAAACAGCCAAGATGGTTAGTACTAAAGTTCCACAGACAGTCTTATTCCTGGGCTGTAAAAATACCCTACTTAACCCTGAATGCCTTATCTCTGTTTCTGGGATCATACATCATTTATATTTCTTACATAAACCACAGATGGTCCCTTACAGTACACTCAGATCTAGGAAACATCTCAAATTACTGTTAGTGTCTTTCACCAAATCTCTGCTGAAGCATGGTATTACCACATTTTTCTCCCACCACCTTACCAGAAGTCTGACAACCTACTATATTAAATCTTTGAGAAATCTCTTTATAGCTTTCTGGTTTCTTTCTCTGGTTTTTCATTTCAGAAGTGTCCAATACACATTTTTACCTCATTGATCCTGTGGAAAAGGGCTACAATTTCCAAAACATCAGAGTCACCACAATGATTGCCCTGAGGACATATCTTCCAGATCACCTTTGATATTGCAGTACAATAAAAGAGAAGGGCTGGTGAGCAGAAAAGGAGATGGGCTGGAGGAAGCTAAGGGATTTTGCAACAAAATGAAAATCACAGTCACAAAAAGTTCCAATCATCCAGTTTTTATAAGCTTATACATTGTCCTTCCTGCTGTTCCTTTTACATCTGAAACTTTGTATTTTTAGACTTCTTCCATGTTTGTGAATTTCTTCTTTGGATAAATTATGAAAATACACAGTCTGCAGAGGTCCATTCGGGGTTTGGCATCATCTGGTCAAAATATTGGTAGACCGTATGGCAAGAGCTACAGAATTATAGTAATAAGAATTGCAATCAGATTTATCTTGTAATTGTGCTTCAGACTGGCATCAGGGAAGTGCCTGGGCAGACAGCCTGGGAATTTCAGACATTCACCCTCTGGGTAGGACATGAACTCACACTTGAGTTGTCTCCACATCTGTATTGGCTTCATACAAGACACTGAGCTGAAACCCATGGATGTTCTGGTCCCAGTCCTCTACACAGCACAGCATTGCTAGAGGAGATTTCCAATTGGGAAATCAGGACTCTGCTGATGACTCCCTAAGGTAATTCCTGATGGGCCTAGGAGGGCCTGAGTTTCAGTGCATTGATAAGATCCTGACAATGGAATTTCATCAGTCATGAGGTAGTTCCTGTTGTAAATTTTATTAACTTGTACACAGACAAGACATTTGCAAATGGTCATCAGAAACCACTCCTGCAGAAGTGGTCATATAGGACAGCCTTCTAGAAATAGCTGATTAGTTAGAAGGTGCTTTATGTGCAGTTAAGACAACAGATCACAATAAATCATGCAGGAGTGATCACAGTGATTCCTGGGCCAGCTGGCTATAAAAACTGTGCAGAAAAAGGTTCTTGTGGACTCCCACTGCTCCAGCTGAAGATGCCAGAGGAAGGACTCTGGAAATAGAACTGATCATCATATGGACAATGACTAACCATCTTGTTTGAAAGATTTTTTTCCTATGAAAACATTACCTTATGCCAAGATATTAATAAATTAGCTTCTTTCTTTAAAAAAAAAAAAACCAACCAACTCTGCTATAGTTTTGATTGACTGCAGTAGAGTAAGGAAAATAAGCCATAGGAATGGTTAAAGGATGCCTCACAGTGAGAGATCCCGGGAACGTTTTCTTTGCCATAGACACAATTATAGGATGACTTGATCCCAGCCTCTAATTTCTATCTGCAGAACGAAAGTTTGGTAACAGGCTCTCCAACCCAATGGACAACAAACAAAAAAGATGAAAAGTGAAACTAGTGAAATCCAGATGAGAGAAACCGTGTCAATTTTTGATAGAGAGGAGGGTTTCAAATAATAGATCATGGGATAGCATTTCATTTTATCCCTTTGGCAATTGTAAACTTAGTTTCAGATTTCTCTAGGAACGAGATGCTCCAATTTAAACATGAAATACGTTTTTTTAAAAAGGAATAGTGACTATTTCTCACCTGTTTTATGCAGGGCATATGACCTGAAGAACGTAAGAACCTTTTGGCAACATCAAGAGTTAACCTATGGCATAAGGTCTCGAGAAACAAGGAATTCCTTGCTTCAATGGGGAATGAAACTGAAATCAAATAAATCCAAAATTTCAAATAATCATCAAGTTATTTGCAAGAAATGAAGGGCTACATATTACAAGTCAAAGCAGAGATGCACTGGCAGGGTATAGGGGAAGCTTGTCCATTGCCTATTTTCACTAGCACATTAATATATTCACTCATTGTTTAAGACAAAAATGAAATTTTTAAATTGTCAAAATGATGTTTAATTATGTTTACAATAAATTCAGAGCAGAGAAGAATCACACACTATATGGTTAATGAGTTGAGACAGTAATTAGGAAATTCTATTGAAAGTTTGCTTTTTGTTAAATCTCTTCACTTCATTTGACAGGTTTATTTTTACTGGATTTGTCGAGACCCATCAGCATTTGAGTGGTTTGCTGATCTTCTGTTCCATTTGGAAACAAAAATGGCTGAAAAATGGAAAACTGATTTTCTAAGCTATCATATATTTCTTACTGGCTGGGATGAAAGTCAGGTAATAATGAAACTGCTGCAAGTCTGAGTTAATGTATTTTGCTTTTCCAGTATGGCAACATATGGAACAGGACCAGCTGAATAAATGATGGTGAAGCAGAGAGACAAAGAATCGTAAATATGAAGATGCTAAGATGTCTGTTTGCATCTCACATTTAGGAAAACAGGAATGGAGAAATCAAGCCAGTGATTCCTCCAGCCCTGCATCTTGTTTTGGGCAAAGATGATTTCCAGGTGTCTCACAGAAAAGTGCATAGCGCTTTCAGGAGCTCATCAAGGGACATTTTGTCTATGTCTTTCATTAGATTCTGGCACTTTTGTGCTGAAATGTGGAGGGCTGTCTAAAAAGTGTGGGTTTAATTTACTCTTATTATTTACTATAGCTTCTGTTTTTCACATATATATACCTGTATGTATATGTATATATGTATATCCAGTGCATTTTTGAAAACTACTGCACTTGGGACATTTTGGCAACTAGCTCCATGGTCTAATTCATGTTGTTTGAAAAGACATTTTCTCTGATTGACTTTAAATTTGCCATCTCATAATTTCATTGGATCATACCACCTCAGGCACTTAATTCTTAGACTGGGTCAATATTATTCAACTCCTTTAGTCTTTATCTAAACACAAATGTGTTGATTTTCTCTCTCTCTCTCTCCCCCTATCTCTCTCTCTTTCCTTTTTAATGGATCTCTCAGACCATGCAGTGATAAGTTAGGCACCTGCCAGAAAAACTCTCACAGGAAAGTCTTTGCTCTACTGTTTTATTTCCTGCTGTCTCTGTTGAATGAAGGACTGTCTAGCAGAGATGAAAAAAATAAAATTTCATAGAGCTTTTCCTTTTCTGCCTCTGCTGATACAAAACCCCCATTGTTTCTTTCTGCTTTCCTTAGAGTTTCTGTCAAGTTATGAGGTATGTGCATAAAGCTGTATTCAGAAAAATCCACTCCCATTGTGAAGTATATGGCAGTAATAGAAACTACTGCTCTGCATTAGCAATATCACTGGGTAAACCTGCTGTTAAAGAAGCTATTGGGAAAACTGAAAACCCACAAAGTTGCCCTCATCTTTCGACTATCACCTCACTTCCTTCTTGGGCAAACATCAGGCCAGAAGTCAGGTAGGGTGACAACTGCTCTTGCTGGGGTGTCTGTGTCTCTTCACTTGTGTGACCTGCACTTTTCTGAAGGGACTTCTTCCTCTCTTCAACCTCGTCATCTATCTCCATTCTTGTCAGAGGAATGTTCTTCAGTGGCTATTTCTCTCCCACTCTCACCTGGGTATTGTGTTCAGTGGCAGCTTCATCTTCTTCAGATACCCACAAAGTTCCCTCATCTTACAGGACTTACTTACTTCTAGTAAATTCCTGCCCATCACTCCTCCAGACTTGAGCTTCAGCACCATTAACATTTGAATGATATTATACTCCTCCCCTAGCAAGAAGCAAAACAGCGTTCTCTGCGTTCTCTCCCTGTCTCACCCTAGAGATGACCAGCAGTCAAGTGAAGCTGAACCCAAGGAAGATGGGCATTTTAAACCTTCCAGCACACCCTCCTTTACTGACACGTGTCTGCTCCACAGATATGTTTGTTCAGTGCTTTGAGCTCTCTGCAGATTCCATGCTGGCAACAGATGGTCAGGCAGACAAGCTCTGCTTGGACAAGCTCCCTGCAATACCTCTGAGACTCCTAGGCAACTTTAACACTGTGAGCTATTGCAAAGGCTTATATCAAAAATCTGGGAAACTTCCACTTAGTGAGAACAGCCCATCTTCTCAATGGGACAATTTTCTTGCAAACAATTAAAAAATGCTGCAGTTTTCTACTTCCCACTCTCACCAAACACTTCGAGTTCTCTCTTAGGCTATTCCAAGTCCTTCATGACAGCGACTCAAGCTAACAAGAAGAAGCTTTTAGAAATACGACCTCTTGTGACAACTTTGCATGATGAGAATAATTGTGTTGGTAAGGAACATGGAAGACTCATTAGAAGAAGAAGAAATATACAGTATGCCCAGGAAATGGATCTAAATTTCATCAACCACTTCTGCAAAAGATGATATTGATACTTAGTTCATGCTAAAGCCTGGACTAAATGCAAAGTCCATTTTTAAATTTACCTTCCTCTGGTAATTTCTTGATAGTGACAGCAATGATCATAGCCTGCAGTGGAAACAAGACTATTACCCCTACACAATAGCAGTACAATTAAGAGTGACAGTGGGCTTTGCTTTTAAATGTACCTGGGAAGTACTCAGATAGGATGGTAATGGGTGTATTACAGGAGCTGAAGGACAGTAAATGACCATGAAAATCAGGATTTTTTTCCTGGCACCTGGGAGCTGAGAAGCTCACTCGGTTCAGTGCTTCACCTGAGATGATCCACTCTCTGCATCTGCCTCCACCTGAGGAGAAAAGTCGAAACATTGAGGGTTTTACACAGAATCACAGAATAGTTAGGATGGAAGAGACCTCTGAAGATCATCCAGGCAGGGTCACCTAGGGCAGGTTACACAGGGACTTGTCCACAGGTGGGTTTTGAAATTCTCTACAGAGAGACTCCACAACCTCCCTGGGCAGCCTCTTCCAGTGCTCTGCCACCCTCAGTGCAAAGAAATTCTTCCTCATGTTGAGAAAAAATTTCTTATGTTTTAGTTTACGGCCACTGCTCCTCATCCTGCCACTGGACACCACTGAAAATAGTCTGGCACCATCCTCCTGACAGCTGCCTTTGAGATATTTACATGCATTAATGAGATCCCCTCTGGGTCTTCTCCCAGCTCCCACAGTCTCTCCTTATAAGAGAGATGCTTCAGACCCCTCATCATCTTTGTGGTCCTCCACTGGACCCTTTTTTTTTACCCCTGCTGAGCTGGTATATCCACTCTCTTTTCCATCAGCACCAGAACACTCTGGACTTGGGTTTTAGGTACTTTTGGAAATGCTTTTTACAATCCTAGTAATATTGTGAACTCTCCTCCCATTTGATAATTGCATAGTTTACTTTCCCTCATTCCATCTTTCCCAGCAAAGCAGCATTATTGCTTTTGCCTCTTACTTGGAATATGTGTTGTTTACTCAAATTATTATCTTGTAAATTTGCCTTTAGGCTACTCACATAGCCCTACATTGTGATGACAAGATGGATGTAATTACTGGTTTGAGACAGAAAACCTGTTATGGAAGGCCAAACTGGGACAATGAGTTCAAGCAACTAGCTGAAAACCATCCTAGGTAAGGCAGGCTGGTTTCTAACCTTGTTAAGTAACTCTTCTCTCAGCATAAACAGTGGGAGGAGGGGAGAGCAAACCTTTCTAAATGACCCTTTTAAAATAATTTCTTCTTTTTTGCTGTGTGGAAAGAAGATTTATGCTTAATAAAGCTTTTAATGAAGAAATCTCGGAAAGAGAATGCCAATAAAATCTAATTTTTGGACAAGAAAATCTAATATTTAGAAGTATTTCAATATCCTGGCCTTTGTCCAGATATAATTGAAACACACAATCCAATTACTGTTCTGCACAAAGGACAAAGTAGCATTAATTTCCCTTGAAGATGGTTATTAAAGAGATAAACTGTGATTTTTTTCTTATGATGTCAAGGATATGTTTGTTCCCCTAACATATTTGGCCACTCTTGCAAGACTATGCTGTTCTGTTATTAGTTCATCTCTGCTGGCAAAGACAGTTCATTTGAACTTGGTGGATTTGCTAGTGGTCTGAGAAAAGCTTCTTTGTTCCTGAAAGCCTTTGAAGCAAGAATTTGAAATATTTTGTGTTCAGCAGTAGAAAATTCCAGAATCTTTGTGACTTTGTGATTTCCAAACATTTACCTGCTAATGCAAAATAAAGGCTTGCACTTGGGAGACGGAGATACGAAAAGAAAAAGGAGAAAACTTTTTTTAGAAGATGAAAAAGACCCAAGAAAAAGCTGAAAGGGAGGAGATCAAAGAGAATACAGTAAGCTACAAGAATACCATAAAATTGCAAAAATAACAGTAATAGAGAATTCACTTGATGGAGGTCAAAATAAATACAATCAGGAAATATGAAAGATTAAAAGCATAAAAAGGCCAAGAATAGAAAATATGACTTTTGAAAGACCTTTCGTAGGGATTCTACTACATAAACAGAGCTTTTAAAGTTATAGTTGAAACATTACTTTTGTAACTCTAAGTACAGATGAGATAAAAATGTTTTTCTGCTGCTCAAGGGGGATATGGGCATTAGCTTTCTATACTGGATCTTGAGGTAGTTCTATAGAAAGTAAGTCAGTCCTAAACTGACAGAAAAATCTCCATTTTTTTTCTGAACCTAGATGCTCATGTTTATGGTCAATGTTGAACCTTTTAAAGGAAACCTTGCATGAAATAATAATTCCTTATGAGAAAAGATACTTTTTTTTCTTGCTCTGAGTTATAGAAGATTCAGGAGTCAAACAGAAGAGTTTCTACTGTGTGATGAAACAATCAGCTTTTAGGATCTGACTAAATTTTGGGTCAGAAATTGGCTGCAAGAGTGTCTTTTAGCAGATCAGCAGCAATACACCACTCCAGGTTACACCTGCTGCAATTGAGCACCAAAGCAATATGGGCACGACTTCTGGGGTCTATGGTTTGGGCACCAAAATCACATGCACAGCCCTCTCTTTACAGGAGCAAACCTTTTTAAACTCATGCCCTCACTTGTCACCTCCTCTGCATTTATGCAGATTGAGCTGTCCCCAGCAGCACAGCACGTGTGTGAATCTGTGTCTGCACACGTGTTTTAAAGCTATATGTGTAGTGTACTTGGAGGGAAACCCTTCAGGCAGTTTCTAGCAGGCAACCAGGTTAGCAGCTCCCTATAATGCTTGTGCATGTACAAACACAATTGTTTGTTACATTTCTCATGTTCTTATTTTATAAGAAGCACCTATTTACAAATGTTGTTATTAAATCAGCCATTTTTAAATTGTCTGTAGGCAGAAAAGTGTTAGGCAAGGGGGCAAGGGAGTGGAGGGGAGAGGAGAAGAAAACTCAGAAGTAATTGAGCATTTTGTATATTTTTTCAGGAAAAAAATTAACTCAGCTGGAGAAAAAGCACTTAAAATTTTCAGCAAAAGCAGTATGTTTACCTCTCTGATTGAAAAAGCTATGAAGATCAAAACCAAAGAGCTACCATTTAAAATATTTTGTGACCTCTAATATAGCAATCCTAATAAATAATGTAATAAGACATAAACACAAAAGTATTAAAAATATTATACTCTAATATAACAACACAAATTATACAGTACATAACACAAAGTACAGAGTAGCACAAGATTTTTCAAATGTATTTCTCAAAAAGCCATATGAAAAGATGCAAAGCTGGAGGCAGCTAGAAAGTACAGTGTACCCATTTCCCCTGCTACTCTCACGTTTTTTGTTGTTATTGTGATTACAGCAGCAGTATTGGTGTATTCTTCTGTGGACCCAAGGCTCTCTCTAAGATCCTGCAAAAGACATGCAACTCATATTCGTCAGTTGATCCAAGAGGAGTTCAGTTTCACTATAACAAAGAAAGTTTCTAGGCTGTACTTCTTAGCTGTATAATAGATTGTGTATTTTTTTCCACCTTCTCCCATCCTCTACTCATTCTGCAGCATTCAGGCCAGATATTAAGAGCTGCAAATTGAAATAGGTGTATTGAATTCAGTAGAAAAATGCCATTCTTTGCCAACTAAAGATTTGGACCCCCTTCCTCAGCCTTTTCATCGTTTACTTAATGATGCTGTGACTCCCTCTTACACCTGTGTGAAAACACACACAAACCATAACCTTTGAATTAAAAGGCATAGACATTTAGACATAAAACAGACATTTAGAGCTGGACTTTGCTGTTGTGTATGATTGCAGGCAATGCATTCCTGTTGTTTAAATCATGCCCATTGAAAGCATTTCCTTCCTGGTTTTCTGATTTTATACTTCCACTGCACACTCATCCATATCCACATTACCTTTTCTGCCACAGCAATACTATTTCTATACTCTGTCAAATTCCAAAGGAACAAATTTGTTTTGGCCTACCAAGCTGTGCACCACTTAAACCTGACATTTCTGTGGGAATGGTGTCTGTACTTTAAGGAAACTCCAGAATTCTTGCACTCAGCAAATGGATCTCATGAGACATGCAACTGAAACTGCAGAAAAAAGTTTCATGATAGAGTGGTTGATGTGGGAAGGCACCCCTGGCTTCTGTTCCAAATCTCTTGCTTAGAGCTGGTTCTGTGAAGAGAGGAGAGACATTAGCATTCTTCCATTCCTCAGGAACCTTCTCACATCACCATGACTATTCAAAAATAAAGAATGGCCAGCTCTCTCAGCACTTGTGGATGCATCCCATCAGCTTCCATGGACTTGTTTAAAATATCCCTAACCTGATCTTCCTTCACTGAGGAAAACATGATTTTTCTCAGATCATCCCACTTGCCTCAGAAGCCAGGGATCTCTGAATGTCAGCCTTATCTATAAAGACTGAGGCAAACCAGGAACTGAGTACCTCTACCTTTCTCCATGGCCTTGGACGCCAAGTTCCCCACCCCATTCAGCAGCAAAGCAACATTTTCCTAGCCTTCCTTTTGCTACTGATGCATGCATAGCAGCTATTCCTCTTGCCCTTCACTTCCCACACCAGATTTAACTCCCAATGGGCTTTGATTTTCCTGACTCCATCCCTGCACACTCATTGTTTCTATATTTCCTGCAACACCTGTCCTTTCTTCCACCTCCTGTATGCCTCCTTTTGTGCTTCAGTTCTGTCAGGAGGGATTAGTTCAACCATATGGGTCTCCTACCACCTTTGACTGGCTTAGTCTGCAGCAAGAGGGATCATGTTTGAACCTGGAGAAGGTGATTCTTGAAAATCCTTCTGTTCCCCTGGACCCCTCTTCTCTCTAGGACCACACTGCATGGGAAACTTCTAGGCACTGAATTTCTCCTGTGTCCTCTCCATGCCATGTGCATTAGTGTACATGCACTTCCAAAAGGCATCCAGTCATGTGAGATTTCCAAAAGAGGTTTTAGAGTATTTCCTACCCTGCTTTTCTGCAAGCACTTTCCAGTTTGTGTGGATGTGCTTGGAATAGGCCCCCTTCTGCCCTGTTTTTTTGGTTGTGACATCTCTCTTTTTCACATCATCCTGCACACTTTATTTGTTGCTCCAGCCCAGGTCATTCACTCCCTCCCCATCACGCAACATTCCTTGAAGCTGCATAAGGGAGAAAAAATATTTCCCTCTATCCCAGTACAGAGAGTTAAAAACACCCCATATCTGAATTGGACTGAGGTGTGACAGTTCACTAGGATCACATAATGCATTTATCCAGCCACATGATAAAAATGTGAGATAGGATACATCCTGTATATACCAGCATTTGAATGGCACACAAACGACAGCATTGTACATGTATACTTACCCACAGACAAAAAATGCCCACTAGAGGGGACATAACTGTATAGACAAAAGAAATAGAAGAATAAAAATTATGACAGAGAAGACTCTAAATATTATTTTATACATTTTCTACTGGAGGATATGGTATGTATGAACTGAAATTGTTCTACAATATACAGTTTTATTATTGTTTAAGTTTAGGGCAATGTCTTTGTTTTAAAATAGTAGAAGTTTTTTTAAATGCCTGCCTATGTGAAATGATTAACGCAGAGCATACTGTGTAGCAATAGAGTGAGGAGAGAATTAGAGCCTCTGCCAGTTCACCTAGAGGCATTTATCTTTTATTTTTTCCCCTGGTGCCCATGCTGAGCCTCAGGGTAAGCTGACACATTTTCTAATATAAATTAAGCTTCTTTTTTTTTTATGTGTGTTGAAAATCTTGAAGGAAATGAGAAATGTGTGTAGGCACCAATACCAGCTGCCATTGCATGAAAGAAAGAGGTGACAATTTCCTGCAGATTCTGAATGATTGTCTTAATGGGGTTGGATCGGAGGTAACAAGCACAAAGATATTGTGCTGCCAGAAAAACAGGATCTGTTCTCCCCCCAGCCTCATGCAACAAGATGTAACATTTAGCTTCTGGCTCAACATGGCATCTCTTCACTGCTTTGATTTATTCCCACTTTTGCAAATCACTGTGGTATGCTACAGGAGATGCATTTAGAGCCCTTGTTATAGTTCATTGAGTAGCACTGCTGTTATCACCACCAGAGGAGAATTTCACTTGCATCAAGACTGAGTGACCTAGAATAAAGGAAAAATAATAATAATAAAAAAAAAAAAAAGTGGGGAGGTTTGTTGGATGAGGATGAAACTGCATTTAGGTTGAATGAAAATCCCTTTATTACAAATACAATTTGAATCAAAATGGGAACTAGGAAAATTTGGCTTCCTGCCTTGTTTTGAATAACACTGAGCACACAGCAGCTATGATAATGTGAGTGCATATGTAACGACTCTATTATTATGTTTATATATGGAAACATCATTCACTGTCAGGGAAAATGAAAGATATCTTCATGGATTTGTCCATTCAGCTGCTTCAGCAGGAAGTGTTCAGCACTGTGTAAGAAAATATTATTAAATAAAATATAGTCATAACAGCACAGACTCACCACATCCTGTGACAGAAAACTAATCATAGACAAGGATCATAAATATACAGATTAATTACTTTGGCTCTTACAATAAAAAGAGTGCTATTATAATGATTGAAGTTTTGTTATGATAATTTAAGTTTATTCACTAGGAATTGTAAATTGAAATACATGGGCTTATATGTTCTGGCTTTTCCCCTTCTCCCCCTTCTTCTAAGTGGTATGTAGCAGAAATTATTTCAGTAAACTTGTTCCTTAGTTTACACTAAAATATTAAAGAGAAACTGCCACTCTTAACAGAAAATCCATCATAGGATACCTGTGCCATATCAACACTATTACAAGGACTCTCCTGCTTCTTTTCTGCTTTTAGGTATAATCAAATGGCTTAGCAGAAATACTGTTAACTGCAAAAAAGTGACAAACTTTTCAAAGGTTTGAGTGCTCCTGATTAGCAGGAGATTTTGTGAGAACTGCCTTAAAGGCAGCTTAGTTGCCTTCAGAAAAGTAATAAACTAAATGATACGGTAGATTTATAATCTCAACTGGTCAACAATTTCAGTGATTTTTTTCCTTGATGGAAAATTACCTGAATTTCTTCAGGAACAGAGAAAGGAAAAAGTGACAATTCTTCCACTCAGCTCGCCCTGTAAATACAAAAAGCTTAAATGAAACATGCAGAGTCAACCAAGTAATGAGGAATGCAAACCTGTGAGGGTCAAAGCAGCACAGCAGGTGATGGGCTGGAGGGTGCAGTACTCCATTGTGTATCCTGACACCTCTCAGGCAATCATGTACCTGTGTGAAGTCACCTTACTTACAAGGTGGAGGACACCCTACTAAGGACTGGCTGGCCTAAACCTTCCCAGGGCTGGAACTTGGCTGAATTGAGGCCTTCCCACCTCAGTCAGATTCTCTATTCTGGAGCAGCAGCTCTGACTCCTCCTGTGTGATCACTAAATTGTCTGAGAAATTCTGCATTTCTGCAGAATAAAACTGGGTGTCCATTTCATTAAAGCTGCAGCCCCATTTCCCAGGAATGTCTACTTACATGTTACTCAATACATTCAGATGAGTGTGGACTGATGAACTGCATTTTAAAACTCTAACCAGCTAGGTTTATTGAACAGGAGTCTACTTGTCCTTCAACAAATCATATCTTGCAGTGAAAAAAATCTCAATTACACAATGGTCTTAATATAAAGGAACAAATGTGTTAGTTGACATGGAAACACACTTTTTCTCCTTTCAAAAGCAAGAAAGGACAAAAAAAGCTTAAACTCTTTAAAAGATATATTAGTATCCTTTCAGAATACACAGAAGGAAACAAAAGTTGTATAGTATAACGAACCACCCAAACCAGCATATTTTATCAAAGGCTATCTGCTTCAAATATTTGCATCTATTATTTCTAAACAATGATGACTTCTAACATGGTAAGACATTTGTATTCATTGAGGATAAAAGCCCTGAGCCTGCCAATACTTACACGTGTGCTTTACTAACTTCAAACAATCTTTTCACTGTCCTAGAGGACTAAATATGGTTTCCTTTGAAGCTCATGCACAGAGGACTGATGTCAGGCTCAAGGCTGGGTCCTGAAGGCTGATCTCTATTATTCAGCTATTACACTACCACACTGTCTTGATACTTGTCTAGAGACCATTTCTCGGGTACAGTAATTCTGAATATGAAAGATAACTTACAATCACGCTCGCCTTAAGGTACACAGATAAGATTGCACTTATACTCTCTAATAAAAGGCCTAGTTTTTAATGGTCTTACAGCTTTTATTAAGAAGAAAAAAAAAAAAAGTGGGCTTGGGGAAAGCTTTTATCGTCTTTTCTTTTGGCCAAACGATGAATACGCAGATCTGAGCATTTTATTCTGTGGATATATGCAAATAGGGAGGAGAGAGGGCAGATAAAAGACTGTCCTCTGAGACAGAATTCCTGGTCTCCAGCCTACTGCTGACCATTCCCCAGTATCACTGCCTTAAATGCTGAATCTCCTGTGCCCTTGCTTGAGACAGGTTCTTTGCACAAAAGCAACATTTTTCCCCCTGCTGCTGTCTAAGGCTGCAAAAACCTTCACAGAAATCATTACTGTCAAAAAACTGAACTAAATGGGACTTTGTGAGCAAAGATAAGGATGCGTGCACAAGCCCAAGTTAACACACAGTAGTTGCAGCATGGATGCACACAGGAAATTTGCAGATACCTATCTGCTTTAGATATCACCCACACAATTCCCTCTTACTGTAACAAGCACAATGTATTTGTTCTCATGTTTCTAGGAATTCATCAAGGTTAAAGAAATGAAAGACAAACTACAAATTCAAAGGGTCGCAGGCATGTAATCAACCTGCAACATATCGCACTCATTAATTATACATTCCTATACAATTACATTACATTCAGATAAAAATGTTTAGATTGAAGAATGCCCACTATTTGCTCATTAATATTAGTAAAATAGCCATGTAATTTTCTGAGTTTGTGTGCTGCTAAGAACATTCAGAGGGCTATGCAGAATGCATACCAATGCAGAGTTAGCCATTTAAGATCACTCCTTTTTAGATTCCTTACCATGCTGGCTAGAGGAAGATAGTTAAGAGGCACAGTTGGACAACTTTGAATTTAATATCAAAGGTTTGAGGATGAAACAAACAAATGTATGCTGTGATACTGGTCAACACTGAAGTTACTTCAAATACAAATCATGGGGAGAGCAGATAGATTTGACTGAACTGGACTTTGTATAATACAAACATGCCTAAGTACAATTTCTCTGACAGGAATGTACATCAACTATTTTATTATGTGTTTGGCATTACAAAGATGTATCTATAGTAGGAAACATCAAGCATAATAACAAATGCTGGCCACCCTACATCTCTCTGAGCAAGTCCATCATCCTTCTATAACATTGTGCATTCATAAAGGAGCCTGAAAATGCTTTAAAAATGGTCTGCTGCTGGGAGGTGCTGAACCGAAAGAGCTTTTAGCAAAACCAAAAGAAACTACCTGCTCAGCATTCTGCAGAATCAAAACTTTGGAACCCAGAGAATAAAATTAACCAGAGTTTTTGCCAAAATGAGGACAGTAGAATTTGGCTGTTAGTCAATACCGGTGCAGAATGATACATTGCAAATATTGAATACCGAACTTCAAAGAAAAAAAATTAATTCTGAACTGTTTGACTTGTTTATAATGAAATAGCCAGTGCTTTGCTACATGCTGATTGTCCTATTGCTAGACATATAGATAGTCATGAATAAAGGTCTAAGTGGAGTTCAAAATGCTTTGAATGTATGTTTTCTCATAATGTCATTGTCAGGTGGAAAATTTATTACTTCCAGTTTAAGATGAGGAACTGAGTCCCAGAAATGATAAGTGGTTTGCCTCAAGCTCTCAAAAGAATGTCAGGACAAGGATTAAACAGGCTTTCAGGACAAAGACTATAGCTTGAACTGTTACAGCAATCTCCCTCTCCTATAAGCTGTATTACATATATTTGATGTGACCCTTAAAAATATCTGTGAGCTTTCTGACTGAATATAAAACTGATTTTAAATATTTTCTGTTCTATTGTTATTGGACAGCATGGTTTGAAAGGCAAGTGTTTTGATTCTCCGGACCAGTATGATTCATACTTGCTTATTCCTAGAATTCTATTATATAAAGTATGCATATGAAAAGTAGATACTCTGGCAGACAATGAATGATTTCTGTGATAATATAGGAGATTTCAGACAAACAAAAAACAATATTTACCAGGAAAGAAACAAGATTTGGGGTTTTTACTAAGAAATATTATTAAATAGCTGAACATAGATTTTGATGCTGGACTCAAGCCTGATCCTACTCTGAGCAAAGAACACAGGAAAATGCTTGTTGCCTTCCATAACAGGATCCAGCTAAATACCAGACAGCACAGCATTGCACTGTTAGGAAAGCCAAGATTTAATTTTCATGTACGGTAGATCAGAAAATTTTCAAGTATTAAAGCTCCTCTTTAAACAATTCTTGTCAAGAATATACAATAAAAATAACAAAGCTAGGTTAAATAAGCAATGTTCTGCTTCAGTTTCCTGGGATGCACTCATCCTCTTTATGATCATTTGAGGCAACACCACATGTTTTTGCTTTTTGATTTCTGTCACCTTGCCTGTACTTCAAGAATTTTCTAAGATTGCAAAGGGCCTGGGGGACCTGGTTATTTCTTATGTCTATCCTCCATTAACAGCTTAAAATAAATTCTGACATAACGAGATACGAAGTCTTCATCATGACCCTTTATCACTTCACTTATTGGCTCCACAGTCACCCAGACTAATGCATTTGTTTATTGCCCAACTTAAAGGTATATTAAAGCTGTGTCTGCAATAATACTATTTACAAGAGTAAATTCATTCCTTCTCCTTCTATTCTCTAGGATTTTCTATTATATTAATGCTAGGGAAGGAAGGATTTAGAACACTTCACCTTCCAAAGAAGTAATAAGAAAACATTTATGAACGTTTGCAGTTGTGATGGGAAGAAGAGAACAGAAGGCATTTTTATTATGCTGATTTTATCCTATTTCTTTTGATTGGTGTTAACTAGTGTACAAAGATTCAAGACTCATCAGAGGAAAGGGATCTATGCATTTTCAAAATTCCCTTTTAATAAAATAAATTTGAGGGGGGAAAATGTAATTCATACCTTACTGTGTAAGTTCAACTCCACTAGCTGCCAACACCACAAAGCACTGGAGCATACTGTTAGGATGAGGAATGAAAACTATTCTAAAAGACAATATCAATCTAGAAATTCAGTCATTGAAAGCCTGCTTCATGAACTGAAGCTAATTAATGCCTGCATGTAGGGTTGAACCCAAACCATCAGAATTATAGCAGCTCCACAGCTGAATTACTTTTTTAGTATGCTGCCACTTAAAATTCCACCCAGTCACTTTAAAAGGATGGAGCACATGATTAAACTGTGATATGGGAAGGGAAAAAATTAACAATTAAAGTAAAAATCTCCCTAAACCAAGAGATTACCTAAGATATTTAAATACAGAATGACTTTATATTGCAAAAGCACTTTCTGCAAAAAACAACCTTTAATTATCTTCACAGAGTTACTCCTTGTACATCCCTGTTTAGAAGCTCTAGAAAAGGTACTTTTGTCACCTCAGTCTTACATAGCTTCTTCAGTAAAGGACTTAAATATCCAAGTATCAAAGCCCAACCACAGCGCTGACAGTGCGAACTATGCCATTTTTTAAAGCAGAATAATTTTTGCGTGCAGATGTCTAGAAGAATATAAATATGAAAATATTAAGGCTACACTGAGCAGATGCCTTCACCTTAGGAGTAGAAAAAAGCATAGACCATTCTTAAGATGACTACATATCTAGAGTATTTGCAAGTTATTTTCACATTTAGCAAAATGACTTTAACTTGGGACATTGTCCGTGACAGTACTTTCACAAGCCTTTATGCTTCATTTACATTCCTCAACGCTCTTGTTTGGATACTTTGCTTTCTGAAATAGAAAAGAGTAGGATTTCAATGTGTGTTTAGGCTGGGAGAGGATGATCAGATGAATATGGCTATAAAACCCACATCTGCTAATGTCTCTAAATGATGCTACAGCTGCTGAAAATCATAACATTTAGTTGTCTAGGTTATCAACTACATCAAAATTATATTTACAACTGGATTTTTCATCAAATACATGGGATCATCAAAGGTAACATTTCAAAAGGAATTGAGTTAAGAGACTAAATCACATTGACTTTCAATGCAATACAGGCATCCACGTGACATAAATATGTGACATATATAGATTAGTATTTTCAATACTAAGCCATGTCACAGGCATGAGGGCTTTCGCCGTGTTGGAACCAGCACACTGTAACTGGGAAGAAGTCAAAGGACAGGGAGGGGCAGAGGAAGTGCAAGAGGGGGCACAGCATTCCTAGAGACCATTGTTCATTGAAGCATAGTTCTTCATTCTACCAGGAGTAGCTGAAAAGCTTTCTCAGGCTGCCTTGTAGTGGGATTATGGTCCTCTGCCTGGTTTTTGCATTTGCTGTGACATGCAAACTGAGCCATCTTAAGAGATTCAAACCAGCATGGCTTTGGCAATCATCTGTCATAGAAGAGATGAAGACCAGTCCCTTAGTGGAGCAAACATGGACAACCTGGCAGAATGGGTGGTGAGGCAACATGAGTTGCAGGAGGCTGTAAAGGTGGAGGCCCTAGCAATAATTTTTTTTCAGATATGCCACACAGAGAGGGAATATTAACACGGCAGCAGCTCCTTTACAGAAGTTTCAGAGCAATCTCTGTGGCCTATAAATGCCCCAGATGTGAATGGGTTGTCTTTGTGTGACCACCATGGTTTATGGCACAGGGATAGAGCTGCCATCCCTGACTTTGGAAAAGTAAGTGCAGATGTCTACTGGTAATTTAAGCAGGGAACATTCTTTCTAGGCACATATTCAGGACAACATCATCACTGCAGCTCAGGAGTTTCTACAGCTCACTCAGAAACATGTTCCCTTGATGAATCACTGATTTTGAAATGGCTTCCTTTCTGGTGCCACACAAAGTAAAGTTTTGCTTCTGGCAATGTCTTTAATTCTGGAAAAATTATATAACATGTAGAAAATTGATAGTAATTTTGGCTTGGGCTTTAAGACAACCAAAGGACTTAAAAGCCTAAGGTCTTGAGCTCTTAAGTTTGTAAATCCCTTTTGAACTTCTAGGCTGCCCCTCGTTCTGAGCTGGATCTAGTTTTCTATGTTTGTACATGCTGGGAATCATGGTAGATAACAAAAGTGATTCAGGAGAGGGGATCACCTTGGCAGAAGGGAGAGGCCCTTAATTGATTTTGCTGACTTCTATGGATCCTCATGTTGATTACCAGTAGCTGTATCTCAAAGGCTGATGGAGAGCTTCTAGAACTACAGTGCAAGTACACAGGCAGCACACAAGGCAGAACTCCCAAAGCTCAGTAACAGACACAAGGAGGGTTTACTGATGCAGCTGTGGGTCCTACCATGTGGCCAGAGACACTGATGCTGAAGTCAGATAAGGTGATGGTGGCAAACAGCTGTGACCCCGCTGCATATAGGCTTAGACTTGAGGTCTATCTAGAACCTGTCTGTTATGGACCAATAATCAAGTTATGTGCAGTTGTGTCTCCAACTTTTCTCCATCCAGTTAAAAACAATGAAAATCATGTCCAGAATGGAGGACTGTGGTGTACCCCAGAAAAAGTCTCTTCAGGTTGGCTTGGAAATCACCTGTGTTTCTGGGGCAGGCAAAATTCCAAGGGAG
The DNA here is from genome assembly GCA_013398075.1 of Notiomystis cincta. Classification (NCBI taxonomy): domain Eukaryota; kingdom Metazoa; phylum Chordata; class Aves; order Passeriformes; family Notiomystidae; genus Notiomystis; species Notiomystis cincta. The sequence continues at coordinate 38,670 of VZRX01004744.1, forward strand.
GTTACTGCACTGCTTAGTTCACTCTACAGATGACCAGCAAATGAGATGCCAATTTATTCCTGATAGCATCCCCAGTGAAAGGTAGATGTCCTGAGAAGAACACAGAATGAAGTGATCAAAACTTTGAAACACCAGATCTTGATTCAATTAAAACATGATCATTCAATTGCAATAGCCTCTGGGGAGGCATTAGGAAGATCTGGTTGTGGGAGGTGATCTTTCCCCTCTATTCAGAACCAGTGAGACACATCTGGAGTGGTGGGTCCAGTTCTGTCCTACACAGAATGAGAAAGATACAAACTTACCAGACTGAATCCAGCACAGGACCACTAATATAATTACTGATCTGGAGCATGAGAGAACAGGTCAAATGAGCCTGGAGAAGAACAGGCTCAGAGGGATCTTATCAGTGTCTTTAGTACCTGATGAGAGAAAATGAAGAAAATGGAATCCAGCTCTTCTCAGTGGTTCCTCGTGACAGGACAAGAGGAAATGGGCACAAACTGAAACACAATTCTAGATTATCTCAAGAGCTTCCTTCCAACCTAAATGATTCTGTGATACTATAAAGACATTGCTGTATTTCCTGCTTGCAATTTTAAAAGCCTCAGGGCCATTTATGTAAGTTTCTGCCTTTTCATTATTATACATAAAGTAGCACCAGGAAATATTGTACCTGCAGAGAGAAAACAGGGACCAAAAGTAAAAATGTTATCTGATTTATACTCAGTCTGATGGAGAAGTTGCACAGAGCTGGAGCCTTTGCCAATAACCTACATCCTACACAGTATTCTCAATGGTGATGTAATTCAGTGTTGAGCTATTTACCAAAAATAAGATTTTTCCTTTCTGATGAAAAACAACACCCAAGTGTCAGTAATTGTCATGTCTCATTTGAGATACCAAGGTCACTGTAGAAGCTGGAAATGTCATTTGCTTAGTGGGGAAATGGGGCCATGATAATCTACTGCAATTTTGGAAAACAAGGAAGACGTGTTAAATTCAAGGTTGTGCTGTCCAAGCTAACCTTAGCAATTCAAATATGGGTCTTGGCAGAAGACCTGCATGGACTCCTCAGAGAAAACCTGTTATAGGTCTCAAAGAGGAAGCTTGTGTACCTCCTCTCAAAGAGGAAATGACTGTTTAAGGATGTTGTCAGATATGCTTATAACCACGTCAGCTGAATGCCTTTCTAACTCTATTGAATAACTCATATACTCACTGCCTAAGAGTAAGAAAACTTTGTAAGGTAGTTACCAAAGACAACCAAGAAACGGTTGCAGAATATTGTTTATTTAAGATATCTGAAAAGTACTGATTTTGTACTGATTACTAGAAGGGTACTAAAAAATGAAGTAGCTAAATTTGGCCCACTGTGATGCTTGGACTCATAAAATGCAAGAGACATGGAGAACAGTCATTAAAAAAAACAGCCTAAAGATAATGAATTGATATTGGCAAGCTCTTATTATTCCTGAAAAATAAAAGTTACATTAAATGCCTTTCTAGCTCCTATATCAGCTGTATCTGTTCCACATCCTGCTGCTACAACTAGATGGAACTTGCAGATGAGGTACTTTGATGCTATGGATATTCAGACATATATCTTGATATACCACCTTGCAAACTGAGTCCTTGCACAGAGATCTCCTCAAGTCTCTAAGGACTTCTTTTCCAGCAGTGTCACATAATTGACTGCAGGCTTCAGTAATATCTACAAAGGTATTTAGACCCTGTGCAGCCTAGTTACTGTGGGTTTAATCAAAAGAAGCCTTCCTTTCTCTCATACCAAATATAAGCCACTCATCTTCACCCCAAAGTCTCCCAATACCCTATTTCCACTCTTCTTATGACGTCTTGGTTCACTACTGTGACACTGCAAGTCAGTGAGCTACTTACCCAGGTGAAACCATGCCTTGGCATCCTGCTGACTTTAATTCCTGTTTAAGGCCTTTTATTTGACACAGAACCAAAGTTTCCAAGGTACTTAGAGCACTAAACCTCCAGTCTTGGCTGGATCTTCTCCAATACTCAGCTGTCCTCCCAAATCACAGCCAGATCCAAGCTCCTTGTTTTACAGCTTCAGTCGAAATTCCTCCTTTCCTTCAAATACTTTCTAAATTCTTTCTGCTATCAAGTATATGGAGTCTTTTGCAAGTGCTTTCCAATCTCAATTCACTTTACTCCTAAGAAAGCGAGGAGCAAGGGCTAAAGCTTCCAGTGTGTAGCTCTGTGCCCAGAATGAGGCCTGGGACAGCATGACAAAAACCTCCTTAAAATGTTCTTTCCTAGCAATACCTTTTTCTGATCACTGTGCTCCCATCTACTCATATAATCAGATTATCATTATCACCTTGGACGTCCAATTTGGCCTCATCCCCAGCCTTTGTTTTGCACATCTCTCTACACAACATCTCTAAGTTACTTTTTCATGAATAGAGCTAAAATCTCATCCAATTCTCAACTCTTCATATCTTGCAAAATAAAACAACCTTCTCTCCCGCTTTTATAAATGCCTCCTTGCACCACTTGTCATATCCATCCTTCAACACTTATCTCCCTACCTCTCACTTCGGTCTGATCCCTCCTCTCTTTACATCTTCCACTGCTGAATCTTTTATATTGCAACGTATGCCACAAACTTTCACATTCACTTGCCTCTGTACAAATATTTCTGAGGCTGCTTCCTGGAAACTTACTTATTATTGAGAGGCCACAGTTCATGAGAACAGCCCATGTTTCAAAGAAGCACCTTGATGTTTCTTCCCCTCTGCCCTCCTGGTAAACATCAGCAGAGTTCCATCACTCTACCCTTCAGATCCTTCTTTTGTGATTCTAAAGGAAAAATGCTGCCTTGCTGAGACCTCAGCTTGTCATGCTGACCAGTGCTAACTCCGTGCCTTCTTATTCTCTTCATCTGTCAGCATCCACTTCCACCTATTCTTTTTGGACTCCCATAGCAAGGTTTCCCTGACAGAGGTCACATCTTCTGCTGTGCTAGTACAATTTCTGACATGCTGGAGTTCTGCTGGGGGCTTCAGGGTGTAACTACAATACAAAAAAATCCATTCTAAGCTTTAAATACAACATCCAATAGTATCTATTTAATACACAGGACTAAACAGATGCATTCATTAGCAGCCCAAGAGGAGCTGTAGCTCCAAATTAATTTCAAACAAGAATTCCACAAGTGCCAGAAAGAACTCCATCTCAATTCACCTCCATTTTCATTTCACAGTATGACAGAATGTATCTGGAAGTGAGCAGTTCGCTATTGCATTCTCGAAGACGTTAGAATATTTTTGGTTTAAAATCAAATCAAACTAACAAGACATAAAAGAATTAAAGAGTTTTCCCACCTTTTAGAAATCAGTGCTGTCACCACAGTTTTAACAGAACTGTAGCAATTTATGCCACGTAAAGCCTCTGAAAAATATATTTATGAAAAACCCCTCACATTGTTGATTAGGGAAACAATGTCTTGCTGATGATTTTTTATTTCTGTTTAGCACTTCTCTTAGTCTGGACAGAGAAATCATTGCAATTAGCTTTACCCTCCCATACTTAGTACTACAGCTGTGGTGGTTTTCTGCCCCCTTAGAAAAGCATGAACAGAATGCTGTGGTTGTTACAACACCCTAATGATAGAAATAGGTTATGGTTCAAACAGAGGCACAACATTTTATTTTGCCAGCTGCATTAGATACAAAAAAAGCTGACTTAAAATCTGTTAATTAAATGTTTTATTTTAAAAATAGATTCTTAAATCAGTTTCTTCACTCTTTCCTTAGGAAAATACAAAAACTGCCTTTTTAGGAGCTCCCAACTACGATTAACAACCTGCCCTTACACGTGGTATATTCAACAGACCTGAACTTCCAGGTTTTACTGCTTGGATTTTGCTTGCTGAATCTTCCTTTCTTGCTTACTGTAAGCGTCTATCATTGACCTTCTGCTTTTTATTTCTGCTAGGCAGAATATATGGCATTCGTATTCTGGCAGCCTGACTCGACATAAGGACATTCAGTCGAGTCAGTAAACTTTTTGGTCCTTGTTAAAGACACAGCAGTTCACCCGTCGTGGAACAAGAGTGGCACCCAGTGGTCACAGAGCCATTCATGTCCCGAAGTTTCTGCCTTTGCATTTTATAAATCCCCTTCCCACATACCGAAGACAGAAATCCTTTCATGCTCAAGCTCCCAGACCCAAATCCCACCTCTGGACTTGAAAGACAGAAGCTAGAGAACTGAAGCTAAAAGGTTTCCTCTCAGTCCTCTTTTTTCATGTCACATTTTCTGGGAACATAAACAACCCACCACAGCTGAGAGGCACTTAAAAAGGAGGGATCAGGCAGCAACTGACTTGCCTGGTACAAATAAAGAAGAAGAGTAGTTCAAGGACCTCATCTAATTTTAACACAATGTTCAGCAGTCCAGATGAGATAAACATTTGTTCTTAAACTATCCTGCAAAACACATGTGGCAGCAGGAAAGGAAAACCCAGGGATACAGCCAGTTTTGTGATCTCCCCTCGTGGGGACATACAAGGCTCTGTGCCACTCCTGGTCCATGGGTGGGTTTTACAAGACCATAAATTAACTACTATGAAAGAGGCACAGATGGCAACATGGTGTGGTGATGAACAGTTACCTGCGTGCTTCTCAAAGGTTTAGGTAATTTTGTATTTATTTTCCATGATCAGAATACAAAAGTCTGGGTTCAAATTGATGTGGTATGTTATATTTTTAATGAATACCTTTGTGGGAGCTGTCACAAGTGACAAAGCTTTTACTCTCCATATTTTTAACTTGGGGATACTTAATGCTTAATACTGGAACCATCAATTTTCAAAACTCCATCAGAGAGCCTAATTAAAATTCAAACAACTATTATCCTCAAGAGAACATTCTCCAACACAGACACTTGGGTGTTGGGTGAACGAGACCAAGCTCACTAAAATAAGAAAGTTTCACAATGCTTTAAAATTCCCAATGATAAATGGATGAAAAATGAAGCTGCTGGCAAGTACTGAGACTGTGTTTTTGGTTTTAGGTCCTTCTTGCAGCATGAAAACCCCCATTTCTACAGAAGCCAGCAGATAATGTAAATTAGAGTAGTCTTGATTCTCATAATTCCTGGCATTCCTCAAATTTTAACCTGAAATTTGCATTAACTGGTATTTTTCATAAATGTCCTAGTACCCAAAATGGCATGATCAAGTGAAAGTCAAAATTGTCAAGTAAAAATAAACTTTCTAGTGTGAATGGCAACAGCTAGAGCTTTACAATGTGACCTGAGCTGATTAAGCAGCTCACAAATAAAAAGGCACATCAAGAAGAATTGAGCATTACAAGAAATTCTAATACTGTAAAATAAATACAATGATTTTTAGCCATCTGCTGTGACGATACAGAAAGCCATGGATCTTTGTACTTCCTGAGTTATGTCAGGAAAGAACTCAGCAGTCTGGACAGAAATTTCTGCCAGATTTTCTGTTAACATGAAGTCTTTATTCTTTGAGTGTTTAGTCTTTACTACACAGCATTATTGAAATGGTAACAAGAAAAACACTGTTCCTGATCAAAATGCGGCCTGACAAACCCAGAGATATAATTAGGAGGATTTCCCCCACAACTGAATTATTTGGCTCTATCAGAAGAAATAGCTGAAGTAATATTCAGGTTTACTTCACATTGAGTATCAATATTGGAGTGAGCAGAACATTTAGCTCAAAACAGGGACTCTCAAATATATCACTTCCACTACCAAAGAACAAGAAACCATCTTACAGAGCCTGTACAGAGTTAATACTGAAGAGATTTCATAATAGTTCTGTACTTTTTTGCCGCTCATGGCTTCTAAAATGACTGTTACTACACAAATGTGTATATCTCTCTGCTGTTAAATTCCCTAGACTTCTTCTCATTTGCTAATTTATTTTCTTCAATATTTTATTGGGTCACAAAAGTCTTCCTGAGGGAGGGCAGTCACTGTGTTTGTTTGTACAGTGCCTGGTGCAATGGGCTCCTAACATCTATTTAGGATCCTTATGAGGTAGTGTAACAAATAATAAACATTTTATTTTAACAAACAATAGAAAACAGTGTCTTTGAGAGCAAGCTGAAGAATAGAGGCCTTGTGGTATGAAAATACTTCCAGCAGAGTGGAAAATGCAAGATTTTCTGTCTCTAACCTCTTTTGGGTGTTACATTTCCTTATCATTTTACAATGTAATCTGGACATTTACATCTTGTCATCTTATTTACCTTAATCTGATGTAAAATAATTGTCAAATAGATTTTTCTGTCTCAGAATTGAATGGAGTGTGGCATTTCAAGTGCATGGTGTGTATCCTGTTTTTTATAACATGATGCCACAATGTAAAACTAGTAACAATATTCCCAAGCAACAAAATATTTAGCTCATTAATACTGTGCCTGATTTTAGAGGGAGTTATTTTTAAATTGTAAAAGCCTGAATGTAGTACCAGTAAATAAGTAGTATCTATGAATGAGCTCAGCAATGAGCTCTGTAAAATTAACTTCCCACTGGTGAACATGGTTTTTCATCATTACAGACACAACTTTGATTTCAACCCTTGCAATGCTGGCAGGTGAACCTGAACTGAAGCTGTAGTCAAGAGAAGAACTCCAAGTGATCCCATGAGGGTGTCTCTGGAAACCTGATCTCAGAACCTGATCCTGAGCTTCTTCAGATGCTCAGTTTATCTCTGGCATCCACCTGATCTGTGGAATAGGTGCTGAATGTTTCATGGGCTTCAAAATTAGCAGGCTCTGCATGTAAGGTTGACACACAATCAAATGATGAAATAAGCAGATGGTGGATTGCTGCCATTCTCAAAATAAAACATTTCTCCAGCACTCCAAAATTCTTTATTGTTTTGCTTATGATTTTTTCAACTGCTCTCACCCTGGAGGAATGAAAGAAAATAGATTAAGAACTTCTTTAGTAGATTCTTGGGCCAGGTTCCAGTATGAAAATGGAGTTGCCCAAAATCTAAGAGGTCATAAACATTTTATTGCTGCTATTTGTGCAAGTGCTCTCCATATACCATCCTCTTTCTGCAATTTAAGGACTGCCTTGATTGTGGTGCTCATAACCCCTTGTTGTCAACACAAGTACCTTTGTGGTAAGCAATCAGAAATACCTTCCAGGGACAACTCCAGCACATCAAAGGACAAAGGGACTGGGGATTCCCAGGGTGGGTGTCAGGCATTCACAGGGATGGAAAAAGTCCTTCCAGTTTCCTTCTCTCACATCTCTTTTGTGAACTTTGTTAGAACCATAAGAAGGAAGTTCTCTTCCTGCAGGCCCTACCTGACTTGCAATGGCATGAAATGTCTGGAATAAGCAGAATGAATAGATGAAAGCTTAGAAGGGTCACTTTTCCTCTTGCAGAATATGCAAACTTATTTGGAGACACCTTCTAGAAATGACCACTTGCTCTGGTTTAAAACCAGCTGGAAATTAAGCTCCAAGCAGCTGTTTCCATTCCCCCCACCCTCCTCCAGTAAGAAAGGGACAAAAGGCAGAGATCATGTCTTGAGACAACAATTTACTGGGAAAACAGCAATTAAATATGGAAAACAAACAGTTACAACAGCAATACTAACAAAACAGTGTATAAAATAAGGTGACTGCATGCAAAAAGTTGCTTGGGGAAGTCTGACTGATCCAGCATTACCATGGTCAGCGACATGGTCTGAAAATGTTTCAGCTGTGAACTGGAATTGTTATTGTAGCAAGTGATTTTTCTACCAAAAACTTCTACAAGTAGAAGTATTAGCACAGATTACTGGATTTCATTCAGCTATTTAATTATAAATCTACTGTAGTTTGGTATTATTGCAGTAAGAGTTATGATCACATGAAATAAACTGGAAACTTTCATGCATGGGCATCTAATGAAGAAAAAGTGTGTACTTTTAACAATAACAATACTTGTATACAAAGACTGAGGAGATTTGAGGTTGTGAGATGAAAAAGCTCGGCCTTGGTGACAATCAAGTACAAAATGTATTATTAAAGCAATGTTCTGACATGACATTTTTTATGTAGAGAAAAACTTAAATTGGCATCTCTTTTTGCTTGAGAGCTAAAGCAGCCTGGATGCCTCAGCTGGTCATAAAGCTGATTGATCCCATACCATTTTCATACTTGCTCATCCTGAGACACAGCCTATATTCCCTCAAATTTCTTCAGATTTTAAGTAGAAAAAATCACTATTATAATAATTTCCTGTAAAATCCTTTTGGAATTGAGGTACTATCATTGGGCTAGTAGGAAATATCATCTGAAATCCCACATTTTCACCAACAGGTGGAGCTTACATTTTATATTTAGTTTATAATGGCTTTAAATCCAAATAATATATACTAAAAATGATACTTTATACCTCACAGACTCAAAACTTCAGTGTTTCAGATAAGACTGCCACCATTAAGAGTTTATTCCAGTATTCCACTGTATGCAAATAAACCCTAGGCCAGGTCCTTTTCTTACTAATACCACTTGCAAAGTTCCCTGTATTTTTAATGACTGAGTAATTACATCACTTTTCTGTAAGTGTGGTCCTTCCTATTATATTCTCTCTGCTACTGACACCACTTCTTCCCAGGTATTCACACATGGATTATGTATCTCACACACACAGGTTTCAATTGTAATAAACTTGATTGATCTCTAAACACAACTGAACCCACAGCTGTAGAGGTATCGATGCAAATATTGTGTATCAGTCCTCTTCCATTTACTTCTTCACAGGACAACACTGATACACATTACAGCATCTGCTGTTATTATTTATATGGAATAGGCTATCAGTGGTAGAAGCTACGTCTAATGTATAAAAATATTTAGAATTACACCCATTATTTCTCCTGAGTGAGAAATTATGTTTGCAAATCCTTTAATGTCCTTATTTCTTTGCGTCTACCTAATAATATCCTTTATTACCTCTGCCTTTTTAATAACAGCCTAGCTTTCAGGAAATATCTTCTTAATACTCAGCTGCAGTCTTAGTAACACGGAATGATACCGACAAAACTGAAAAAGAACCTTAAAATCCAATACTTGTATAAAAGTGCTGTGAAGAAGGGAATTTCCTTAATCCACTGTGACAAAACATATTGCAGGAATACACTGCCGAAATTACTTTTGGTGCTAACAGTGAGCACACCTTTTGTTCAGCATGAACAAAACCAGAAAACGTCTTAAGAAGAGATATAAATCTACCTGTAAGCAGATGCACTTATACAATGTAATTACTTATACCGGGGCTATTATTAAATGTGTTTCTGCGCTAATTTCCGAGCCCCTCACGGCGCCCAGCCCCGCCCCCGCTCCCATTGCGCATGCGCAGCCTGCAGGCGGCGCGCTCGCTCCCGCACAGCCAGGTAAGGCGCTGGCACTGCCGCATGCGCAGCGCCGCGGCGCTTTCTCTTCCGGGTTGGCGCCCGCTGCGCCCCGTAAGGGGCCGCGGCAATGCCGGGACACCGCTCCGAGCGCCCCTTTCCGCTGGGAGAGGCGGGGAGAGCGAAAGCGCGGGCGGCGGCGGGGCGCTCCCGGTGCGGCCCAGCCCGGTGCGTGCGGCGGCGCCGCCTCGCGATGCCCCGCCGAGGG
>VZRX01004750.1:0-50999 GCA_013398075.1 Notiomystis cincta
GCCCCCGTGTCCCTCCTGGACTGGATGCAGCATTAAAAATGGATCTCCTTCCATAGATAGAAGCAGAGACCCAGAACTGTCACGGGCTTGGCCGGCAGCTCCCGGGCTTGTCAGAGCTCCCTTCTCCCTGAGCTCAGCAAACACAGAGGCTCAGAGCCGTGGCTGTCAGAGCCCAGGTGTGCCCAGCTGGGCACGGCGGGGGGGGGGGGNTGGATATACCAAATGTATGAGAATTAGCACTGCCACACAGCCAGCAGTGTTCACTGACTGAATTGATTTTGGTGATTTGCAGGTAGCTAACAAAGAACAGGGCCAGGGAAAGGGAAAGAGAAAGGGAAAGGGAAAGGGAAAGGGAAAGGGAAAGGGAAAGGGAAGTGGGTCTGAGGCCCTGAGCCCAGAGGTGCTGGTGCCTCACTCCAGGTGCCTGGAGGAGCCTCTTCCTGCCTGAAGCCCCCTGAATGCTGAGTGGGGTTTTACACTCGTAGAAGGACGAACTGTGCAGAGCTGCACTCAGAAATGAGCTCCTGGTGAGAGCAGGCAAATGGGCCTGACCTGTGCTCTTGTGTCATGGGCTTCATGGGGCAGAGGTGGAGAAGAGGCAGGGAGGAGGCTCCCAGTTTCCCTCTTCTTCCCGCAGTTTCAAAGAGGTCTAATGAAACCTTGGGCCACTCGGAGGCAGCTGGTTAAACAAGTACCTGTCCCACTGAGTTTCCAGGGCACTGTGCTGACAGGGCAATGTCACATCCACATTAGAACCCTGCTTGCCTGATGAGGCACACGAGACACTGTGATCTCTGGAGCTCACTGGCTTGTGACAGACACTGACCTGAAACTATGAAAATACACGACAAAACAATGTCTTAAAATAAAATAGAAGACCTTTATGAGAACAAAGTTTGTTTTCCTAACAGCCACCATATGACACCATTAGACAGACTGTGGGAAGGAGGCCTGACCCAAGAGTACAGAATATTTATGACACATCCATTCAGCATTCAGACTCCAAGGAACAGCCCTCTGCTCACTACCTCCTGTGCACTCAGTTCTAGCACGTTTGTTCAGATTGTTTCCTCTGCCAAATTTTTGCCAGGCAGGCCCCAATCTCACCATTCAGCAAAACATATTTACTTCTCTTTACTGCCCCCAAACCAAGTCCTATATATTAGCAGTTTCCTCTCAGCTCTTGTAACAAGAAGTGCATCTCAGCCTCTGAGACCCTTGGGCTTGCCTTGGTTTCCAAGTGCCTCAATGGGCTGCAGCTCAGTTTTATCTAAATGTGCTGCTCTGAGGAAAGCAGAGCACTTTGTGCCTGACAGATTCATTGGAGCTTTTACTTCAAACACTTTTCAGGATAAACTCACAGCAAAGGGTTGAGTTATGCAAGTGGAAACACTCACAGAAAGAGTCTACAAACATGAAGTACCTCTGGAGCTAATCCCTTCCCTAGGGTGTGATCTTTGAGACAGCCCTGGGAAGGGCCTGGAGAGAGTCCCATCCTTCCCAAGCTGTTTTTGTGTCCCCCTTGCTGCAGTTACCCCTGGGGTCGGCACACACTGAACAGCTCAGGAAATCTCATCCCCTTTGTGGCCTCGCCCTGCACAGGTGTGGGAGGGCCCTGCAGGGTTTGCTGTGGCTGGGGCCTCCCTGGCTTCTCCCACCAGAACTGCCCTCCTGTAAGGGAAGTTGCCTGAATAGTGTTTTCTTTGATTTCTCCAAATTATATTCCTAATTTGAACAGATAGTTTTGGACAAATTTACTAAAAATTGTGGTGATCTATGGGGCAGCTTTCTAAAAGGAGCTGTTAGATGCTGGCTCCGAATCACTCACAGGAGCTGAAAGCAAATTCATTGCACAGCTTGGGATTAGGCCTGAAGAGATTCTCTAACCATTTCCATGAGACCAGAGGGACTGACTGTGCTGCAGCCAACAGAAACAGGGTACAGCAAATGGAAGAGTGAGGTCAGAGCCAGCCTTTAAATCGTTAAAAAGCAAACCATGCTGGCTTCATTATTTCATTTAATGACACATGAACTATGGAGGTGTAGGAGGAGAAAATTACTATCTGAAAAAGCCAAGACTCAAATGAAAACATTTTATCAGATAAAGATTCTTTCCCTTTCTTTAAAAAAAGCTAAAAAAAGAAGAGAAGAGGGAAATATCCAGAATAATTAGCCCAAATAACACCATTAATCCTGAGCAGAAAAAGACACTTGTTCTTCCTGGATCCCTGGAGTGGGATGAGAACATTTTATCCTATGCAGTGTTGTGATTTTCCTTGTTTACTTGTTGCACATTGTATGCTCCTCTTCCAACAAGCAGCAGCCATTGCCAGTCCTTCAGCAGAGCCCAACCTCAGTGTTCAGCTCATGTTCATCACTGTTTCAGAGCCAAAATGCTGAAAATAATCTACCACTCAAACTTACTATTATCTGGACTGCCAAAGGCAGCTGCTCTTGCTGCCCAGCATCCCCTTTCAAAGGAAACACTTTTCCTCCCAGCCTTGGGTCTCCTCCCACCCTGGTGGAAGCAGGGCAGTTCTGAAGCCAGTAGGGCTGCAGAGATGTGAGCCTGAGGCGTGTGAGAGGCATTTATTGCTGCTGTGTTGTCTCTGTTGCCATAACTCCCCCAGCCCCTCAACCAAGTACGTGCCCCAGTTGTACTGGAGTAATCCTGGCAGCATTTGGACTCAAAACAAGCCTGGTTTGTTTTCTCTCTGGTAAGGAACCAGCGTGGCTGATGCCCCCCAGAAGCAGCTGCAGTGCTGAGACAGAGCCTGGAGCCTCAGGGTTCAGATCCCCTGGGAAAGCCAGCACAGCATCAGCACTGGAATCCCCTCACTCCCCCTGCCCTTCTGCCACTGCCCTCTGTTCACTGCATCCTCCAGATGATGTTCCTTCCACTGTTGGTGTCTGTGCCAGCCCTCCTGGGCTTTGGAAACAGCCTCAGAGTGTACTGCCAAGGATCCAGCTCCAGAGCTGTCCTTCACATCAGCAACAGCAGCTCGGAGGGAAACAGCCCTGGCCTGGTGCTTCCCCCAGGGCAAGCTTGGGAGTCTGCTCTGCAGCATCTCCAGTGCTTTTATTATGCACATTAACCACAGTGAAGACAAGCCTGAGCCATGCTCGGTCCCCATGGAAACAGGTCCAAAGAGCTCTGGGTGACTATTAATCAAGGTACTTAAATGCCCTTTCTCTTCTGAAGGTCCTGAGGAAATGTCTCACTTAGAAGCCCCGGGAGCAGATGGACAGGCAGTGGGACACATACCTGGGATGCTGTAGGTGGGGCTGGCATGGGATTTTACCTGCTTTTCCCCTAAGAGAATGGAAATGAGGAAACCTGTTCGAATCTTCAGCAAGTTTCCACACTGTTTATCCCACAATAAAATTGTTTGGAGACATGAAGTCACGCTTTGTGTCCTTGGTGCTTGAAGGCCAGCAGAGGCATTCATGGTGTTTGGGATGACAAAGTGTTTGCAAGCAGGGGTGAATCACTCCCTAAGGACACCTCACACTCGGATTCAGGAGAAGGAAATGTTCTGCCTTTGGCCTTGACAGTCTGAGCATCCCCAGGTCCCTCACAGCGTGCTCCCAGCACAAAACAAGCACAAAGCCCAGCTCCAAACTGCCTCCACTCAGGGGCTCTGGGCCTGGGAGACACCTGGGAGAGCAGCACAGTCCTGGAGGGCCTTTGGAAAGCTCAGACCCCTTTTCCTTTGGGGCAGATGACACTCACTAAGGCACTGCTGGCAGGAAATGTGTGCCCCCTCCTTCCTCCTAGGAGCCCTGCCTGGTTCCTGCACTAAATTTGCACTGGAGAATGATGGAAAATTTATGTCCATATCAGAAAATAAGAAAAAAAAAGTAAGAATTCATATAAGCAGGATAATCTAAATTACTGATCTCTATAATTTCAAAATATTTTTGTAATATAAAAAAGGTTAATTTTTAATATTAATTTTTAACATAAATTAGTGGAAGTTTTATTGTAAAAGCTGTTTTGGATCACACATCAGAAAATAATTTCAAAGTGTCTATTAAACTCCTGTTTTAAATTTGTTTCAAAGAAGGAAGCCCTGCAAACTGTCACTTTCCTGTACCAGCTTCAGCTTCAACAGTCATCTTCCAACAAAAATATTTTGCCAGAAAGTTCCCAAACAGTGTTTCTACAGCACCACATTGTTCCTAGATCTTAAAATAGGAGACTTAGGGTTATCAATCCCAAAGTCTTTCCCAGTCATAAACACTTTTTTTTCTTAAAGGGAAAGCAGAGTCATGAGCTCCTGCACCTTCACCCGCAGGCCTGGCTTCCCAGCTGGTCCTGCTGGCCACTTTGAGCCTGCTCCACAGGAGGTTCCCAGGATGGCAACTGGCAGTGGCAGGGCCCAACACCAGCAGGGACAGAGCTGGCAGCCCTTGGCCATTTCCACCCACTTCAAACTGGTGTCTTGACAGAGCTGAGCTTCTCTCCTTGGCTGGGCCTGGCAGCCCCAATTCCTCCAGCAGAGCCCTCCCTGTATCCCCCTGCTGTGAGCCAGGGACCCATGGGATCCTGCTCTCCTAAAAATTAAGGCTGATTTGCCTTCTCCATTGCCCTCTGCTCTTCCTCCTGTGACATAAAGGGTGCCCTGAGGAGTGAAAAGATGAATCCCTTCTTGCCTCTGCCTCTTTCATGAGGAGCTACAACCAGCTTTGCTGACGGGATGCCACACTCTGCATCCACGAGCTGCCACAGAAATGGGGCACTGGAGCAGGTCTGTGCCACACCTGGTCACCTGGGGCGAGGGGACAGGGAGGGCTCAGTGCCCACAGTGGCCCAGGACGATGGCAGAGGGGCAGGGACCAGGACCAGCCAGGCAGCTCCGTGTGCTCTCCCAAGGCTCTGTGTGTTCCCTGCCGTGGCAGCAGAGCAGGCACTGAGCTGCCTGCAAACTCAGAGGGATCTCAGTGTTAGCTCAGCCCAGCTCCTTTGAGGCTCTGGGCTCCTCATAATGAGCCCAAATGGTACAAGATGACAAAGTCACTGATGGCCATCCCCTCCCAGGAGGTTCACAGGCAAACAATACAAATAGAGCAGCAATTGCCTACTGGAGGTTTCCTTTTCTGTCTTGCATTAAACAAAAGCCTTTTTTCTTTCCATCTGTGTTGGAAGATTTGGGATCTCGGGCTGTGCTGGAGAGAGCTGCATCCCTGCACCCACAGCCAGGTGTGGCACTGAGTGATGTGACCATGGGTCACAGGGCCCACGAGCCAGCACTGGGGGCTGCACAAGAACGGGGCTGGGACCTGATCCAAAACCAACTTCTCTCCAAGCCTTCCCAGATACAAGGCTGGATTCACTGAGTCATTACACATTCTTTAAGCAATGACACTGAAAACAAGAGCACGACAAATGAGAATGAAAATGGGCCAATTTTAGAGTTACACATTCCCTCACTGCAGAAGTGGCTGCTCAGAAGACACACACAGAGCCTGCCTCCACCCTCCAGGCAAACCCAAAAAGGAATTGCTTGCCCTCTGACAAGTGGCTCTGTTTTGCACAGTTTCCAGGTAAAGTCTGAGTTAGAGGCATTTGTACAAAGAAAAGGCCCATCATCTTCTGTGCCACAGATGGAAACCTGAGTGGTTTTGTGAGCACAAGATCAGGGTCAGAACAGGTCTATCTGAGTTTTCTATTTCTAGTCAAAAGCTTTACAAAATAACTCTGTGCAGCAATTCCCACAACCTTCTTTGCATGGAAAGAGCTGTGACCTCCTGGCCAGCTAAAAAATGAAAATATCCAGGGTCCCTCTGACCTCCTTCCTTTCTTGCACAGGAAGAAAGGCTGGGAGAGGAGACAGAACCCACAGTGACTGGGGGACATTCAGGATGCCCTGTTACCCTCCTTCCAAATTCAGCCAGGCTCCAGCTTCTCACAGCAGCCTCAGCACAAAGCAAAATACAGGAGCTAATCCTCAGAGGCAGCAGCTGAAATAACCAGAGGTCAGACAGCCAGATCCTGCTGGGTATGTTTGAGTCTTTCAGAGAATTATGAAGTTTTTCACAGAAAGAAAAGGTTATGTTTGAGCTCCTGTCTTTGCCCAGAATTAAGGTGTTCTGGTCCCTCCTCACCATCCTTTGCTCTGCCCTGAGGGAGCCACAGCTGAGTCCATATGCCAAGAAACAACAAAATATTTAGATATTTATTTCCTAGAGGGACTAATAGATATGGGCTGTTAGGCATTTGCATAGGAATTAGGGCCATTAGAGCCTTTCAAAAAGGGACTTAAAATTTGTTTTATCCTTACTGAACCAGAAAGCCTCTGGCATCATCATGAGAACAAATCACACAGGGGCTGGCTATTTTCCACATCACTGCCTTATCTCTTGGGCATTATCAGTTTTGAAAATTCATGGGAAAGCACACACATGAGACTGCTTTGGGCAAAAATTCCTGGCCTTACAGAAAATACAGTGGTGAATGATGATCTCAACATAAAATTAATGACCTGAGAATATTTTTTACTTTTCTTGCCATAATGATGAATGTGTAGAACTAATAAAGACAGTGAATAAATGGTTAATGTTCCCCTGCAGATGTCACAGTTTATTACTATGATTACTATATAATTATCACAATGATTCAGAGAGTGGCAGGGAGAACCTGACCAGCAGTGCAAGATGTCTTGGAGGTCAATGTCACCTTTAGCTCCTCCAGAACTGCCCCTTCTTTAGAGTTCTCTTAACAGTAACTGCTGCACAAGAGCCTCTCAAAAAAATTATCCCTGTCATTTGACTGTGTTTCCTCAAGGAAACAAAAGCAGGAATTTCTGCAGACAACTCCCTTTCTGAGCAGGCACAGGCCCACAGGGCACACTGGCAAAGTGTGGTGGTGCTTTGCAATCCTCTACAACTGGAAGGAAGAGCCTTTTCTGACCTACCAGGACTTTAAATGGGAAGCAGAACTAAAATGTTTCATAGCAGCAAAGTTTCCTGAACTTGACTTCTATCTGAGAGCCTTCCTGAGCACAGCTCAGCTGTCCTTCCCAAAATACAACGTGTACAGAGCCCTCTCTGCTGTGTCTGAACAGCTCTACTGCTCTACTTTCCTGCTCAGAAACATGCATATTCTATGGTTGTTTTTCTTTAAATAGCCTGGTCTGGCCTGGCAGGAAGGAAAGGCCCAGAGGAACAGGCCAGTTCTCTGCTCATCTTTTTCTGTGCAGTTATGGATGTGGTCCAATCTCCCGTCGAGTGAGTGGGAATCTTCCAGCTTAGGGAAACCAGGGCCAGGATCTGAGTTTCACACCTGAGGGAACTGATGCACAGAGCAACTATTTTTTTGAATCAAGCCTTGATCTTGAGTCTCTTAGATCAATGCCTTGGCTGACAGCATTTCCTTCCCTGATTTGTCTTGTTCCTCTACCAGCTTTGCTTACTCAACTCTGAGCAAAGTGAAAGCCGAATTCAGCCAAAAGAGAGGCACTGGGAAGCCTGTGTGTATTCCCAAGCAGGGCAGACAGGAGTGATTTCCATTGCTGCCAGCAGCCAGAAGAGCACAAGGGAGCTGAGAGCTGCCAGCAGCAGGGCCCCAGCAGAGCCACGAGCAGCCAGGGATGGGCTGGCCCCGATGTGATCTCAAACCCCAGCAAAGGCTCTGACACTGCAGCCCTAGATTCTCCTGCCCACCACTGTCCCAGTAAACCCCAGTGGCGCCCACAGCAGCACATGGACTTGCCCTGCACGACCCATCTGATGGCAGCTGCCTGCACTGTCCCCAGGACACCGTTTCTTACACACAGCAAGAAAGAACATTCAAAACAAAATAAAACAAAGCTGATTTTTATTACTCCAGAGATTTTAATTTGGTAGGACTGCCTCCTCCTCCTGACCATAAAATGTTACACTAAAATCAAATGATATTACAAGAGCATGTTGCAGAGTAAGAGCCTGAGATTAAAAGCCAGCTGTAATTTTAGCAGTGCTGTCTGTAACACCAGTGCTCCTCGGACTCTGGATGAGGATGATGCATGTTTTACAGACACACTTTTACTGACCATAATTTATAGCCTGAAGCACTATTGTCTTGTATGAAAAGAACAATTCTGTTTTCCAGTGAGCAAAGAGCTCTCCAGAAGGCACCCAGGTCCTCCAGAGAGAGGCAAAGGCAAAGGCAGAATAAAGAATTTACAGCTGACCAACAGAGACCACACATAACCTCTTCTGCCAGCGACCCTCCCTGAACAACACAAGCAGAGATTCCAGCCTGGCAATGAGATCCAGCAATCTGGCAACGTGCTGCTTGAGTGTCTGAGGGGACAGCAAAGTCACTTTTCCAGAAAAGGGATGTGTTCCTGCAGAACCCCAGCTCTGTGCTGCCCTGCAGGGCAGTCACATTCACTGCCCTTACCCAGCTGAAAAAGCCCCCAGCACAGCAGCAGTGCTGCTCCCCTCCTCTTCATCCCCCTTTTCCCCAGGACATCCTCAGCCCCACGGAGAGCTCCTGCTCCCACAAGAGTCTTGGGGGACAGGGTGGAGGTGAATCTGTCACACGTCATCCCCGTGGGGTGACAGGACAGCCCTGAGGGATCCTCACGTGGTTCTCAGTGATGACACTGAGCAGCAGCACTGAAAGAAACACAAATTTTGCAGAACCAAACCCAACCTTTTTTTGCTCCCCAGTAAAAATGGATTTGTCACACATCAGTTATCCAGCACTAATAAGCCATCTGAGCTCTAACTTAATAGAGGTGGAAAATGTTCATTTCAAACATGCCTGTTTTCCAAAAATGCACCCAATTTATGCACATTTAATTACTGCAGTTGCAGAACAAAATAGCCTTTGCCTGTATGTTCCCAGGAATTGCACATGGTCATTAGCATAGTCTATGCATTAAAGAGCATCTTAATATTTAGGGGTAAAAATAGTATCAGCTCTGTAGATGGTATAAATGAATGGCTATAAAGTTCTCACAGTTTACTTCCAGCAAGGTTTGCTCTGTAATTTTTAACCAATCAACATATTTTTGGTTGACAAATGTGAGCCAATATGGATCATGTTGCCTTGTGAGGCTGAAAATAGATTTTGCAAATACGTTTCAGGGTGCGGGGGTGGTGCATGCAAGTGAAGCAAAAGACAGGGAGAGGAAAGATGGACACGTTTGGGTTCCTGGGGCTGGGTTTGAGTCTGTCTCATCTGTCTGTGCTCATTAATCAGTCCAGAAAGGAAACACTGATCCTATTCACAGAGAGCATGGCTTGTGCTCGCAGCAGAGCGCGCCCTGGGAGTGACAGTGTCACATTCCTACAAAGGAGACAGCAGAAGCACCACCTCGTGTCCCCTGTGTCACCACCAGGCAGGAGAGCAGGCTCTAGTGCCCAGGTTCCAATTTCCAAAGGAGCCTATGGGATTTTCCAAGTTGCATTGACTTAAAAAAAAAATTAATCTAGAGACTTCTAGGGTGAAATAGAAAAAGATTTGACAGAAGTGCTTTCTCCTTTCCACTCATATTCTGCACATAGGAAAAAGGCAGAGAAGGGCATTGCTGAGGTTGCACACACAAAAAAACCCCAGGCCTAGTCACACTTTCTGCAGCCTGGGTCAGCACAGTCCTTCCCCACCTGGCCTGGGGCACTGGTGTGGAGAGCCTGAGGCTGGGGTGTCTGTGTGCATGAGGAGGGTGAGGATGGAGAGCACAAATCCATCCCCCCTCCCCCAGGTACTCAGCTCAGCTGAACCCCACATGCTCAGAAAATCTGCTCTTTAAGGCACCCATATCTCAAACCTGCTACTCTTAAGATCCAAGGTAGCCCTAATATTCACCTAACCCACACAGAAACTGCAAGTTTGATTGGGGTTTAGTTGGAAGACAGTTTTGTGATGTAAAAACAAATCTCTACTACAGCCTAATATTTTGTCATACTCCAACTTTTTCCTTCTTTAAAGAAAAAGAGACACTTCACTGACTTGCCCATTCATTTCAGGAAGAACAATATTTGAGAGCTCTGAGAAATGTTCAAGAGCAGCTTATACAAAGAGCTGTAACAGCTGGAGTGGAACCATTAGAACCATTACTTGTTCAAGACTAAAATTTGCTACAACTGTATGATTTTATGTCTGGCAAAATATAGTAAAATCATCACATAATAAATTACTTACAACTGACCTATTTTTATTTAGAGCAAGCAGAGAAAAAATATCTGCAAATGAGCTGGAAGAGGAGGAGGGGCTCAGAGAGCATCTAGAGGAGCTACAGGGAGCTAAGCCCTTTGAAGAGGAGGTACAAGGACAAGTCAGACCTTGCCTCTGGGATGGACACAGCCTTCACTCTCAGAAGACAGAGGATGGGTACTCGAGGCTCCACTTGCACAGCACGTGATGAAAAGTACCTGAGTCAAATTTGTGTGGCTGCAATTTGGTAACATCTCAGTGGTTGGTTTCCAGCTCCTGCTCCACAGAACCACAAGGGAAAAGGCAACTTCATGGGACTGCAAGGCCATGCACAAAGAGCTCCCAGGAGTGCCTGGCCCCGTGGCAGGACACAGCAGGAAGCTGTTTTGGTGAAGCTGAGGCAGCTCGGTGTCCAGGCTGCCCAGGGAGGAGCTGGAGAGTGCCCTGGGAGCTGCTCCTCTCCTGCCTGGCAGCTGCCTCCTGTTCCAAAACTGGGAGTTCATAGAGGTCCAGCCTCGAAGAAAGCACAACCAAGAGAGCAGAGAGCTTGCACTGAAGTTCTCAGTCCATGTGCACACAGCTACAGCAGAGCAATGTATTTATTCTCCTGTGGTTGGATAGATCAGTTAGAAAGCACCCACCTAATTTGCCACTGAAATTACGCAGAGGCAAGTGAGCTGAAATGGGTTCTGCAGTTGTTTGCTGGTGACATCCATGCATGTTTTGCAAGTTTTATGATCTTAACCAACACACACTGTTCTGTGCCTAAAGGACACGGACACAGTGAAAGATGTTCTCAAAGAAAGCAGCAATTTTCTGCCTTTCTCCTGTTACTCAAACTAATGTCCCTGCACTAAATGAACTTCTGTCAAGTACCTGAAAAGATCTGTTACATACCAGCACCCACCACTGCCTTTTAGCTTGGCTTTTCTCAAAAATCAAAGCTGGAGTCTTGATTCCATTAAAGCTGAGGCAAAACACCCAGTTCAAAGACTGGTGCTACATCCTTTGTACTTAGTCTGCCAAACAGATACAATAGGAAAGCAGCAGAAGAAATATATTCTGATGGGAAATGCCCTTTTTCAAATACTGAAACTCTCCAAGTTAAATTTCATCCAAACACTGCCCATTGAAAAAAAACCCAGCTGTTTTATGGTTGCAGCTCATTCCTCCCATGCCTTCAATTCTATTTATGAAGGCTTTGTAGAAAACTCTTTTCCCATTAAAGCAGGGTAGTGCTGAATTTTTTTCTGAGTGGCAATGGAAATGCATAAAGGGGGAAGGAGGGAGAGTGGGGAAGGCATTTCCACTTCCACACTGCCCCGAGCTCTGGGGCTGCCGGGGCTCAGCCCTGGCACTAAACTTGCACAACGAGAGCAGGGACAGGGCCCAAGCTGCTGGGTCTGACAGGAGATGACACAGGGTGTCACAAAAGTGCTGTATCAAACAGAAGGCAAAGGAAATAACAAGAGACACGTTGCAGCTGTCCAGAGTGAGCTTTGCAGCCGTTTGAGCATTGCAGGGGCAGAAACTTCTCCTCAGGTCTCGTACAGAGCACGGATCCTTCTATTAATGGCAAAACCACACCAGCATTAGACATATTCTTCTCTGGAGCTGCTTTCTGCTCCTGTGTATTTTTAGCCTCTTTCAATCCAGATAACGTGGCTGACAAAGCAGGATTGATTTGATTAGCATGTAAATAAAGCCTCATTGCTGCTCCTAGCTTGTCTGTCACGGTTATGTTTTGATGGGATTTCTGTCTGCCTTTTCTATTTACATCTGCTTCTTAGAATCTTAGAACCATTTAGGGTGGAAAAGACCTCTAAGATCATCAGGTCCAATTATTAACCCAGCACTGCCAAGGCCACCATTAACTCATGTCCCCAGGTGTCACATCCACACTTTCTGATCCCTCCAGGGCTGGGGACTCCACCACTGCTCTGGGCAGCCTCATCTGCAGAGCTCCTGAGCCTGTGTTTTGGGAAGGGTTCAGGGCTCTGGGAACAAAGGTCCAATCCTGAGCATCTGGCACTTGCTCCTGACCCAGCTGCAGGAGCAGGATCCCACCAAGGCCATCCTGCAGCTCTCTCCTCATGAGGGAGAGCGAATCCTGGTACATCAATAACTCATTTTTCAAGCAGAACAGTTCTAAACAGCTTATGGAGGAAAAAAGAATTCAAGCATGTTCTGGGAACAGAGCAAAAGGAGCCTCAGATGGAGAAGTTCCAGACTGCACAGTTCAAGTAATGGTTAAATACAAGCTCCCCAGAATTAAACAAACAAATCTCCTTTCCAAATAAATTCTACCCCACCCCTGCCACTTCCAGAGCTGGGGCTGTTTTGTGTCACTACAGCGAGGAAGGATAAATCTGCAGAATTTCCTAACAGTCAGAGTTCCAGGACTGAGTCCTGACAGTGAAAGATGGTTCACAATAACCTGGTAACAGGAGACAGAATCCCAATAAATGGAAGTGGCAGAAATCCACAACACAAGGCAGACTGCAAGCTGAAACTGATCATCAGATAAACTGCTATTACCAAGACAGGACTTAAAAACAAAGACAGAAGTTGCCTTGTAAAATGATCGGAGGAGCTGCTGAGCAAAGGATGGGTCTGTCTGCACGGGCACACGTGTGCACACATCCAGGGGTGGGCTCCCTGGCATCAGGTGTGCAGTCAGCCATTAGAGCAGGGGGCAGATTAGGAAAAACAGAACTTCTGATTCAAACTGAAAGGAAGAAACCACGTTTTTGAGGCTCACCAAGAACAGCATTGCAGAAAGGTTTTGTTAAAGCAAAGCCACATCAGTTTGTTTCCCAGGGCTGGAGCAGCCAAGGGAATAAACACGCTGAGCCTTGACCCTGCTGGCTCTGGAAACAGCAGTGGAAGGGGCTCATCTGATGTGAGGAAGAAACAGAAGTGTCTCTGTAACACAAATCCAACAGAGCTGTGATTTCAGATGGAATATTATTCTTCATTTAAAAACTACTCCTTTACAAACCCTCAGGAAGCCCAGGGGAGGAGACAGCACCTGGGGCACCCTTGGCCCTTCCAGGCATTGCCAGGCCCTCAGGTGACCTTGGCAAAGCCATGGCTGGGGCCTGATCCCCTCCCTGAGATGGGATTATGGCATCTCTGCAGGTGAACTGGTCCCAGCACAGACTGGGGCAGTGACCACGCTGAGGGCAGGGACCAGGGGCCAAGGAGCCAGCCCACCTCTTCTGTGCCTGCACTTGCTTAATAACCTCCCAGGTAAGGCTGGCTGAGGGTTGGTATTGTTGGCTGAGGGTTGGTATTGTTACCCAGCAAAGAAACCACCTCAGAAGCACCTGCTTTTGGGCCCACTCTGGGCTGTGGAAATGAACAGGATGGTAATTTGTGACCAGAAGCAGTCCCAGTGGGACTGCTCCCTGTCCAGGTGCAGGATCCAGGAGCTGTGCCCTGGCTCCCACTGTGGGGACAGTGCTCCAGCCACGGCAGGATTCAGCACAGAGGCTCTGCAGCACAAGCCCTTAGAAACTCTCCATGTTAACAAATTTTATTATGAGATAAATCACAATATATCCGATTAATCTCCCTGTTTGTGGCAGTGGGGTTAGACTGCAGGCTGACAGCCTGCATGCTTGGATTGTATTATCCAAAGGAAGCACCAGCCAAAGACTGCCTAATGTCATTTTCCCTCATTAGAAGGTTATTAGTGATTGCACTTGCTGTGCTGCATCCCGACGCTCAGCTGTATTTCAGGGGATGGCATTTTCCACTCTCGTTTGGAGGGAAAGCAGTGACCGTCCAGGCAGGGCAGAGTTCATCCCTGCCCTGCTCACAGGGCCCTTGGACCAGGGTTGTGTGGCCCTCAGGTGGCAGGACATTAAGGACAGGAATGTCCTGCACTGGGGGCGGTGACGGAGCCAGCCCTGTCACAGGGACAGCCCCGGCGGGCACGAGGGGCACTCCTGCTGCGGGCAGGGCCAGCCCAGTGAGGGCCACAGCTGCACTGCCCACAGGGGCCTGCGTCCAGCTGTGTCCAGCTGTGTCCAGCTGTGTCCAGCTGTGCCCACCTCAGTCCACCCGGCACAGCCCCGGCACAGCCCTGGCACAGCCGGGCCCGCCGGAGCCACGTGGGCAGGAGCCACAATTGCCAGCCGCAGGAAATCCGGGTTATTACAGGTTTAGCTAATAAACTCCTTCTGCCTTGGAGAGAGAAAGCTCCAAATCCTGAAATTTCCTATGGAATGAAGTTCAAGGGAAAGCTGACTCACTGAAACGCTGTGCTTTAACCAGACTGGTATGCATGATATGAATATTAACTATAATAAGGAAATTACAGTTAAATACAATATCCGTATTTAACATAAAATTAAACAAAACAAGACCATCAGTTCATTCGGGCTATTCCAGTGGGGAATTCAGACTAAATTAACACAGCCCACAAAGCATCTTAATTTGAAGATGTGACTGAAATGTTGTGGTTCTGTTGGCAGATTTCTTAACAAACCCGAAGTTTTTAGATAAGGTACATGACTTCAACAGTAAAACCCTTTTTCCTGGGTCACACTCCCACCAGAACGAACCCTGGACAAGGTCTGAGCATCTCCAAAACCCAGGACAGTTCCCAGTTGGTGGGACCACAGTCCTGCTTCCATTTTGCTCTCCCACAGCCTCCTGCTTACTTGGAAACATGGAGCAAAAACCATATTTAAGCAGATATTATCCGATTTCTGTTCAGAATCATGTCTGCTCTCTCCTCAAGGGACGGGCACCTCTAACGGCTCAGGTGTTTCGAACCCCTCCAAAGAGCCAGCTCCTCCCTCGGCAGCCGGGGCTGCTGCATCAGACAGCCCAGGACAGTGCTGGGGCAGCCTCTGCCTCGCTTGCAGCATACGAGCTATTTTTATCCGTTACAGAGAGCTAAAACAGAGACTTTTCTTTTTTATAGCAAGTACTTCAGGGGAAAAGAGCCTGCCTGAAACCGTCATTAATTTCTGAGCAGCTCATGCCCCCCACTCAGCCCCCTCCCACTGTCAGCAGGGAGGGCCGGGGGGTTCTGGCTGCGTGAGCCCCACCGGGGCTGCTGCAGCCGCCGCTCCCCCAGTGTGCCCTCGTGCTGCTTGCCATTTTTGGCAGTCAGGCCCACAAATATGCAGGAGACATAAATAATTCCTTTTTCGCGTTCGGTCAAGGGGACGGAGCGCCGGCCCGGCAGCGGCGGCACCGCGGGCACAGCAGGACGGCTCCCTGAGCCCCCAGCTGCCCACCCGTCCTCGGAGGAGGAGAGGGCAGGACCCCCGAGCTGTGACGGCAGCCCTGAGACAGAGGGTGGGTTTGACAGGAATTATCGCAGGAGCGCCAGGGCAGAGCTGACCCAAAGGCACCAAACTGCAGAGGGTCCCTGTCCTGGAGAGCTCCCAGCCCAGGATGTGGGGTAGCAGTGCTCTTTGGGCTGCCCTGTGAGGCAGGACCTCGCTGCAGCTCAGCCAGGGAGGCTTTTGGTGGAGACAGGAGCTGCTGCCCATCTTGCCCATCTCCCACACTCTGCCCAGGCTGCCACATCTCACCACAGCTGCTCAAAGTGCTGGAAAAAGTGCCCTTGGAGAGTGAATTCCTCTTGCCTCGACCCACCACGTGTCTGTACCTGGATGCTGCCATCCACCTGGGGCTTGGCTTCTCCACAGCTGCTGCCTGTGGGACGCTGAAGGCCACAGGCAGAGAGAGGCTCCCTTGTCAGGAAACAACTGCTCCTCTGACCTGGGACAGCCCAGCTGAGTCTCACCGTGACATCAGAAGGAGTCATCAGGCTCTGAGCCTCTGCAAGGTGCATTCTCCCAGTCTCAGGCTGCTGACACCCTCCCCAGAACAGCTCCTGAACCTGTGAGCTCAGTCCTCCTGGCCCCTTCCTTACACCTCCCCATACCCACCAGAAAACGCCAGTGCAGGAAGCTCCCAGAGCTCTCATCCAGAGCAGCCTGACTCGGCAGCACAGCACCAACACAGGGTGGTAACGAGGTGCTGGCACAGCATTTTACAACTCCTACCAGGGCTCAGGTGACAGCTGATTGCCCAACATCTGACTCTGCCTTCCTTCAGCATCTCCCAGCCACGCCGACTTGGCTCTGACCACGACCTAGGCACCCTTGCCCAACAGTGGGATCCCAATGCAGTTCAAGCTCTGAAAAGTTCCCCTTGTCTGGCTGGGATCAAAATCCATGCTGACATCTCTGCTCTTGGCAGCTAGAGCAGCCTGGTGTGAGAGCAGCTGCTCACTCAGACAGGAGGCAGCATGGACTGACACAGGTCTGATTCTCAACTCCAGACCTGTCACATCCAGGCTGCACAGAGGGATCTCTGTGACAAGCAAGGTGTCTTCATGCCCCAAATCTGCTTCCCTTTGCTGCACAGCAAAACCAAGCACAGGGCAATCCAGCAGTGCTGAGGAAACCACAGGCTGGGCAGACCTGCTGCTCTAGGGGCAGGGATGAGGAAACTGTTCAGGACACAAGGCACTCTGCCACCTCTGGAGCCCTCAGCCCAGACAGTCTGTGATCACCATTACAGGAGCCTGCAGTGGCATCAGACCTGGGCTCACAGTGGGAGAGTCTCAGGCTGAATATCTGAGACTGGGCTGTGACCAAGTCTCGTGTGCAGAAATGACCTACCCCCTTGAAACACCCGTGACTTCATCAGCTGCCAAAGAGCCCGGCCAGCAGAGTCCTTAGCACTGAGACAGCTGCTTCACTCCACTATTTACTTCAGCTCTCCAAATGCAAGAAGAAAAAAAACAACCCTGAAATATTTTCCTGGTGGCCCTGAACACAAAACACTCCAGAGTTCTGGCACCACACGCTGATCCTTAGTAGGTGGAGATTTGCATTGGCTCCAGCTGAGCTCTGCTCTTTGACATCAGCACAAGAACTCTCCTGCGTCTGCAAATACCCCGCTGATGCAGTGCCAGGGAGCACATCCCTCGCTGCCCTCCAGCAGCTCGCAAGCCCAGCCCGCGGGGCACCGGCGGCTCCAGGGGAGCTGGGATGTGCTGGGAAAGCTGCACTCCTTTGCTCCGTCCACACTGGGGCTGCTGACAGGGGGGAATCCTGAAAAGCTGCTCCAGGGACAAAAACGTGTCCTTTTCTCTGTAAGAGGACTTGGGAGGGTTTCCACGTCCCACCCTGGAGCCCCTGGAGAGCTGCTCCTCTGCCTGTCGAGGCTCTGAGCTCCCCTGAACCCGCTGCCGAGGGCCCTTCGAGCTGCAAAGAGGGAAACATCTCATGCTTACTCACCGTGGGTGAAAAAATATTTGCTGAAGGGCCCAGTTTAATGAATAATGAGGGGATAAAAGCGCTGCAGCAGCCCCAGCAAATCTGTTTCATGCTCAGTGCTTCCTTTGCCATTGTAATGTGCTGGCGCTGGTGCCGCGGCACGGACTCACGGCTCGGTGCCGCTGCCGCCGGGACCGCTCCCAGGTGCCGCAGGGGAGGGATGCTCAGAGCCCGCCCGCCCCACAGAGCGCGGATCCCCCTCGGCGGGTCCAGCCCAGCCTCTCTCCCAAGGGACACGCGATGCCCGCACCCCCAGCCCTTCCACGCCTCCCCAAAAGCTGGACCTGCCGGGTCACCAACAAAATCAGGGCCACTAATGGCCCTGCAGGCTTTGCAGGCTCCAAATGAGTGGGGTGTCTGGATTTTCCTTCTCGTGCTTTTCAAGTGTCCCCAGTCGCAGCTTGCGGCTCCAGCAGTGGGAATGAGCTGCCATGGAAACCTCCAAATGCCCTTTTCTGACAGCAGCTGCCGAACACACAGCTGAAGAGCATTCCTTCCCAAAGACACACAGCCAGGAAATTACCTCTGCTATCGCTTGTGGGATCCTCTGTGTGCCTGCAATGTTCAGATAAACGGTTTGGAAACCTGTGGAGCAAATTCACTGCAAATGAGGTTGGGCACAAAAGCAGCATAAGCCAGAAATACAAAGAAATCCAGATATTCACCACTATATTCCAATCTTGTCCTGGGCTAATGAGTTTCCTTCAATGACATTTGCTGCCACAAAGGCACTTCCTGGTGCTATGAGACTTCCAGGGGGAAAAAAAAAGTATTTCCGTTTCTTGCAGGTAGACCATGATTCCAATCATCTCTCACCCACTTCTCTCTTTGATCAGGCCATTGCAGAGCACTGTCAATAAGCCACGAGTCCTCAGCTGAATGAGGCTGATGGGCAAACAGAGGTGTGAGCGTGTGCTGAGCTGCAGCACAGCAGTGGGAGCCAGGAGCACTCAGAGCCCGAAGCTCCTCTGGTGCTGCTGACAGGGCAGGCCTGGAAGAGTTTGGGGAGCATCCCGAAACATGAGAGCAACAGAAACCTCACACACTGCCCAGACTCACCAAAAATTTAGCTGTTGTTGAGGCAGCTTGACATTTACTGGCCCAGAGATGTTATTTAAGAAAAATCAGCAGACACTTAAACTGCCTGAGGTCCTGTGTAGAACCACCACCAGTGCACATCTCTTGGTACCCAGAAGCCTTTCAGAGTCTGGCCCAGGGCCTGGCAGGAGGCTGCTGACAGCAGAGATGCCCTCCTGGCTCCTCAGCTCCTGCTCTGGACACACAACAGCTCCTCGAGATGTGGGAAAGGGATTCGGAAAGGCAAACACCCAAACTTTCCCCTGAGCCCTGCAAGAGCCTCCTGACAAGAGTCTTTGCTCTCATACCAGCCACCCCAACTTTTACACTGAATTTCCTAGCTCATTTGTTGTTTTAGTAACTTTTGTGGGGGCCTGAAGCAAGGAGAGCCGATCAGATCTGTGAGTTTACTGAAGCAGCCATCAAGGGAAGTTCTGACAGACTGATAAGCAACCAAATGTAATTCCTGCAACAGGAGTTACCAGACAGTTTAAAGATTAATGAACAGCAGCAGCCCCTGTGAACAAGGCCTCCAGAGCTGTCAGACTCCTCCAGAAGACAGTGTGCCACATCCAAGACATACCCAGACAGCAAAAACAGGGACAGAGCTGGGGTGGAAGCACCAGCTGCAAAAGTACTGTACAAGACATTCATCACATGGCCTGGCTTGGGGTTTCTTCTGCTTAGCATTCAGGTCAGTTGACTTGCCATGATGAGAGGAGGGAGGATTTCACAAGCCAGCTAGAAATTATTTCAACCTAACAATGCATGAGTGTTGCCAGAGCACAGTGCAGGCAAAGCTGAGAGGGCTGGAAGGGACAGGAGAGGGCCACAATTAATTTGTCTGAGCACAGGAGATCATGCTGGATTTTAGAATTTAACTACATGGCCACTGACACCCTCAGCCTTCTCCATTTCCCTTCATCCCATCACACCAAGAGGGCTCCAGTCTGCTCTTCAAACTCCACCTCACTCCTGGCCATGGACAGGAAGGGTCCTGCAGCAGCAGTGCAGCAGCCTGGGGGACACCCCTGCCACCCATTCCTTTGTTCACTTGTTGTGCCTGGATAATCTGTCTTAATCACTTTAAATTATCCAGCATTCAAAGGAGATGCCATTTATAGGCTCTAATTGCCAAGCTCCTACCAGTTCTTGTTGCTGCAAAGCTCTTGTGCTGTCAGTCAGAGATGGTCCCTTACTGCAAGATAACAACACGAAATTTCACTACACAGAAAGAGGGACCTTGCACAAGACTGGCTTCTAATTACCAGGAAGAATCTAGAAGTTGCTAATATCTTTATCAAAATATGGTATATATTGGACATACAGAATAACCAAGGCTTAGGGCCCAGGTTTGTCCCAGTGCTCCCTGGCTCTTCATTTAATTCTCATGAGTGTGCAACCCCTGGAAACCCACTCAGCTACAAGGATTTGCTCCTCACCCTGTACCTGAGGGAGGCAATGAGCAGCATCTTTCTTCCCATCACCTGCAGCCAGCACTCAACCCAAAAGCTCCCGGTGGCCTCTCGGAGCAGAGCGGGGTCCCACCCGTGCCAGCGCTCTGTCCTCTGCCATGCAGGACTGCAGCAAAGCAGGCAGGGGAGCAGAGGGGCAGTGCCCTCCCTCCTGCAGCCCTGAAGGCTGGCTCAGGGCTCAGGCTGTCCAGGACAGGGATGTCCCTGCTCTGCTGCAGATCCCACATGCTCCTGGGAGCTTTGGGCTCCTGACCTACAGCTCCAACCCAGCCAAGGTGCTGCGGGCTGATCAAACACCAAGGCACTTGGAAAGCTCCTGGGGGCACCTGGAGCTACCAGCAATGCAGGGGGGCTGCTTTGCTCCCTCTCCCTGACTCCCCAGCCTTGGTTCCATGGGGAGGATTCCTCTCCAGCTCTGCAGCAGCAGCAGAGCCGGGCACTGTCACTGCCAGCTGGGAACAGCCTCGGTGCTCTGTGCTCTTGAGCTGGGCAGAAAAGTCCCCTTGTGAAATTCTTTCCCTCAAAGACTGCTTGCATTGAGATAGTCTGACCTCTCCTCAAGGCCTCTGTGGGCTGGCAGTAAAGAAAATTGCAACAAATTCCTGGCCTGGAGTTAGAGCTCTTCTGGGTTCATTTCAGCCAGGATCTGATTGCTCTTTGCCCGTTTTCCTTTTCTTTGGCAGGTGCTTTGCCAGCCCCTTGCCTTGCCTTGCCTTGGCTAGCAAGCTCTGCCATGGCCAAGGCTCCTGTGACTCTCCAGGGCCAGGGAGGGCTGCACAGTGCACCCCAGTCCAACTCTCCTCCCCAGCACACTCAGCTCCTCCTGCAAGACTTCTTACAGCTTCTCTGGGAATCTTCCAGATGCTCCTTTAACTTCTTTTTCTTTTTTTTGAAGCCTACAGCTCTTTATTAGAATTTGCTCTAATCTTATTTTAATTCTTTCTGCAAAGTCTCTTGCTGCCTTAGATCTACTTTAATTCCTTTTGCAAGATCTCCACCTCTTGTTTTATGTCTCCATTTAAAGTCTTTTGGCCTAAGGTCCTGGGCTCTTTGCACAGCTCGGGTATTTGCTCCATCAGATTCAGCAATTCCAGCTCACAGCTTGTTCCTTTGAAAGCAGCTCCTGCTCCTGATAGCCAGACTTATCCCTGTTTGATCTGGATCAAAGTTTGGGGCCCCACTAAGATGACCCAATTAATAGGAAAAACTGACAAAACACTTAGGCATTTCTCTGATGAAATCCTACTTATTTATGCAGATTGAACAGCTTTGGTTCCCTGAAAAGAAACAGGAGAGAGGTTTCCTTTCTCACAGCTCCAGGCATGCATCAAATAAGACTCAGTCTCCCTAACTTGCTCCTTTATAACTTTTCTGGGGTAACCCCCCAGGATGCCCCCTCTGATTTATTCCTCTCCCTGTCTCTGTTTCTCCATTCTTTATTCTGCTCTTGCCTAGATTGATGAAAATTCATCAAACAGCTGCCTGGAGGTCTTTTCCTCAAGCTGTACCAGTGAGCAGACAGAAGGAAAGGGACATATTTTAGAGGCAGAAAACCAAGGGGTCAGCTCCTGCTGACCCTGCAGCTCCCACCAGTGCAGGCTGGGGTGAGTCACTGCTTCCCTTTGAATTACATCCTCCCCTTTCAAAAATGAGGACATGACAAAGCCTTCAAGAAAATTTTGCTGTGGTTTGGGCAGAAGCTGCAGAGTCTGTAAAGAAACAACCTCCCTAGTGCGTGCAGCCAGCTGTGCCAGAGCAGGCACTGTCCCTGCCCTGCACGAGCATTCCCAGGTCCCCTGAGGCTCCTGGCATCTCTCTCTAAAAGCAGGATCTCCAAATAACACCCCAGGTGGCCTGAACCTCCTGGAAGCAACTGCAGGGGGAATTCACCATCCTGCAACTGGCTGGGCTTACAGAGGGGAAAGAGGGGAGGGAGAAGGGAGCTTGTTTTTCTGCTTGCCAACTTTTGGAAGTGAAACCAGCAGCATTTAGAATTGCACTGGCAGACAGAAAGACAAGTTTTCACTGGTGGTAAGACCTTAAAAGACAATTGTTTGTTTAAACTAACTCGAGGTCACAGAGATGTCCAGTTGGAGAGAACTCATTTTTTTTCCCTTCAGAATTCTGCCTCTGATGTTGCTCAGAAGATGAAGAGGGACGGTATGTGCATGTGGCTCCTGCTGATAGTGGGAGGGCAAAGGAGGGCTGGGAAAGATGCTGGAGCCTGAAGAAAAGCAGAAGCTTTCTGTGAAAGAGTGCAGACTGGGCAGCACAGAAAGGTCAGCCCTCCCTCCCAGCCGGAGGATTTCACCATCTCGTCCTCTGGTTTTGGGAAACAAATTCCATCTCTACCCTTTGAGCAGTGAGGATTTAAATGCTGGGTTTTCCTAAATACCACAGTGCATTTCCTCCCAGTGGCAGGTGGGTGGGCATGGCCAGGGTGAGCTGGGAACACGGTTCAGCCCTTGTCAGAGTTTCTGAGCAGCCCTGGACACTCCTGCGAGCCCAGAGCCGGAGAAGGGCAGCGAGTCCCTGCAGGGTGCACGACCCAGGGGACTCTGAGGAGCCACCTCACTGCCCCTGGCCAGGGCCATGGGCATCCCACTGACCTGTGAGTGCTGGATAAATGAAAAACAGGCAGCCCAACCTGCCCCTGCTTCACTAAGGCCACGGCTGAGACAAACTGCTGGTGCTGTTTGCATCTGGGACGTGACTGCCCAGGGGACTCCTTGTGCAGGCTGCTCCACTGACCTTTCCTGCTGATCTTTTGGAAGATGCAAACCATTGCCACATCTGCAAATCTGGCATCTCCACAGCCAAAGGGAGGAAATTTGGAGAAGTGGTGTGGCAGAAAAGAGGTTTGAGGTCTTTTTTGGAAGAGACTGCCTGAAGTGTTGGGATGAGAAGGTGCCTGGAGAGAGCTTGGAAATTCAGATCTTGATTGTAAGCATAACCAAAGTGAAGTCTCATTTTGTACTTGAATAGACAAAACTGTCAAAGCTCTTTGGATTTATGACTACTGGAAACCACCTTCCAACTATTTTCTAAATTGGTTCTCTCCAAAATCAAAAGAAAGCTCAAAAGCTCTGTCTCTGCAGAGATCTTGCTAAAGAAAAAAAGCACAGTTCTTGGGATTCAAATTTGATTTGTTTTCTCAGGGATTGGGTGATTTTTTTCCCAGTACAACAGAAATTGAGTGATGTCAGAACCATGGGAAATGGAAAATGGTTTGTAAGAGTTAACTCACTATTTTCCCAAGCTTTCCTTCATGGATTTATATGCTTGAGATCATGTGCTGAACAGACCCCTGACTTAGTCACTTCTTAGTCTTTTCAGATAAAATGCCTTTCCAGTTTGCCCCTTCCAAGGTGCAGAATGAAGCAGCCTTGAGCACTGCCATGCATTCAGCAGCCTGCTGCAGGGAACAGAGGAGAGGGAGCCCCAGGCCAGGCCTGGCCAGGGGCACAGGGTGCTGCCCACGGTGCCTCTGCGAGCACAGGACTGCCCTGGACACCCTCTGCTGCTTGGAGCCTGCACTTCCCAGCTCACAGCCTCTGCTGATTTTCATGGGGAAGCAGCTGATCAATCCTCCCAGCACTGGGCTCTTGCTCCAAGCACACCAGTCAAAGGCAGAAAAGATCCAGTGACAGCTTCCCAGCCATTGGATGGTGATTGGGAGTGATAATTAAAAATTATGGAGCAATGCAAAGCCAGAGATATCACATATGCTTTCAGGGTAGAGCTGAATGGCTCCAAACTGGAAACTGGGCTGTTCTCTCCTGCCAAAAAGTGTTTGCAATTTTGAACCTATTTTTTATCCTGACTGGTCAAATATCCATATGCGCATAAAGCTGCACTTGCAGCCCCAAACAGCTCTGTGACCTGCCCTGCAGGAACAGCCACTACCAGCTAGGAGATGGTCAGCAGGTTTTGATGTCTGTAAACACAGGTACTGTGCAGGTACCTGCTCAATAAATAGAAATACACAATCTTTTGGTCCAATGAACCACCTCAAAACAATCCCCTGTCCAGTGCAGTCTGGAGACATGAAAGCCTTCCATATGCCACATTCCCAGCCTGGAAACCACAACTGTTTCATTTTCCAGCTCTCACAGCCCTGACCTCTCCCAGCCTTTCGTACACTCCCGAGACTCATACTTTTCTCAGGATCACAGTGAGCTTGTGTTTCCATTCTCGTGTGATTAATAAATTATACTCTACAGATATTTAAGCAGCTCATGTTTATTTTTCTGTCAATAGAAAGGGAGTGTTTATTTGATCTGGGAGCAGTATTTTCCATTGTCTGAATTTAAACTTCAAAACAAAAACTTGAGATAGTAGGTGATTTATGAGGCTCTGCTAAAAACAGCTCAGCCCATTCTCCTCAGTAAGTCTCCTATTTTGCTCTTAGCAGTATCCCAGCAAAGCAATGGGGAAAGAGGAATCCAAGTCCGTGGGGCCTGGAGAACACTCAGGGCTGTGACCCTGCAGGACCTCCCTGCACTCAGCAGGGCTCCAGCACTGACTCCCAGGAAACGTGAACAGGTTTTTGTTCAGGTTATAATAACTCATAGCTTTAGTTCTTGGGTTCTTATTCTCTCAGCTGTGGCATCAAATGTGTGAATGCCTCTTAATTAAATCTTCACCTCTGGACAACAACTCCTGAACCTCATTTACTACAAGGCTTCCTCCCCTCATGAACCTATGTGGTACCCCAAGGTACCTGGGACCTCAGAGCAGAGGGAAGAACAGGCATGCAAAGCACTGGACTACAATTCCCACGAATCCCTGCAAAAGTATTTCCAAATAATTTCAGGGGTTTGGCCCCCCCCAAGAAAAATTTAAAAGAAGATCTATAGGGGGAAAAAACCCCAAACAAACCCACTCCCAGAAAAAAACCCAAACCCATTGTTTTGCTGAAGCAGAGTTTTCTGTCGGAAAACAGCTTTGCTGGCTATTTCCCAGCATCTGTGGCCGTGCCAGCCTTGCTTCCAGGGGCCGGGAAAGGCTGGGAGGGTGAGGAGCGCTCGGGGCCGCTGTGCTTTGCTGCGCCCTGAGCGGGGCCGGGCTCGGGCAGGACCCGCCGGGGCCGAGCGCTCCGGGAGCCGGGTCTGGGCTCTGCCGTCCTGCTCCCCTCCCGCTCCCCTCCCGCTCCGGTCCCGCTCCGGTCCCGCGGGCCCGGGCCGCTCCCGTCCTGCCGGGAGGCTGCGGGAGCCCTGTGCGAGGCAACCCCCCGGCGCCGGGGCGGCTGCGGAGCGTGGTTCCCACCTCTAAATAAAGGCTGATTTCCTGTGATGCCGGGCGTGTGGGCGGGAGCGAAATGGATGTTTTCTGTCAGGGATGACAGTACCGGGGTGAGCGTGTGCTTCCCGCAGCCAGGCAGCGCCGGGAAGGCGGGCACGAGCCGGGCTGCGGCAGCTGCCTGCCGGCGGCTGGGAGCATCCCTGCAGACGAGCTGCTCTCCGCTGCCCCGGGCCCCTCCGTCCTTCCTTCGCCCCAGTGTGTTCAGAGCGCGATGAAATGGCCAAACGCCCGCTCTGCCCTTGGCACGGCTCGGCTCGGCTCGGCCGTGTCCTGAGCTCCGGTAAACGGCAACATCAGCCCGCACCCAGCCCGCACCCCCGGGCCGCTCCTCTGGATACGGAGCAAAAGACAAGTGGTGTCTACAGGGCAAGGAAGGACTCCAAGGTTGCGGCTTATGGGATAAACCATGAAAAGCAAACAAGCCAGTCTGTTGGCAGAGCCAAAAGCTGGGAGAACAAACCTCAGCCATACTGCACAAGAGGCTCACATTCAACAGCAGGGTCCCAAAAAAATCAATCAGTTTGCTTGGGTGCCTGGCAGGCTTGTTCCCTCCTGCAGGGATGCTCACCCATGGATAACCTGTCTTGGGGGGGAGCTGAGGCTCCCACACTGCTCCCTCCAAAAATCCACCAACACCAGCTCCTCTTGCCTGCTCGATGCCAGCTGTGCCAGTGACAGGGTTTCCTTCCCACGGAGAGGGCACAGGACCTGCTCCCACCCCGCTGTGCTGGGGCGTGGCAAGTCAGATCCTGCATGGGGAGGGGGCCATGGGCCAGGGCTGCTGGATCATCCCCCAGTAACTCACTGGGGCAGGCAACCCAAACTCAGGGTCTCTTTCGATCCCTAATTTCCGGAATACGTCAGAAAACTATAATTAAGGAGCCCTCCCCTTCTGGTGGAAGTCTGCTTGTGTCAACAGAGAGACGGGAGTATTTAGCAGACTTCTTTTTCCATCCTGCTAATTTTAGGCCCTTATATAACATTTCTTTCAATACAACCCAGTTTCTGTAGCCCACTGAAGGAACGGCACTTCTCATTTGTCTTACACCAGTGCCTAAAATATTCCCCAGAGCCTGAGGGCTGGTTCTGTGCTCCCCAGCACGCATGGGGCCAGCTCTGCTCACCACACCACAATGTTTAAATAGCCCAGGATACAGAGGGACACACACAGGGCCAAAAGAGGGGCTGTCCTAGTGCAGCAGCAGCAGCGAGGGATGGAATAAAAGCCAATTATCCCTGTCCCACAGGACCCCAGCTCTAGGTATCCCCTGGCAAACACCACCAGACAAAAGGGTTAAGGAGGTGACAGCTGACACGCTGGTGCCCGAACCTCCTGGTGAGCACTGAAGCTCCACATGGTGATGCTTCAGCTTTCAGCCCTCACTGCAGATTCCCTCAGCCTCTTCCTGCGCTGTCATCTTTGATGAGAAGCGGTTCTTACCTTCCTAAGTAAACCTCAAAGTTTGTGACGCTCCAGAGCACATCAAAAATACATCAAAATAACTCAAACTCCCTTTGACGGACCACATAAAGTTTGCAATTTGCATTTCAAAGCCACGGTAAGGCATGGAAGGCAAAAGCAAACAAGGCAGCAGCAGACACCCAGACCTGTCAATTATCCCACTGATTTTTTTGCACAAGGCTGGGAGAGCTGCAGAAATAACTGCCTGGGGCCAGCTCATCCCTGCCCTGGCACTGCTGAACTCAGTGGCTCTACACATGTAGAGAAGATTTGGCTTTTCTACATACGTTTCCATGTGAATAGGCTTCTTATCGGCATCGCGGTGCGGGGGCAGCCTCGGAGCACATTGGTGTAGCACAGGTCCCAGGTCAGGGGGGGTCCAGCCAGTTAACTGGTTAAAAAGGAAGGAGTTTTCACTACTACTAAGGGGGAAAAAAGGAGCTGGAGATGCCTGAAAGCACAGAGAATGCTACGGAGATGCCACTGACACGACATGTGTGAAAAAGTGTCAGCAGTGGGAGCAAGGTGTGGTGATTCCCTGCGAGAGCGGCTCTTCCCACGCCGCGGGTGCGGATCCGCCCCGCGGCCGACCTGCCCTCCCTGCGGGGCAGCCGCTCCTCCCTCCTTCCCTCCCTCCTTCCCTCGGCTCCTGGCTGAGGCAGCGCTCAGCGAGGGCATCCAGACCCCACGGCCACGCTCCGTCCCTTCCCTGCACCAAGTCTCGACATCCACCGAGGATTTCCAGTGAAGCTTTGAATAAATAATGAGCACCTGATTTCACGTTACAGTAATTAATCTCGGGGATAATGCACTAATTTGCCAATGCTGGGAGCATCTATCTTTTCTGCAGAAAGAAGTTTTTGCTATGAAAGGGTCACTGCAAGCCAATAAAACCTAAACCTCTGTCTCCATCCTACACTAGTAAATGGTTTTAGCACCAGTATGGAAAGGGAATATTTTCCCTGCAGCACAGTGGTGTGGTCCCCTCCCCTAACCTGGAAAGTGAAAGCTTTCTCTCCTTCCCAGCATGTCCTATGAAGATCTGGCAGGAAGACAAATGGCATTCCCCAGTCTTTGTGGTGACTCCTGCCTTTCCCTGCCGTTCTTTCCTCTCAGAAGAGTCAAACCTTTGGGCCAGGATGCTGTGCAGCACCTAACAAACACAGCAGGCTCCTGGCCCAGGACTAGACCTCCCAAGCACTACCCTAATATAAATAAATATGATTCATAAAGTCTAACTTCGAATTTGGCAAGTGATCCTCTGAACAAAGCTGGTGAGTCAAGCTCTGAAGAGGTGGAACCAGCCACAGCCTTCAAGATCGTGTTAGTCAGCACGAAGGAAATCACTGCAACTGCTCTGACGTGTGAGCTCAGCACAGCTGATGTAAGCACTGGCAGGAAAGTATTGGCATCATAGCCTTGAACTGCTGGACTGTCTCACTCAAAATCATACCAAATAATGTTTTTTTTTGCAGCTCCCCAAGCACTGGCACTGCTGTGCCAGACCCTGAGCTGGCATCAATCATCCCAAACCGTGCACACTCCCACCTGGGACTGCAGGACAGGTGAGCAGGGAAGAGGAGAGAGGGGTTACATGGTAATGGCCCTGACACCTCCCAGGCCAGAATTAAAGGACAAAGGGGCCATTCTGTCAGGGCAGCCTACAGTTCTGGGTTAAAATCAGGGATAGCATGTTATATATGGCTGTTGATAGCTGGAACAGACCCAAGTAAAGATGCCCCTGCAGCACCCTGGGGATGGGCAACATCAGGGTCAGCACTGCTGCTGATGGGGCAGCTCAGACTTTGAGGAGAGAAGTGAAAACCAAGACATAAAGCTCAACTCAGAGCAGGAAAAAGAAACAAATCTCGCCTTGCAGCCTGGGCAGTGGCGAAAGATTTTGTTCAGATATTTCTCACATCTGATTAGACTAATCCACCTCAACCTTGAACACAATCCAGCTATATTTATATCCCAAAAAGAATACCCCCAAATCCCCCAGGCCACTGAACACAAGGCAATAGGACTCCCCCTTACCAGGACTTGCAGCTGGAAGAGGGGAGGGAACCTCTACGTTCATTTGCATTGCTTGCATTTTAGATAGCAATAAAGAAAGGAATGAAATATAAAATAATGGGAACTTTATATATTAATAGGAAAGGAAGATGGGGTTCTAGGAGCACAGATGGGGGAAACAGCACAATCCAGTGATGCCACTGCAAACAGCCCTGTGAGGGCGGTATTGAAAGGAGGTGGGACCAGACGGGCCGAGTTGGTCCAGTGAGGAGCGGCGACCGTGGAGCGAGCAGCCCTGGCCGGCACAAACCCCTCTGCTGCAGGGGGAACGCTGGGCTGGGCTGGGCAGGGCAGGCGGAAATAAAGGAGATGCAGCCAGGGGAGGATGGAGACGAGAGGAGAGAGAAACCTGAGAGAGCAGACACAGGAGCTGCCAGGGCAACTCCAAGGGAGGCACCACAGCTGTCACCGCAAGCTGTGCCACGATTTAGCGCCTTGGAGCCCCTGGGTTTGGGTAACTGGCACTTAAATCTTAAATCTTCCGCTTGTGCCGGGCCAGCGGAGCCGCCGCTGCACGGAGGGCGCTCCTCTGCTGCGGGCAGTGCCCCTGAGCCNGAGCTCCCCGGGGAGCGGCGCAGGTGACGGGCCGGGAGCGCTCCCGGCTGCGCCCGACGGAGCCCCGGAGCTGCGTTCTCAGCTGAGGTTCTTACTGTGACAAGTGAATCACCAGGAATGAATCTAACAAAGATAGCGTGGTAAACTTAACAGAAAAATTATATCCCTCTGGATGTGTGTTATATTTTGAGAATAAACTGAAGAACAAGGCATTCCTCAGTTTAACCCATCTCCTGGGTTTGCCTGGGGTAAAAATACAAACCCTACAAACAAGCCTTGTTTTTTCATTTCCATTAAACCTGTCTTTGTGAAAGTTGAGACTGAGACAGTCCTTGTTAACCTCACAAGTTTTCAGAAGTACAGACTATCTGTGGGTTTTTGGTTCTCTGCCTTGTCAGATTGTTCTGTTGGAAAGGACGAAAGGTCCAGGCTGATGGCACCAAGCTGGTACTGCCCCTATCACTCCTCATCTGCAGCTCTCTCACCAAGCAGTGACCCAGGCACTCGGTTTGCACATCCTGAATTTGAGGATATTACAGGGTGGACCCACCTCTGATAGTGTTGCTGAGGGACGGAGGGTTAAAGTCCTCCTCTGTCCAGCTCTGAAGGGATATTGGGGCTCAGCAAGTCTGCTGGCACCTTTCTGATGCTCCATGTACCTGTGTCAGCTGAAAGCAGCATCTGTGCCTTACAGAAAAGCCTGCTGAAACCCAGATGGCACATGAGGAGGTCTGAGATGCTGTGGAAACCTACAGACAGCAGTTCTGAACCCAAAACTCCAGACTGGCAAGGACTCTGCTCAACAAGGCTGTCCCTATCCATAATTATGCTCATTTCTAACCAAACCTTCCAAAAACTACAGTGACTGAAGGGAACCATTTAGCCAAAAAGTCTGTTTAAGCTGCTTCCTAACACAGATACACCTGGGACTCGGCTTCCCCTGGTCGGTGCACACAGGGAACCAAATCCTCTGTTCACTGAGAACCAGGCTTAAACTCAGCCTGAGCTGGCAGGAAAGCAAACACACCTGCCCCCAATTTGGAGTGAACTCTGCCATGTTCTCCCTTTCCCACTCACGAGGAACTGCAAAACCCAAGGCTTTGTATGCTGGCATCCCACAGGTTCCTATTGGGAAAACAGGACATGGATGGGGAAAGGCTGAAAAGGGGATTGCAGGGGAGCAGAACAGAAAAAGGCCCATTTCATGGGGAACACTTCTGATTTCGGGTCCTGGCTGCAGTTTGGGGTGTGGATGGCTGTGGGGGGGAGTGCCTGTATGGGATCTGCCAGAGGTCCCTTGCATTTCCTGCACTGCAGGAGACAAATGCAACCCCAGCCACAGCATTTCAGTGCTACAGGAGCTTTGTGGGAGCTGACTCCCAGCCTCACTGCACCTTCATCCTCTCAGTTAATATTTATAAAGCTCAATATTTGTGCTGTGCTGTGCAAGGGGAGGAATATTAAGCAGAATGTCCGTGGGGCATCCAGGAGAGAGCTCTTACTGTGGGCCAGGCACCTCCCTGCCACGGGGCACCACTGTAGCTCAGGAGGAGAGACTCATCAGAGGCAGAGCTCTAGCCCTGGGCACTTAATTCAGGTTCCATGTGCAAGTGTGGCTGCAGAGATAAAGGGCAGCCAGGATAAATCCCAGAGCACAGCAGCTGAACTGCCAAAATGGAGTTAAAACACCGCCACGTTCTCAGCACTGAAATACCTGGAAATCCGGCCAAGAAACCAGACTTTAGGGACAGATCAAAGGATAAGTACATCTCACCAACATGTTTCCTTTTAGTTTTTTAAACTGTGATCGAGTTTGCGGGAGTAGAAGTGGGTTTTAAAGAGGCGAGGACAGGCTGCCCCTCCCGAGGACTCTCCCCTGCCTGCGGGAGCCGCATTAACTCTGCTCCAGAGTAGCCCTGCCATGACTCACTCTTTCCACTCCCCATAATCCCTCTCAGTAGGGTACAGACTTAAGAGTTTTCCTCTGACTTCTGACTTCTATTTTGTTTTAATTTATGCACCTGCTTTGGAAGAGCCTTTGAAAAATCTGACAGTGGAGAAGAAAGGAGCCTGTTTTATCTGTCTGACAGACAGGCTGAAAAAATACCCCAGCACAGTGAAATTCTGCATTACCAGGAAAATAACGTCTGTGTCTACAGCTTTCTACAGGCTGCTAGTAACAAAAACTGAACTACTAGAAATCCTTTGTCAGAACAAGGGCAGGGCTTAAGTGAAAGAAGCAGCAGTTCCACCGAGTCAGGAGCGTGTGGCTGACAAAAGACAGAGCAAATGTCTTTTTAAAAAAACACACCAGTGAATTATGGCCAAGCCCACACCCAAGGGCCCAGATGCCATGTCTGCCTTCCAGGGATCCCAGCAGCAGCCATGCAGGGTCCCACAGCTTCCCAAGCCTCCAGAGCCAGGCACGAGGCAGCGGCTTCTTCTGTAAAAGGACTTCTTTTTATGGGTTTTGGAAAGGTCAATAAATAAAATCTAGGTTTTGACATGCCAGCTATTTTAGGAAAAGTGACTTTTTTCCATTGTCCCTGGGTCTGAAACAGGGAACACCACTGCTTCAAAGCCAGTCTGCAGCTGCAGCTTTAAACATGATGCCAGACTGTCACCACTGCAACTCAGCCTGCAGGTGACACGAGACCTTCCCCATCCCCAGAGGGCCCCCAGGTCCACAATCCATGCTGTTCACCCCTCACAGTCTCTCTGCAGCCTGCCCTCAACACCAGCAGTGCACCTGAGCCCCCAGCCAGCCCCACTTCCAGGCACAGGCTCCCTGGAACCATCTCCAGCCCTCTGCCCTGCACGTTACTGCAGAGGGGGAAATACAAACTGCACCTCCTCTCTGGCTCCTCTCTGGCTCCCATGAAAGCCGAGTTCATTTCAGAGGACAGATTTCATTGCTCACATCCTGCACCAAAGAGCTCCCACGAGCAGCTGTCCTGGTGTGTCCCCTGGCTGTGTTCTCGCTGCTAAGGGACGTCCCCAGAGCACTGCCCAGTGCCCCCTCTCAAATAAAATCCTGCCCTAGAACCTTCCCTGCCTCAGCCAGAAGATAAAACTCTAATGAGGAAGATTTCCTTGAGTTACTGTTTATTTAGAATCACTTTGCAGCTCTGTTGGTCTAAGGTCTGTATTTTTAGTGTCTCAGATTGCTTCTTCCATCTAGAGAAATAACAGTGACTGCACAACATGTGCTGGAAAAACAAACACTTTTACTGCTGGCTTTCTGGAAGCTTTTGGTAAATAGCTGCACCTGGTTCCAAGTGTACTTTGTTCTAAGGTGCTGGTAGTGCCTGCCTGATGTCATGCTCTCCAGGGTTGTTAATTAAGAACGTTGTGTTTTATTGGTGTTTGCATTTGGGGCTATGTTTTGAACATATGAATGGATGGTGCCCCTAGAGAATATTATTATTTCTCCTGGAATACAAATGGAAGAAATATATGAATAATAGAGACAGACACTCTTAAAACAGCTCAGTTTATCCGATCCATTTCTAGGAAGTCATATTATCCAGCTGAGAGCACATCAATGATGCAAAATTGCCAAGGTGGTGAGCTATTTCAGGATATTCCAAACCCAAGTAATAACATCTTGGTGCTCCTGTGATGGATTTATTGAGTGCTAATCCTTCTGCACACCCTTGTCCTGCAGTCAATGAGCAGCTCTGCTCTGAAAAGCTCAGGAGTCTTTAGCATCCCTCATCTTGATGACTGCAAATCTCTTTAGCAGGGCGAGCCCCAGGAACTGTTTGCACCTATATGAGAGTATGAAATCTTAGGAGTACTCCTTTCCCTGGAACTTCCCTGAATGTTAATAATGGGAAGGGGGCAAGAGGACAGTGGGAAGAGATACAGAAGTCTGCTGGTCTGCATTAAAGATGGGTCTCATAGGTAACATCTCCAGGTCACCTGTGACCTTCACTGTAGTTAGTGCTGCTAATATAAACACCTTACTGCACACACACCTCCTTGTATCATTCAACAAATCTGAAAAGAGCAAATTTGACAGTTAAAGCACTTTTCTAGCCTCCCCCCAGCAGTGGGGGAAGCATTTGCTCAGAAATCTCAACTATAACCCTGCTGCTATCTCCGTAATTTGACCGTTTGGTCATTTTGAATGTAGTGTGTGCTGCTCACCTTAAACAGCAAATCACCTGCCATTCCACCCCACTGTGCACCTTCCCAAGGGCTCAGAAGCCTTGCTGCCCCTGTGGTGCCATGCAAGGACCTGCAGTGCCCTGGAGTCTGCG
Source organism: Notiomystis cincta (assembly GCA_013398075.1). NCBI lineage: Eukaryota > Metazoa > Chordata > Aves > Passeriformes > Notiomystidae > Notiomystis > Notiomystis cincta. Next base: position 33,675 of record VZRX01004750.1, read on the forward strand.
GAGGAGCCCTCGCTGTGGGCTCGGCTCGGGCAGCGGCCGCAGGGAGAGGAGAGGACCTGGGGCTTTCCCACAGCACAGAGCTCAGGCTGAGGGCTCACTTCAAACACTGCAGAAATGCTGGCACTGTGGGGGTGGAGGCACCGTCAGTGCAGAGCTTCCTGGGGCCTTTCCCAGCACAGGGAATGCTGTTCACTGGCACAGCACTCGAGAGCATCCCAGTGCCCACTTGCCTCTTAGCAGCTCACCTGAACTCTCACAAACCACCAGAGAGCTCCCTAAGTGGTGGGGGAAGCACAAACCAGACCAAACCACAAGCCCCAGCATTAATGATGCTGCACCATCGACTGCTGAACCCAAAGAAACTGTTTTTATTTCCTTTGTTTTTTCCTCTGAAAGTATCAGACAATCCCATGGCCTGTCAGAGTGGTTGTCATTCTGTCAATACAGCTCAAGTCATCAATCAGAAAAGCAGGCCCTTTCACCTAACCTGCTTCTTTACAAAGAAGTAATTTGGCCTGTACAGATGCTGTAAAGCTGCCCCATGACTGAGTTATTTTGGGATAATGTGCAGTGGGGTCACAGAGCACAGAACCTTTTGCTGCATAAGGCTTTCATCCAGCCCTAGTGAGTGTCTCAACCACAGACACGAGGTAGCCTTTGCAGTTCAGTCTCCACGGCCTCAAACACACAACTGAGGATTAAACTGCCCCCCACCACACACAGAAACACCACCCTGGGGAGTCTGTGAGAGCTGCTGGAAGCTGAAGCCAAGCCCTGGCTCCCACCAGCCCCACCCAGGAGGCCTCAGCAAGTGCCCAGTGAGCCCCTCTCCCTGCCCGAGCCCGGGCAGCCACTGGCTGAGAAAGGACACAACTGCAGCCCCAGTGCTGAGTCCAAGGAAGCCACACCAATTCTGTGGTTAAGGCCCCTGTGGCCTGCCAGCACCCTGTTTCCCAAGCAGAGACAGAAAAGGGCAGAGAAATCTCATTAAGGACAGGACAAACAACCCAGCAGTGCAACAGGGCTTGCTTCCAACCCAGGTCCTGACAGTGACAGATTTTAACGTGCCAGCAACTTGTGCCCATCACTTGCCAGATAGTTTTCAATGGCACGAGGTCATTGGTCATTAATTAGAGACAAGTTTTATATTGTGACCCCAACAGTGAGAATGGATTTCATAGTGAGTGTCTGAGCTGAAAATCCGTGCTCAAATCCAGTGCTGGGATCAGAGCCCCTGGAATCAAATGGGTCAGTTTCTCCCCCCTCTCTGCATTCTTCTTTAATTCCTGCAGTACTTTTCAATGTTTTTGGGGTGCAGAGTTACAAATGAATGCCCAAGAGATGACCTGAGAGTGAAGATTGAAAAATGGCAATTGTGGGCAGCCTGGAGGAGTGGTAACTCCTGTGGTCACCTCTGGGTGTGAACACGTGGAAGAGGAGGAGAACAAAGGACACCAAGGCTGCTCCAAGAAAAGCCATCAAGAGAAGAAAATAAAATGGCTTCACCCAGCATTCCAGGACAGGAGGTAAATACTGAGGCAACGTGGCCCATCCTCACCTGGTCTGCTGCCACTCTGGGGCTGGGCCAGGTGGGACCCTGCTGCCACCACTGCTAGGAGGGTTTCCTGGGGATACTGCTCTGCCAGGTATCTCATAGAACCTTTGTTTGTGCCACTGCAGAGCTCCTGGCAGCCTCAGTACACACCCAGCTCTTCCATGGCACAGATCCCTTCCTTCAGCAGAGCCCGAGCACACCCTCAGCCAGCTTGGGGGGCCCCACAGACCTGGTGAAAGCACCCTCTGAGGGAAGCCTGCGTGGACATGCTTGGCTGAATTACACTGGAATGAACAAGCAGCAGGGAAATTGTGTTCAAGGCTTTGGTGTAGGTGTTTGCAGCTGAACACAGCCACTGCCTCCCATAAACGTGGCACAGACAGGGCACAGAGCTGGAGATCACTGTCCAATGCAAGGTGTGGTTTCTCCAGCAACCTCTTCATCTCAGTGTAGGCAGAAACTACAGCAAACATTGACTGTCTGTGATAATCACTGCACAGAGACTCAGCACCAGCTACCTGAGGCTTTACACGGGCTGGGCAAGTGCTGCTCTCCCAAATTTGGCTATTCACTCTCCCTCACTGCCACACAATCTGCAGGGCAACAGCTTTCCAGCAGAGCCTCCCCCAGGAGTGTCTCTCTCAGCAGACTCTCATACTTACAGTCTAACACACAGGCATGCAGAAGGACACTGTCCAGAAGGAAAACAGGGCCCAGGATGCATATTAATTACTGGTGGCACAAAGCCCAGGCAAGGTTGCTGCTCCAGAGTCAGCCTATAAATCTGTCCAAATGGGACTCTGACCATGTCTGCCTTGTTTACAGTACAAGATTTTATGGCCATGTGATTCTTCACCTGGGGAGGGAGAGGACCCTTGCACAGGCAGGAGGGGCTGAGGTTTATGAGCTGGAGAGAAGGGTCTCTCACCAGTGCCCGGGGCCCCCCCAGCACCTGGACACAAGGTCCTGGACAGGTTTTATGCCTTTGCTTTCCCCAGCAAAAAAGCTTCAGAATGACAGAAAGCTCCAAGCCCCCCTGCCAGCCTACAGAGCTTATCAAGCTCCTGCAAGGGCATCCCACCCTCTGTCCTGGGAGAAGCCTGGCCCACAGACCTGCCTTCGCTTGATTTCTGCTTTCAGAGGGGCCTTGCTATGCAGTTTGGGAGGATATTTCCTAATGAGGTCAGAAAAAGTTCCCCTCCCTCTCTGCAATGCCAGTCAGAGAGAGAATCAAGTGTTGCTTTCACCAGGGAGGGGAAAGGACTTGAGCTGAATGTGCAGTGGCAGACTGATTGCTGAACTAGAGAGAGAAAGAGGCTTCCTTCCCTGTGCTGGCCACTTCTCACAGCTCCTGCACCCAGCACTGTCACAGGCACAAAAAGCAGATGACAAGAAAGTGTCCTAACAGACAAAAACATAAAATAAAATTCAGATTGTTAAACATCTGTTCCACAGAAACAAATCTCTGTAGGCTTCCTGGATGTTGTAGATATCACATTAACCTGAAGCACTTAAGAATTTTAATTGGAGGAGGAAAATATCCCTAATTTATAGAAACTTCATCAGCACACACTCCTGGCCTCCTCAGTGAAATGGGTCCTCTAAAAGCACCATAACATGCTCCCTCTTTGCTACATGCTTCATGTTCAGAAGGTGCTTAAGACTTGTTGACTTCCAGGAGATCACTCAAATACTGAGTTACAGGTGTGCTGAAGTTTCCCACTCTCAGCAAGGGTTTCTTTTTGCCTCCAGGCAGGCCCAGCTGGATCAGAGCCCTGAGTGTGCCCAGAGGCAGAGAGGGGAGATCAGCTCTGTCTGACACTTGCTCTGAAGAGGTAACTTTAAAAAAGGGTGGGGGAAGGCATCTTCCATCCCTTGTTATTACACACATAGCTCCAGAAATCTTCATTCTGTACTGTGTCCCAAACGAAAACATTTGAAATAATCCATATTCATTGGAGTTTCTAATCCCTCACAAACCAGAATTCAGCAGGCAGCTAATGAAGAAGACAATTATGCAGCACTTCACACAAAGAGCAAACCAGAACAGGTGCACAGGCTGGAGTGTTGCCACACTTGCTCTGTTCTTTGGCACAGGGATCCGTGCTTTACTTAAAATGTATTCACACATCCCAACAGTTTAAGGACTCAGTCTGAAAGGAAAAGAGGTGACATTTCAGATTAATCATTAGCTGTTGACCACCTAAGATACTAAATCAGAAAGGAGACAGCTGGCCAAACTCAGCTTTATTTGGATTCCTTCTGAGGAACACAAGCAGAAACGGTGCTGTAGCAGCAGGGCAGTGAAAACACAGACTGTGTTTGGTTTGCCCCCTGAATTAGGGCTCTGATGCACAAGTTAAGGGCAGAGGAGTGCTGCCCAAAGGATTTATGCCCAACCACACGAGGATGGGAAAAGATAAGAGAGATTTTTGCAGAAGCTGGTCAGAGGCACGAGACAGTAAAAAATCCCTTTTGGAGCTTGTGCAGGAAACTCAGAGCAAAGCTGTGACCCAGCTGTGCTGAGAGCAGCCATGGCACTGCCCAGCAGGCTGTCCCTGTCTCTCAGCAGCCATGGCACTGCCCAGCAGGCTGTCCCTTCTCAGAGCAGCCATGGCACTGCCCAGCAGGCTGTCCCTGTCTCTCAGCAGCCATGGCACTGCCCAGCAGGCTGTCCCTGTCTCTCAGAGCAGCCATGGCACTGCCCAGCAGGCTGTCCCTGTCTCTCAGCAGCCATGGCACTGCCCAGCAGGCTGTCTGCTAACAGGGTCAGCAGCTAGGGAGGATAACCCCAGACATTCCTATGGCAGGTCTGGCTTTCTCTGTATTTATTACTTGTTTTGGGGTAGCATACACTGTGAGCTGTGAGTCAAGACCCTGCTGCGCTTAGTGCTATATAAACACAGAGCAGAAAAACAGAACTTCCTAGAAAGAGTTCATGGATTAAATTAATTACATCTATAACTCCTGGAAGTGGCATCGCCATGCCCAAGTTATCTGAACCATGAAGCAAATTTTCCAGAAGACAGTGCAAACTAAGAAGAATTTCACAGCCACTTTACAGAAGCTCTTAAGAGCATCTTTAAAAATAACTGTTAAATCAAGTGGGTTTAGTTCATGGCCATTCATTTATAGCCAGAAACTTCAGCAAATGTGTTCTTTAGGTTTATGAACATGCAGAAATAATGGAATTGCACCTGCCCCAGTGTTCAGCAGAGAAGAAAGAGAGGCCAAAGGCCCCTCTGGTGAGAGCCAATGCACTTGCCCTGCATGATGCAAATCTGATATTTCAGCTGGCATGTGCTGGAGCTTTGGCCAGGGCTGTAGATGTTAAATGAAACCATTCCCTGGGATTGCAGGAAGTCTAAAGTTACACCTCTAGAATAACACTGTGTGCAAACACAGACAGAGAGAGCACAAACATGTCAATTAGCAAAATGCACCCTGACACTGGATGTGCTCTAGAGTGCAACACATCTTACATTTGGTGGAAATATCTCCTAATCAGGACAGCCCACAGTGTCCTGTCCTGCTGAGCCAGACAGGAACTCAGAGTCAGGAGAGGTCAGAACAGATACAACGAGTGCTGGGTCTCTCAGTACCCTGGGGGGCATGAAGGGTGCACCAGGTTCTGCCCCTCAAAAACTCCCTTTGACAACATCTGCCTTGCCAAGGCAGGGCTAGTAGGGCCTGACCAGTAGGAGTTAATCATAATTCCTAGACTGCACTTCATCTGCTTCAAATTTACTTTAAGGGACCAAAATACCAGTAAGTAGGATCCAATACACCTGGAGTTACCAAACCCACCACTTTACAAAATAACCCAAAAGTAAATGCCAGTCATGTCACTTGACATCTCCTCCACGAAGAGAAATTAGAGGTTGATATAAGTGAGAGCTCTCGTGGTTCCCCAGCAGGCTCCTGGCAGTCCCTGCCAGCCCTGCCATCCCCTTCCCAGTGCAATCCCAGCCCAGTGCTGGGCGAGCCCGCCCAGCTCTGCACAGGCAGCACCTTCCAGAGGCAGGGCTGCTCTCGGCTGAGCCCTGCAAAACCTGCTGGGAGCAGCCACTCCTTACTGGGGAAGAGCTGAGGCAAAGAACCCTGGGTTTAATTCAGCCCCCTGGCAACAGTGTGAGCCAGCTGCAAACTGAGGGCATTTGCTGACAGAACATCGGTATCTCTTTACTTTTCACCTCTGTTCTGTCCTAACAAAAACTGTTCCTCGGGGACGCCAGTCCAGGTAACGAGACAGAGGTGCTCAAGCAGTCCAGCCCAAGGGCTGAGAGGAAAGAACTGCGGTGAGCTCTGCAGGACTTGCTAAAGCTTTCTGAGCAGGGGAGGGGAGCTCCATCACGTGGGGACACCTCAGGAACTGGGAAGGTGCCCCGGGGGGTGAGCAGAGTTTTGTGGGACACTTGCTGGGCTGCCCCTTGGGGCCCCCCCTGCCCAGGGTGACAAGAGAGGCTCTCCTGGAGCAGGGATCAGCAACTCCCATTGCTCAGGCTGCTTCAGAGAGAGCTGCTGCCCCCAGCTCTGCTGCTCTCAGCCAGGACACAGGGGCTGCCAGCCACAGCTTTCCTCTTGCCAGCAGAGAAAACACTGGTCAAGAAAATCTCCTCTCTGCTGTGTCCAGCCCGTGTCCAACAGCCCTGAGCTCCAGAGGGAACAGCACCAGGATGTGCTGCCAGGGAAACTGCTGGATTCACACAGAGTCCAGACAGGGACTGAGGGACCTGTCCAGCCAAGGGCTGTGGGACCTGTCCAGCCTGCTTTGGCCTTCTAGACCAGCTCTGCTCTTGCCCAAATCTGGGAGATTTACTGTGTCTTCTGCACTGTCATATTTCAGTGCAGATTGATAGCAGGAGTTACTGCACCAGGCAGGCGTGAGGATTACTTAATTAGTGTTTGTGAGGCACTTTTAGATCCTCACATGAAAGCAGCTAAGAAACACAACGTATAATTATTATGTATTATTAATAAACTTCTGGCACATTGACAGGAGGGAAGACAACGCTTCTTTTTTTTATCCTTTTATTTTCTAAAAGGATTCAACTTTTATGCTATGAAGGACAGATTTACCAAAAATTCACAAGTCAGTAAACAAGGAGTGAAAGCTCCTTATTCCACCAGGAAGGCAGACAGCAAACACTGCCTGAGGAAGAAAGTTCCACTCCTGTTCTACCCAGACACTTGAGGAACCCACAGTTTTTGAGAGTAGCCAGATATGGAGAAGCACAGGGATGTTACAGACATTGCTAAAGTGGCAGTGGTCAAATGCACCAACTGCAGGAGGGGAGAGTTTGTTTAATGTGTGGTCACCATGGTTGACAAAAGCATGTGCTGCAGAAGCAACGAAGTGTGCAGAGCAAGAGAGGGGCACTTTCAAACAAACACAAAATCACAGCTGTGTGAACCAAGTTTTTCAGAGCTGACAAAGTGCCAGACACAAACAATTCCCAGAAACAAGAAGAAACCCAGTCTCAGATGGATTCCCAGGCAGCTCCACAGACGTGGCTGCCTCTCGTGTGTTACAGCAGCTCCAGGAAAAAAGGGGGCCCAGAGATTCAGGGGAATCACAGCTCTGCCCTTTTCTCCACCACGGACCCTGAGAGGCCTCTGCACCCTCCCCAGATAAGCCAGGGCAATCACTGCTCTGCTTGACAAGGCAGCTGGGAGGACAAAGCTGTGATGCACTCAGACAGCAGGACAGGGATGGACAGACACCAAATCTCTGCAGAGGACAGGGAAAGAACGGGCAGTGATACAAAAGGGTCCCCAGGGCCCCAAGCTGCTGCTCCTGGTGCCTTGGGCCACTCCACGTTTCCATTCCGTGTTCAGGCTGCCCTTGGATGCTACTGAGCCCCCCAGGCAAAGCACAGCTGGCACTTGGAGAAGGTTCCTTGCTACAGTTCCTGCCCCAAGAAGGATTTTAAGTGGTGACACTGCAACAGAACCTCTCTGCTCACACCTTCAATTTAATTCTTTTAGCAAAATGAGGTTTTTTTTTAAGAGATACCCACAAGGAATCCTGAGTCTGAACATTTGGTCAGCATAATCATGCTTTAGAAACATTTTGCCTATCAGGAGCAATGAGAGAGCATTTCTGGTGTTTATGCTGTTTATGTGCTGCAAATGAGATTTACAGCTCCATTTTGTTCAAAAATGAGCAGGAGCAAATGGACTTAAATAAAACAAAACTAATCTGTGCTTTTGGCTAGAGACTCTGCACGAATCCTAGTCCAAACAGCATTGAATAAGTTCAACTCATAATAACAGGAACTGATTATGTACAGCAGAAAAAGAGAACTTCCAAGTAAATTGTTCCTTTAATTTGCCTTGACTGCTCACCAGCTTTTGTCAGAAACCTAAGTTTTCTATCAGATCAGACAGACACCTGATGGATGTTATCAATATTAGCTGAGTACCAACAAATGCTTTGGGTTTGGCTTTGCTGTTCATTTATCCTGTCCAAACACACAACCAAGAGCCCAAGTGCTGAGCTAAGGCCACCTTCCCCCCTGCAGTGCCAGCAGCTCAGGGAAGGGTCACAAATCATCCACAGCCCTTGGAGCATGGTCCACATCACTGGAGCAGAGTAACTGAAAGCTCAGCAAAAACTCACAGGAACCACAGTGGGACTGGGAGGGACTTAGGAACAGAGAGAGGGGGAACACAAAAAATGCAAATCCATCTTTGAGGCCAAGCTGAAAGGAGCTCCCAAGCTACCCAAGCCCATGCTCTGAGCCTGTCCCTCACCCCAGTGCTGCTTCTAGCAGAGGGGGCAGTTGGGATGTCTGAGGAGACACCACTCCTGTGGAGTAACACCTGAGGCATTCATTACATTTGTTGTGCTCAAAGTGGAGCTGGCTGCACAGATTAGCTCTTAATTGAAAATAAATTCCTTCCTTATACAGGTTAAGTGTGGTAAAAAGGAATCCCCACATGGATGGAGGGTTTAATACATGTTCATACATATCAATATATACTGTAGCAGATTTATTATGATTTATCTGATCTTTTCACAACAGGTTTTTCTGTAGGTTAGTCTGACATCTGCACTCCCTTGCTGTTCAAAATACTTTAGCAGCACTCCCTCCCTAGAGCCAGAGCTGCTTCAGAGCACGCTGAAAACTCCCCAGTACAGACCTTGTGTTTTCAGACCTACCAGAGGAAACTGCTTTTTTTCTGCAACCTTCATCCCCCAAACCCCACAAAGGTTTCCAGCACCTCCCCCTGCAGGCTGGGCTCATTTCAGAAGGAATTCCTGTGCTTGAACAACAAGTGGGTTGTTTTCTCTCTCCATCCCCTTGGATAAACTGCCAGAGGGCTGCCAGCCCCCCTCCCTCTCTGAGCTCTCACTGTGGGCAGTGCCAAGGACCACGGGAGGCTCACCCAGACCATGAGAATGTCCTGGTGACACAGGAGAGTGGAAAGCCAAGGTCCCCCAACCCTGCCCAGCCTTCCTCACTGACCTTGGGCAATGGTCACCTCCTCCCTTTAAGATGGGGATAATACATATATCACAGGTTTGTCCTGGCCTTAATTAATCCATCTTTCCAAAGCCCTCAGAGCTTTGCTTGATGAGCACAGGCATTAGAACACTCATCTGTTCCCAATACATTCAGTCAGAGTTTTACCCTCCACAGAAGCAGGATTGGGGCTGCTGGTGTTATTGGGGACCTAGAAAATAAATCTGCTTGGGAATTTAGGGCTTGGGGAGGGGCCACAGCCAGGCACCAAGGCACAGAGCTCACCTCTGCCCTCTCCCAGGCTATCCCTACAATAAAGGGTACAACTCCTCTGGAAATCAGAACAAGACCTCACCAAGGCCTGCTGGTAAACACATTCAGCAGGTGCCAGGCTGTGTAGGAGACAGGAGAGGCCAAAAGGGAAGCTGGGACAGTGGGGAGAAAGCAGAGACCAGGCCAGCTCAGGAGGCTCCCTACAAGGTTTACTGCTGCTGTACTGACTGGGAGGGGAGCACGAGGCTGATGCCCCAGGGACTGAACCTGAGGACAGAGTGCCAAGGCTAAAGCAGCCTGGGCAGGCCAGCAGGGCAGTGGGTGCAGAGCAGGGAGCCCTGTGCTCTCAGCAGCTGCTCAGTCCCCTGCACAGAGCAGGGGGGAGCTGACTGACCCCTCTGCCCCAGAGCTCTGCCCACCCAGCCCAGCTGCTGCTCCCAGTCCTGGGGCACCCCTGGCAAACCACCCCGGCCCAGGGGGGATCCAGGAACCAAACCTCACACCTCCCATCAGATCTGATCCTCACCTGCCTTAAACAACAGCAGAGACGTGGAGCCTGTGGAGAGAAGGCTCAAACTGGAGCCCTGCTCAAATGCAGCAGCCCCATTGTGCTTCTGCTGCTGCCAGATCTCTCCCCAGAGTAAATCACAGGGCCTGTGTTTATTGTAAGAACTAAGTGATCAGCTGTGAACTTTCTTTGACATAAATATTTTGCCATTAGCAATGACAAATAGCAACGCTCATGTTGTAAAAGTAACATTGGGTTATTCCTCTCCATGGGGGCATTCACATCAAGAGAAATCAGAAGGGAACTGTGACTGGAGAAATGGGTAAAAGGAAGAATGTGACAGCAAGGATGTTTATGCCACTGTGTAAGAAGAGTTAAGAGAAGAATGGATTTTTCCAGAGAGCTCTGGAGTGCCTCTGCAGGGGCAGCTCTGGACACTGCTGTGGTCAGCACAGGGCAGGGCTGGCCACAGGTGCTTCACACAAGTACCTGCCAAAGCTACACCTGCACTCTGCCCACAGAGTGGCACCACACCAGCAGCCCCTGCGGGCTGGGCCCAGCACTGCTCCTCTGAATCCTCTTAGTACCAAACCTCTGCAGTTACAGCTCAACAAAACAGGAATTTTCCATTGTTGCAAGACTTTCTTCGTTTTGATTGGTGGTGTTGGCACCTCCAGCCCTGTCTGCTCTCAGGCTGAACAGGATGGGAGAACACTGAGCAGCGAGGGGAATTAATTTCTCAGAGATTTTTTCCAAAAGTACAAATGAGAGCTGGTGCTTTAAAAATAGCAGTGACTGTACTTCCACAGCACACGTCCCCCAAGGAATTCAGCCCAAGCATGGAAGTTTGTCACTTCCCTCCAGAGGCAGGCAGGCTCCCGTGGATGTGGATGCTCAGGCAGGACCACAAACTCACTCCAGGCTCTCCTGGCAGGAAGTTACAGAGAAGTTAAAAACCAACATACTCGTGTTCATGCATACTGGTACTCCATGGACTGGGTGGCAAGTACATCAAAAGAAATACAAGGCCTAACAATGAACTTTCCTTTTATAAAACTCTCCAGAGACCACAGAGCTGGATGGGAAAGGGCTGAACCCAAACCACCTTCAGTAAGGAGTGCCAGGCAGCTGCCTGCCCGGATCCAAGGGCTGGAGTAAGAGCTCTGGGGAGAGGATCACCTCTGAAAGGTGAGGATCCCAGCTGGAGAGCTCAGAACAAGCTTAGTGCTGGCAGTGCATCCCGTGCAGGACGGGTGGGTGCAATTCCATCAGCCAGGCCGGGTCACAAGGACTCCCAGAGAGGCTCTCGAGAGCCAGGAAGGAGTCTCAGGACACCATGAGCAAGCTGGCAGCTTTACTAAGGTGTGGGTGGGGGGTTCTCCCCCAGCTGGGAATTTGTGGGGGCTATAATGGACAGGGGTCCTGGAACTGGCAGCACAGCAATACTTGTGGGAAGGTCCACGGGTGAGATACACACTGAGGACACTGCAGGGAACTGAACACAGGAGTTAGGGCTCCCCAGACAGAATATTTAAGCCCACTGGAAGGACAAGACCCAGAAAGCAGCTGCAGGATGAAAAGAGACCGATCAGAACAGCAGTCATTTGTGTGTCCACAGGACAGAGCTGTGCCAGAAGCCCAGCAATAAGCCTCAGACCAAAGTGGCAAATCCCTGAGCCCAGGGGAGAGGCTTTGGAATGAGGCTCTGCTTTGGAGGATCTCTGAAGATACGAGTTCACTTTGGATGAAGGGAAAAAGTCTCCTATATATAGCAAAAAAGCCAAGGCAGTAGCTGCATCAGACTAAAAAAAAAGTTACAGATGGAGGCAGAAGATGGGCAAGTGGCTTTAATAGGCAGCGTCAACATCTGCCCTGCGATGGGACCCCTGGAGACAGACCAGACATGGCTAAGATGTGACCCCTCAATTCGGGAGAGGGGTTTCCTCTGCCAAATGCTAAATTCAGGCAGGTTTAGAGATGAATGAAAACTGCACACCATAAGGGAGGGCCAGGAATAGAAAGCTCATGTGGGGGAAGAACGCTCTAGATGTAGCAAATGCATCTCCAAGAGGCTTTTATCATTCTTATTTTGTCACTACTATCAACAATAATAAGAAAAGAGCTTACAGAGCATCCTCCCCAGTCCCTAAGCAATGCATCCAGAGATTAGCAGCAGAGAGCAGTGGGCAGCACAGAAAAGCTGTTCAAGGAATGTAGAGGCATGCATAATGAGATTACTGAATTGGAGTTGCATGTTTTCAGGGATAACTGTGATGTTACTGCACTGGCAAAGCAGAGCAGGAGCAGGGGAGAAGATGAGAAGTAGCCTGTCAGAAGGGAGGGATCACTGCAGCTGAGCTCCCCACAGGACAGGGACAAGTGGGAAGTGGAGGCAGCGAGGAGGAAAGGAAGTGCACATCCTACTTGACATGCAGATATGCAGAGAAGCTTTTTGCAAAGTGGGTGATGTCATCGTGTTTTTCTCAGCCTTCAGGACAGCAAGAGAAAAATAGATGAAACCAGCACATGCAGAGGAGTCTGTAAGACGAGCAGACTTCCCCCCCCACACCCCATGCAACACTAATTGCTCAAATATTGATCGGGGAAATCATTTGTAAGGACTAAAGGAGGAAAATAAATACTTTCCTCTTCAGAAGCAAAAAGGGCAATGTTCTTGCAGAGTTGCTGGAAAGGTCCAGGTGATCAGAGAATTTCCAGAACCACAGAAGTTAATCTAAGATGTTGAGTTGGTCTAATTTGTTCTTTTTTCCATACTGGAGAGCACGAACAACTGCAGTCCTTTATTTTTCAGGATACCACACGAAGCCTGGTTGGAATTACAGCTGGGCTGGTTCTCCCAAGGGCCATGGGTCTCCAAGAGACCCTAACTAGCCCTGGTTAGTGGAAAGCAGCAGCTTCAGAAGGGGCTCTGGCAAGCCAGGAGTGGCAGCTGGGCCGAGGGTGCCAGGAGCCAGGTGCCCAGGCTCAGCCTCGGCAAGGGAAGGAGCACTGAGGACAGGGAGCCCAGAGCAGAACGCTGGAGCAGGGCTCACCACTGCTGCCCTGGCAGGGACACCACGCCCCAGGAAAGGCAGCAGCTCTGCTTGGCTTCTGGAGAGCTGCTTTTCCTTCCTGACAAAAGGAAACTGCCGTGCCACAAAGTGTGAGAGCTACTCCAGAAAAGATCTGCACCTCGTCAGCTTCTAGAGTAAACCATGACAGAAGCGAGCACCAGAGTCCTCTGTGGTTAAAAATGGATGTTGTGAGTACACCAAAGTACATGAAGAATACTATTTAAAAAACAAAACCAAGAATCAACCACCAAACTATTAAGACAGACTGGGAGAATGATAAAAATAAGCACAAACATGCAAAACCAGTGATTGCAGGAAGAGCAGAAAGCTTCCTCAAAGCCTGCAGTGAGTATTTCTCAGGGATATGCAGGCAAATCACCACAGGAAATGGGAGAATCAGATCCTTTAAAATGTGTTCTAAGGTTAGAGGGAGATTAACCTGGAGTTTTATTTGATAACTGCCTGGTAAATATTTCTTCATTCGGTAGAGGAAAAGTCCCTCGAGTGCTCCAGCTCCTGCACAGGGGCTTTCCCTCTGGGCGAGGCGAGTGCACTGGGGCTCAACTGGAACCAGTTCGGGCACTGCCCTGTCTGCGCTGGGCCGAGCTGGGGCCGCGGGTCTGGCCCCTCCCGGAGGGACACACGGACAGAGCCGCGGGTCTGACACCTCCCGGAGGGACACACGGACAGAGCCGCGGGTCTGGCACCTCCCGGAGGGACACACGGACAGAGCCGCGGGTCTGACACCTCCCGGAGGGACACACGGACACAGCCGCGGGTCTGACACCTCCCGGAGGGACACACGGACAGAGCCGCGGGTCTGACACCTCCCGGAGGGACACACGGACAGAGCCGCGGGCACAGCCCCAGGCAGAGCATCCCTCTCCCCTCCGCTGCTGCGGGGTGACAGCGGCCCCAGCGCCTCCTCTGCAAACCTGGGGCCTCTCAAGGAGTGGGAATTACAAAATCCAGGAGCGTTCTCTCCAGTCACGTCCAGGGCGAAGCCTCACACATAAACAAGACCCTGAGGTGGTTGGTTTAAAAGCCAGACAGAGTAATCAGAAGATATGGGTAAATCCCCAGTAGAAGGAAAGAAAGCAACAAAAACTAAGGTCTGGGGGATTCTTTTTCTCTTATTTGAATGTTATTTTACATCCTGGAGTATACCATATATTGCCCTATTTAAACAAATAATAAAAATAAAATCCATAAAAGCCAAAACAAACAGAAAACATCCAAGAATTAAAAAAAAGGCAACCCCAAATCTCTGAAAACCAAGCAAATAAAACCCAAGTCTATCTGTTTAACTGGTCCCAGTATTCCTCTGGAGTAAGCTGGTAAGGAAGGGTCAGGTGAGGTGCTGTGCAGGAAATGTTAAACTAAAGCAAATGCTGGCAGCCAAACCCTGGTTTGGCTTGGGGGGAGAACCTGCACTCTCAGGCCATTTTCTGGACTTCTTAAAGAGATCATGAAGGTATCCTGTATTTGTTGCATGGAAAACCCTTTGCACTGAATGGCACGAGTCTGAAGAGAAAAAACAAACAAGAGTAGTTCAGATTTCCCCAGCAGCAGTTTTAGGACCTTGTGTGACATCAAACCTCTCATCAGCTTCCTCTGTTCCCGTTCCATAGGAACAGTTTGAGCTCCCAGACCTGGCAAAGCAGAGGGAGCCTGGCTCCAGGAGAGCTGACAGAAGTTCCCAGAGGCCTCCCCAGAAGTGCTCCACTGAGCAGCCAGCGGAGGAAAGCTGGCCAGGAACCCCAGCCAGGGGCTCAGGCTGAGCACACAGCCTGAAAGGAGCCTGGGCACAGCTGGACAGGTCAGATAACAGCTCAGGCTGCCAGCTCCCTCTCCCCATGTCCTTCCACCAGGAGCTGAAGAGCACGTCCAACCTACTCAGTATGTGGATTGAATTCCCAGGAAGGTGATCCCAGCAAAGGGCACACTCTGGCACGGGGGAAAGGCTATCCCCCAGCAGGGAGCAAATCGGATAAAGAACAGGCTTAGCAGAGCTGCTGCCCCTGCCTGCTAAGCTAATTGTTCATCAGGCCTCTCTGACCTGCTACACATGAAATGAGTGGCAATCTGTGTTTGGGAACTGCTGCAATATTTGAGGTTTGAGAAGACACAGCATCACTTCCATTGCAGTAATGAAGGCACAGAGTGGCAGCTCTAAACACGAAGGGAAATGATGCATTACTGTTCCCTCTCAATTAATCCAGAGCCTGCAACGCCGAGTGCACTTACTTGGAGAATTTTCTCAGAAAATGAAGCTAGAGTATTTCATTTATAAATCACAAAAGACACTTTTTTGGCAAGAATGACCCTTGCTCATATACAATAAATCATGAGCATCAACAGTCTCTAATGGATTTTGAGTCAGTGCCACAGACAGCAAAGCCTGAGGCCTGTGTTTCAGGATTCCAGGACTGTGCCAAAGGAGCCTTATAAATTATTAATATATTCATCACGGTGTCATCAGTGCCACTGGAGAGATAGAGACACTCTGGGGCTCTGGTTGACATTAAAAAAGTGATAATGGGTTCAGCAGGCAGACCATGCCTCCCCTTCCCCTGCTGGGATGAGCCAGCCCACATCTCATTAAATCCCTTCCCCAAAGTTTCAGACATGCTCGTGGTTCATGGTGTGCAGCATTTTGAGAAGAGAAAAAAGGAGGTAAAGGAGTCTGCTGTTACAAGCAGCCCACCCAAGCTGGCCTTCCCAAGGGATGGAGCCAAGGTCTGTGTTTGCAGATGTCTGTACAGGGAGAGGTGCATTACAGAGGTAGCCAGGGCTTCTTGTGACTTCTCTGCCACACAGTGAGGACGGGGAAATAGAGAAAATTCAAGTTTTGGTCCCTACTGCTCAGTCTCTCATGCTTTTCAGTTATTCATCCCACAGTTTTCAACCTCTCCCCCTTCACTTTTGTCCCCATGGTTACTGAATCACTGTGTTCGCAGAGATTTTCCTCACTAAAGAAAATGTGACTAACATGAGGCAGCTAAATTATCAGAGCCAACTCTGACACTGGTTTCTCCCAACATGGATCTTATCTTCAAAACACCTTCAAGTAGATCTGTCCACTGGAACCAGCTTCAGAGCAAGCAACACTTCAGCTATCAACAGAGACAGAGCTGCATCACTTGCACAGGGAAGACTTGAAAAAAAGCTGGAATCAGGTAAAGAATGAAATTCAAACACCACCTTTAGCAGACACGCAGCCTAGGAGATACAAATAGCTACGAGATGCATTTCACTACAAAAAAAAATTAAATTAAGCCCTGGAATGGAAGGCATTATTTCCTCACTGCACCTAGGTCTATGAGTTCAAGCAGAGCTGGCTTCTGGAAAGCCAGTCTGCTTCAGCAGCAGAAGACACACACATTTTAGGCCCAAAGAAACTGCACCAACACAGGCTACTGGGTAGCAAGTCTAAAATGTCCAACCACAGCAATGTTTGCACACTGACCCCCTGCTCAGAGGAGCTTCTCCCACACTGAGCAGCCCAGGCTGCCCCAGGGACGCTCAAAACAGATCCCTTCCAAACTACCATAAAACACCCAAAAAACATTGAATTTCGGTTGTACGTGAGAGGCCCTTCTCTCCTTCACTCACACCATCCAACCCAGCCACAAGTGCCCAGACACTAAAGCAAGGGCTCAGGACAACAGCCCAGGTAAGCATCACCAGTCACAAGCCAGTGGAGATGTGGAAAGCTTACCTTGGCCGCTACAGAGGAGTTGGGCTTCTCCAGGAGGTCCCAGAGCTTTTTCCTTTTCTCAGCACAGCAAGTGTTATCGAATTCCTCCCCTTCCCTTTCCCTCAGGGTCTCTGCTTCTCTCTTCAGCTCCTCATTCATCTGCTCTTTCTTCTGGTGGTAGCGGGCCTGGCAGCAGGACTCCAGGTAGATCTCATCCACCCCCCAGTAGTCCAGCTCCTGGCTGAAGGACAAGGCGCACATCTCCTCCATCATGTGCAGCTTGCCAGTGCGGTAGAAGTTCAAGATAGAGGTGAATGCCCCGGGATGCCTGTCGAAGAAGTACTCGTTCTCCTCCAGGTTGTAGTCGTCGCAGATCTCCATGAGGGAGTCGTGCGTGTTGCAGTCTCTGAGCTTACCCAGCCTGGTCCGCGGCAACCTGTCCAAGGTCCGCCAGAGAACCTCGTGGGCCAGCCCCCCCACGTTGAGCTTGACCCTCCGGGAGCAGGCCTTGCTCCTGACGATCTCGGTGGGGTCCGGAGGCAAAGAGGTAGTAGAGCGAGATCCATGCTTATTCATCCCCAGAGGCATCGCGGGTCCCCCTCAGGCTGGACGCTCCAAGGTGCGGCGCGAGGCAGGGCGCGGGGCCGGCTCTCCTCACCTCTCCTTCCCCTCCATGCCCCGGAGCTGCAAGAGAGGCCGCGCGTGGGTCCCCGCCCGCCGGTGTGCGGGGCGGCGGCGGCGCTGTC
>VZRX01004750.1:51787-69137 GCA_013398075.1 Notiomystis cincta
CAGCTCCACCGTGAGCTGGAGCCCAGCATTGCAGCGCCCCGGGCCCGCCGCCCCCGCAGCGCCCGGCGGCAGCGGCGAGAACCGGGCAGCCGGGCAGGGCCCCGCCGCCTCCCGGGCGACTCCGAGCCGAGCCGGGAGAGCGAGCTCACGGAGGTCGCTCTTCACCCCGGGCGGGAGGGAGAACCGGGCCCTCGCCCCCACCCCGGCTGCCCCTCATCGAAGGAAGGAGCCCGCAAGGATGGTTGCGGATATTTGCAGAAACAGACAGGAGGAAGAGTAGTGGATCTCTGCTGCCGATTAGGACTATAAATATAACGTAAAGCAGCATTCGATTACCTGAAAACGCAGCAGAAATAGAGCAAACGGTGTCTTTCCAGGCAAGAGCACAGCAATCGAAGTATGCCTCTGCCGGGCTGCCCCTCTTGTCTCCTTCCTTCACTCCCACCAGGGGAAATGGCCCCCGGCAGCAGCCTGGAGCTGCGTTAGCACAATTAGTGTCACTTAACGCAATTCACCTGTTCGGGCTGGCGACCCAGGGGCACACAGCTGTGCCTCCTCTTGCCTCGATTGCTCGTGGCTCCTGGACGGTGGTGACAGTTCCTACTACAACGTTTCTGAAAGAGGAGCCAGGTGTCTGATTTGATGTGATTACCTAGGAAAAAAAAGACTCCCAGTGCTGCTTTCCCCCATTTTCTGTGCTTCTCTCGCCCTGCCTGGCTCCTGATGCCCAGTGTTCCCAATGTCAGTGCCAGACTATTGTATTTGGTGTTTGAATGCCTTCATCTTCCTGAGAGGTCGCCTTCTGAAATCCCAAACTGTGCTTTTGTCCAGTACTTCACACAACTGTATATCAGCTGTATACTTAGAAATTCCTACAAGAAGTTGGTCACTACCTTCCTTTTGGAGATGAGGAAATGAAAAAGATACAGAAAAGCAAGATCACCCAGAAAGGGGTGGAAGGAAGAATTGGGAATAAAACCTCTTGACCAGCTTAATACAAGGCCAGTGCCCCTCCAATGAATGCTACCCCAGTACAGGACAGACATTAGGGCAGCATTCAGAGCACTTGAGCTCTCCTGTTGCTTTGTCATCATTTCACCTCCAGACCATACTTTATGTTCTTACAACATAGACAAAACCCCTGATCAGGGCTAGGAAGCTAAATCTGTTAATGATTACAGAATGCTTTGAAACTTCCAGCTGGCAGGTGCCATTGAGAGCACGGGTTTGTCAGCACTGACCTCCTGGGCACATCATCTCCCCTCGTGCTGCCAGGCAGGAAAATGACAAGTGGCCTGACTCAGGGAGGTGCCTCAGATTCACCAGTTAAGTCCCCAGGGAGAGGCACCGTGGCTTCATTAGCAGTGCATTTGTATCTGGCTGCACCATGCAGGCTCCCCTGCCACTGCCACTCAGGTCTTCTGCCAAGAGGCTGCAGAACCAGCCTGGAGGGGGTGTCAGAGGGGCAGTGGGGCAGCTCAGGCTCCTCCAGTGCTGGGAGCCCCCCCTCCACAGGGCTCTTCTGGCCAGTGCTGAAAATGGTACTGAAGAAGCTGGGAGAGGGAGCCCTGCCCAGGGCAGTCCCTCCAGCTGGCTCTGCCTGGGGTGATCCACGAGTCTGGGGAGAGGAGAGGATGTTTCCACCCCCAGGACATCTGTTCCCTGCAGCATTTCTTGTCCCACACAGAGTTTGTCAGCAAGGGGCAGTGCAGGCCTGAAGATGCAGAAATGTGCATCCTGCTCGCTTTTCTCCAAGGTTATTTCACCCACTCTTGGTTTGGATACACATTGCAATTGATATTTTTGTACTCTAAGCTTTGCAAACTTAATTTATGGTTTGTTATTTCCCCAGCCTATGGAGCCAGCCAAACGTTTGGATGCAGTTTGTGCAAACCCTGTTTCTCTCCAGGTATTACAGCAATTACTGACAAGGAAGCACCTTAAGCCCCCAGGATGTCAGGAAATATGCAGAGCACAGCAAAGATATGTTCTCCTGGGCTTGCATGCAGTGGCAGAGACATGGCTGGATTTCACTGCCAGGCAGAACAGGTCTGTAAGGCAGTGTTTGCTGAGCTACCAGAGGGAAATAGGCTCAGCCTAAAGGTGGGAATAAATATCCCTCTGCTGATCTGCAGTGACTCTCACATCTTCCCAAACACCTGTGTGTGCCATGGGACAGTCTGGCATCCTCCTGTCCTGCTGTGGAGGAAGAGGGGAGGCTGGTTTGCATCATTTTACTGCTGTAAAATGTAAAACAAAGGGCTGTGAGGAAAGGAAGGATCCTGGCCCACCTGCAAACCAGAGCTCAGCCCCATCACAGCAGTGGCATGTGGGACACAGGCTCTCCCACAGAGAGGGCAGCAGCAGCTTTGGTGGCCCCTGAGTTTTGGCTGGTTCCCCACTGCTGAATTTCACATTTTGAAATGAGCTCTAAGATGTAACAATAACCCATATTGTTCTTGCAGCCCAAGGGCCTTGTCCCTGGGAGTGGGAAAGGCAATTATGCACAATAAGTTGCCTCTGTTGCAGAGTGTTTCCTATTATGTCCCTTGAAGACTTCCCTCAGTTTCCAGGGATTTTCCTTCCAGACTGGAAACACTTTAGGTACAACGGAGATTTTCTTTTACAGCCCAAAATTTTTTTCCTTAAATGGGAACAAAAATTATCAGGTTTCTTGGCAGAGTCCCATAACAAGTGTTGAAAAGTGCAAAAAGAGCTGAGATAGATAGTGCTTGTGCTACTGAGAGCCCAGGAGCATGGAAATACTGGTATTCCAGGGGAAATTATGGAAGCAGATGGCAAAATACAATCCAAAAATGAACCTTAAAGAAAGATAAAGAGTTGAAGTTTCCAGCTTGTCTAAACTTTTTGGATGCATTTTGAAGTCCCAGGAGTGCCCCAACCCCCTGGCTTCCCTCCCTGCTGCTGCCTCGAGGAAGGGCTGGCAGAGCTGCATCCCTGCTTGCCTGGCACCACTCTGCCAACTGCTCCTGCTGCCTGCTCACCCTTGGGCTCCTCTGGCCCTTGGGAAGAGGGCAGGAAACACACAGTGCTGGTTATCAGAGAAGCTGCTGGTTCAGGTTCCCACAAAGCACACCCAGAGCCAGGATGTGCAGTTCCTCCCGTGCATCTCTTCACTTTCTGTGCTCACTGACCCCCTGCCTCCTCTTCCCAAGGATGGCTCCATCAGAGCCACCTTTCCTCTTTTCTTGATGAGGATGATTCTGAGGGGTGCTGGAAGCCATGGAAGCACCAGCCTATCCCTCAGGTGTGTAAAACATCACCTCCTGGCTGTGCCTGTCTTGTTCACATCAGGTTTCACACCAAACACACTTGCTTCAGGAAGGAAAAATACACAGACCTTTCTGCTGGCTGAGGAATCAAAAGCCCCCATGGGTTGATTTGTCCCTGTCACACATCTGCTTGGGAACTTGCAAAAGGAGGGATTTTCTGCTACCTGTCAACACTGTAGGCCAAATGCTCGGAGCC
Source organism: Notiomystis cincta (assembly GCA_013398075.1). Lineage (NCBI taxonomy): Eukaryota > Metazoa > Chordata > Aves > Passeriformes > Notiomystidae > Notiomystis > Notiomystis cincta. The sequence goes on from VZRX01004750.1 coordinate 55,277, forward strand.
CTGTCCTTCCCTGGAGGGAGCAGTGGCAGCAGGACTCCCCCAGGCCCTGTGGCCATGGAGGGGCTGGGGGATGTTTGCTCCTCTCAGCTTGCACTGTTTGGGCAGGGCTGGCTCTGAGGGAGAAGCAGTGCCTATAATCTGTTATCTAACATTTAGCTTTAAGCACCGAGCCCTGGGAAGCAATTGGGCTTGCCATGTTATTGAACAGCTGTGGATTTATTAGCCCCTGGAAGGCTGAGGGCTTGCATTAATCATCACTCGGGAGGGAGGGCAGCAGAGTGGGGGGTCAGCCAGCCTCTGCAGCCGTGCACATGTGGCCTCATCCATGTGGTCCCTTTCCAGCTCCTGGGCATTGCAGATGGCCCTGCAGTCGTTCAGACCTTGGGGGCTGTGGCACATCACCCCCACCCTTTGGGGAGAGCCAGGTCCAGGACCTAGAGGCTGCAGAATTCCCAGGAATTCACAGGGTCCTGCCTGCTCTCACTAAGCTCCCTCCATGTCAGCATCCCCCTGCAGCCCCCCCCAGCTGCCAGAGCCACACAGCCTCGGGGTGGTTGCACGTGGGGAAAATCCCCTGCCCAGCCAGGCCTGGCAGTGAAGGGAAGCCCCAGGCCTGAGCAGAGTGCAGAGAGGGAGCTGGGTAACCCCTGAGCCTGCCCTGTTCAGCTGGCTCCAGAGGCAGTGGGCACCCTGCTGTCCCTGGCTGGAGGAAGCCTGACTGCTTTAAGGAGCTTTTGGAGAAGCAGCCTGCCCAGAGCACATGGGCACAAGGGGTGGGGAGCCCTGGCTGCTCAGAGGGCAGAGAAAGAGCAGCGAGGGAACAACAACTCCACCTGCCCCTGTCAGAGCTCGGCTCCAGGCTCAGCAGCGTTTCCTACACAGCTCCCAGTCCTGGCCCTGGCAGCCTCTCCTTGTGCACCTGAAGCAAACACAGGTGATGTTGCAAAGGAGCAGGAGCTCGGGATGAGGCTGCTCAGTGCCCACAGCAGGGCAAGAGGAGTCAGGTCCCCTCCCTAAACAGCTTCCACCTGAGCTTGGGAGCAGAGCTCCTGAGCTGGGCAGGTGCCAGTAAGGCAACTGTGACCTGGACATGGTCCTGCTAGGATTGACTCCTGCCCCACACACCCCAGTTTCCACCCCTGGCCTATCTTCTGCCCAGCTCCTCTTCAATAAACACAGGCTGAGGGCTCAGCCTTAGAGGCAAAGCAAACACTGAACTCAGCCACAGACAAAATCTGCTTCGTGGTCTAATGCTGGAAAAATGCCATCAATTGAATGTCCTGAAGCGCAGAGAGTTTCCTGAGGATAATGAGAACAAGAATTGCTGTGCTCTTGCATATGTGGATCCTAAAAGTGGATATGCAGTCAGAGAGCAATCTCACATGGCTCCTGGGAAGAAACTACCATAATATTCCCTTTCAGACCGAGGGAAACTGAGACTGAAAAGGTTTAAAGCAAGCTGCCAAAGGCACCATGGGATGGGGGATGACTGAGCAGCTATTTCAGCTTTAAATCTGAAGAGATGGATGTCCATTAGAGGCTCCTACCAAGAGTGGTTGCCCTGTCCCTGTTACTGCTGGCAGAGGCTGTTGCCATCGGTGGAAGAAGCTTCCACGAGACCTGCACTTGGAGCTGAGAATCAAGCTGATGGGAGTATCCAACAGGTTAAGCTTTTCATGGCTCACTTTTTATGAGAAACTGACAGAAAATAGGCAGGCCTTGAAAACAGTTTCACAAAAGCAGCTCTTCTTGGCCATTCCCTGATCTCAATTGCCCCAAGCCTTGAATAAACACTCTCCTCCTTCTCCCTCCTTTGTGCCATTCCAGCAGAAACGCTGGAACTGCTCTGGGGTCAGGAAGCCTCATACCAGTGGCTGTGAAGTGACATGGCATGGCAAGGAGGGGGTCAGACTGAATTTCCAGCGACAATTTAATGCAACTTGCAGTGCTGAGGCGCCCCGGGCCCCTGGGGCCGAGGCAGGGCTGAAAGGTTGGGCGTGTCCCGGCTCCTCCGAGCGGGGGAACAGCATCAGTTGTCCCTGGGAAGGGTCACTGCCAGCCTTTTTGGGCCGTTTTGCATCTGTAACTTGTCTTTAATAAACTACATTTTAATTTGGAGGATTATGAAGATCATTTTTAAGCAGCTTATCTAACGCTCTGTTCTCCTTCCCTGTTTCCCCCAAAGTGCTCGTGGGTGATGCAGAAGGCTGCAATAAGCCTTTCTTGAAGGCTGTCTCGGATTAAACTTCTTCACATGGGACAGCACTACTCCGCATGAATTTTAATGAGCTCTTCCGAAATGCCCTTTCCGCGGCACGGGGAGTTCTGCGGGGGAACAGCATCCAGCACCGGCAAACCAGAGAGGGCCAAGGGGATGCGGTAACGGGAACCGAGAACCCTGCAGCAGCGTGCCGAGAGCGCGGGCATGAGGGCAGAGCCAGCGCCGCTCCTCGGCCCGGGGCAAAGGGGGATGAGGGCAGAGCCCAGCCCTGCTCCTCGGTCCGGGGCAAAGGGGGATGAGGGCAGAGCCCAGCCCTGCTCCTCGGTCCGGGACAGCGGGGGATGAGGGCAGAGCCCAGCCCTGCTCCTCGGTCCGGGACAGCTGGGCATGAGGGCAGAGCCCAGCCCTGCTCCTCGGCCCGGGACAGAGGGGGATGAGGGCAGAGCCCAGCCCTGCTCCTCGGCCCGGGGCAAAGGGGGATGAGGGCAGAGCCCAGCCCTGCTCCTCGGCCCGGGGCAAAGGGGGATGAGGGCAGAGCCAGCGCCGCTCCTCGGTCCGGGACAGAGGGGGATGAGGGCAGAGCCAGCGCCGCTCCTCGGCCCGGGACAGAGGGGGATGAGGGCAGAGCCCAGCCCTGCTCCTCGGCCCGGGGCAAAGGGGGATGAGGGCAGAGCCAGCGCCGCTCCTCGGTCCGGGACAGCGGGGCATGAGGGCAGAGCCGCAGCCCCAGCTCGGAGCGGCTCCAGGGCTGGGTTTTCACACGGGGCTCCTGCACGGCGCCCCTGGGCAGCAGCAGAGCAAGGAGCTGCCTGAAGCTGGGCAGGAGGGAAACTGGAGAATGGAACCATCGGAAGAGCACATGTTTTGGATGCTTGTCTGACCCCGCTTTAGGGTGCCAGTGACATTTTTCTGTCCCTTTGGGATTTGCAGCTGAGACCCCTCCTAAAGGCAGTTCTGTGTCCTGCATCTCCCAGGGCATTCCTTAGTGGTCACTTTGTTTTTCAAGCAGCAGCAGCTGGAAAAGGTGGGAACACAGCAAATTTTTGTTGTATCTTAGCCATAGCTCAGCAGTGAGCACTTGTCCAGAGAGCAGAGACCCCTGCTCAAGCCCCCAGCTCAATGCCCTCCCTGTCATCAGCTGCTTTAGATGTAGGCACCAAAATTCCCAACAGCCTTGCAGCAAAACCTGGGGTAACCAGCATCTGACCCAGCCATCCCTGCCCTACTGAGACTCATTTTCTAGCATGACTAAACATCTAAAAAGGTCAACAGCTAAGAAATCTCTATCCTCTCTGAATTCCAGCATTGGAGTGCTCTAAAAAGCATTTTTCTGTCCAAACTCCTCATTACAACACAGAATTCTGGTGAATGTGTTGTTTTCTGCAAAAAGCAGTTGCAGTGCAGCTCTTCAGTAAAGCACGAGGCTCCTTCTGTGCAAAGGGCAAAGCTTGTGGCAGCCCTTGAGACCCTGTGCTCCTGCCAGCTCTGGAGGGGTTCAGCAGAACCCAGAGCCACTGTGGAGGACAGAAACTCCTGCCTGGCTCTAAGCAGATGAGAAGATGGGGTCTGTCCAAGCTCCCATGGCTGGGTGAGGGCCTCAGGGAGCAGCTGCCCCTCAAATCTCTGCTGGCTGGGGGCAGAAGGGTCACAGTGGAAGGGGAGAAAGGAGCCCAGGGTGCCTCAGCCAGGCAGGCTCAGGTGCAGGGGGAGACATGGCCACAGCCTCCCTGACTGGGCACCTCCTGTCCCCGTGTCCTCCCCGTCCTTCAGGCTGCGAGCTCCTGCCCACCCTCGGCCCTGAGGCCCCTGGCACGGCGAGTTTCCCTCCCTGCCCCCAGCCTTCTGTTCTGGCATTGCAGCACAAAGATTCCTCAGGACTGCCACAACAGAGATTTTTATCTGAAGAGAGTTGTCAGGTACCTAACAACACTACAAAGATTCCTCAGGATTGTCATAATAGAGATTTTTATTTTAGAAGAGTTATCAGCTACCTACCTTTGTCTTTTTCCATTCATTAAATATTAACAACATAATTAACAACAGCCAACGTGATGCAAAATTTAAAAGGCCCTCAATTCAAGCTGCTAAGCCCCATTAAATCAGGAGATCCCTCAAACTCCCAATCTTGTCAATAACCTCATGTTTGAAAAGCAAGAAGCCATTTCAGTATTTCACAGTTGTTCTCCACAACACTTTGATGGCCTTTCAAGTTCCAGCTTGGCCTGCATTTTTAACCAACCTCCCTGCTCCTGTTGGTCTGCAGACCGAGGCGGGGCCCCCAGGACAGCCCCGGAGAGCCCCGGAGAGCCCCGGGCTGGGCTGGGCTGGGCTGCTGAGCGGTGCCGCCCTCCCCGCTCCGCCCCGGCAGCACCGCCCTGCTCTGCCCTGGTTCCCGGTGCTGGAGGGTTCCAGCTCCCGTTGCCTCTGTCCCCCTGCCCGTGCTGTCCCTGTCCCTGTCCCTGCTCAGGGGCCAGGGCTCAGCTGCTGGGAGCAGGGGGCTGTTTGCCCACCCTCACCCACCTGTGCGAGGCACGTACAGAGATGTTCTCTTGAGTTTTCTTCAGCTCCCTCACCCTGTCTCTGTTTTCTGGCACCTTCACAAAGGTCATCCACGGTCCTGCACAAAAAAGCCCAGGGGTGAACAGCCGAGCCCTTCCAGCACTGTCCTGGCCATCCTGCACAGGGCTGCTCCTCAGCCTCCCCGTCCCTTGCAGGTAAAGAGGGAAGGTGGCTCTTCACAAACACCAATGGAGGGTTAATTACATCCCCCTGCTCAGCAAAGCCCCCTCCTCAGGCCCAGCGTGTGCCAGAGCAGTCCCTGGGGCCGGGGAAGGGCTGGGCAGGGGCTCAGGAGGCCAAGCAGCAATCCAGCTCTGCTGGGCAGCAAGGACAGCACAAGTTTCGTTCCAGCAGATCTCAGGCTCCATAAAGCAGCTACAGTTTCTTCCTAGCCTGAAGCTGTTGGCCCTGCAGGGCGTTTTTCAGCTCTCTGCAGTAAAGTGGACTGTTGGGGTGTGGCTGCACCCTGCCCGCTTCGAAGGACAGAGGAGGGGACATGGAGTGTGGAGGCTGAGGTGGGCTGAGTGAACCTCAGGGGCTGCAGCCTCAGGGAATGTGTCACCTCTGGGACCAAACGCCCCTGGTCCCAGCGGCTGCTTTTCCATTTAAAGCGCCCAATAGTCCCCAGAACTCCTGCAGACAAGGGAAATCAATAAATAAAGGTGCATTGTAAAAAGTCAGAATCAACAATGGGAACGACTCACAGAGTATCTGTTTTTAAAGCATCTGTCTTTGTGGATTTCAATTTAGTAAACCAAAAAAGGACAGTTCAATTTTGCAAAAACATGACTAAACCAAGAGTTTCCCTGTGGAAAAAGTTTAATTAGGACCGGAACAAGCACAAACAAGCAGCATTGTCTGGGGAACCACCCAGGAACTTCAGGGGTTTGTTTTACAAGTCTTTGCAGTGCAATTTGAGACCAAACCTCCCAATCATTTGCTTAATCGGGAGAAATGTGATGCTCCAGCCCTAATATGGACTAAAGCACATTTTAGGGGGGTGACTTTGTAGATAGAAACAAATCCTTTAGCCTGCTCACAGTTTCCAGCTTTAAGTTCAGTGTTTGGGATCCTGAAAGACCCCCCTCGAAGGGAGCAGGAGGCTCTCAGCACTGAGCAGCTGGAAAGCTGCAGCCTGAGAGAGGATGGACCTTCCAGCCAGCACCTTGAGGAGGGCACCTGTGAACATCCAGAATCACAGCCCAAGCAAGCCCCAGTCCCTCAGTGCCTCTGGCACTGAGATGGATGAATGTGCAAAGTGAACTGCAAGTTGCTGCCCACCTGTCAGATTCTGACCGTTGTTTTGCCTTGGAACAATCTCCACCATGAGCTGTCCAGTGTTCAGCTGCTGGCAACGGCTGCAGAGCTCTCACGGCCCCCAGGCACCCTCAGAGCTGCAGGCCCAGGGCCACAAGGCTGATATAAACAGGGGTGGGGTGCAGAGCAGTGTTTTGTACCAATTCATCCTCCCAGTGCTCTGGTCAGTCCATCAGTTGGGTTCAAAAGCAACAATTCTCAGGAAGCAGAGAAGGGGAAGAGGACAGCCAGGTGATGGAAAGCAAGTCCTTGCTGCTTTACTCAGTGTTCATTGATATGGAACTGATGTCCTTTTTTGGCTGTGACATCCCAAAGTGGTATCTTTTCTTGTTAAACCCCAAGATTTATGGCCCAGTGTCTTCCAGATCAAGTTCAGAAGAGGTCAACAGAAGGAAAATGCATCTGAAAGGGTAAAGGAGTCAGTGCAGAAGAGCTGCCTCCTATTGCTGCCTTCGGGAGGTACCTGCCCAAGTTGTTCTGTATTCAGTTACCTGTAACTTTGCCAAAGTTAAAAATGCTCAGGTTGGAATTTTCCACTATTTGTTGGTCTCTGGTAGGAATAAAAGGCCATTTTAGGAAAGTTTGCTACTTTCAATGACTCAATCAGGAGAAAATTACACAATATTAAGAGGGATAAGATGTTATTGGAGATGGTAAAGAATAAGAGATTCATCTGACATTTGCAGATTGCATTTCTCTGTAGGTTAACAAGGAAGAGGAATTAGGATTTTATGAGAAAATCTTAATTTTAGCATTTCATACCAGCTTTATTTTGCAATCAGCAGCTTTATTTTGCAATCCAAGTATCCTTCTAACAAACTAACAGAACAAAATTACTTCAGCTGCACCACCATAATGAAACCAACAAACTAGAGCCAGATTCTGGGAGCTCTCCCACTATATTGCACCAATAAATAATCCCTGCAGTTTAGGGCTCTTCCTGATCCATGGTATAAACCCCAATTTTTAATTAGATAGATAAACAAGAACTTCTGAAAGCATCTATACACTTACTGGGCAATAAACACAAATGTAACAGATGGGTTTGCAGTGTAATCACACTGGGGATACCAAAGGCACGTGGTAAACTTTCCATGTGATGGCTTCTCTCTCAGGCTAAGGGACTTCAGCTGGGCTGGTACCACCCTGGGCTGGGCTGGTACCATCCCTGGGCTGGATTGGTACCAGCCCTGAGCTGGATTTGGTACCACCCTGGGCTGGATTTGGTACCACCCTGGGCTGGGTTCAGTACCACCCCTGGCTGGGTTCAGTACCACCCTGGGCTGGGTTCAGTACAACCCCTGGCTGGGTTCAGTACCATCCTGGGCTGGGTTCAGTACCATCCTTGGCTGAGTTCAGTACCACCCTGGGCTGGGTTCAGTACCATCCTGGGCTGGGTTCAGTACCATCCTGGGCTGGGTTCAGTACCACCCCTGGCTGGGTTCAGTAGCACCCCTGGCTGGGTTCAGTAGCACCCCTGGCTGAGTTCAGTAGCATCCTGGGCTGGGTTCAGTACCACCCTGCCAGGAGAGCTGCACCGTGCCCGGCTGAGCTCAGCACCCTCCCACCCCAGAGCCACAGCTCCTCCAGCCGTTAAATGTTCCCCACTCCTCCAGGGGTCTCTTCTTTCAGCCCAGCCTCCCCGAGGATTTTCACTGGGCCAAGCCAGAATTTGGGGCCCACTCCCCAAGGCTGTGAGTGGATCAGTACCCCAGGTGATGCTCAGTGGTGTCCTGGCCCCACACAACAAACACTGCACTAGAGGTGCCCCGTTTCTGACCTTTGGGGTTCTACAGGTGGCAGCAAGGAGGGAGCAAGGCCCGCTGGCTCTTTGTTGCAGAAGGAAGGACCGAGCGGGGCTATGGGGTAGAGCCGGTTCTATATTTAAGGGCGGCACTGGGTTGTTATGGCAACAGGAATTCCAGCCACCGCCGCGGGCTCCTCCGACGCCTCCCTGCCATCCTCTGCAGAGCCCAACTTTGCATCACGCAGCAGCCTCCTGCCTGAGGCTTGGGCTGAAGGGGAGGGGGGAAATGTGCAACTCATCTTCTCCCAGAGAGCTTTTTCCTCCAGGAGTGGAAAGCGAATGAGAGCGGCTTTAATAACTGCCTGTGGATACAGGCACCAAAAAGCAGCTCCAGCAGCAGAACGGTTCGGACCCTCCCAGCCCCTGGGGCCCACAGGGGCTGGGAGCTCCCAGCACAGCAGAGGAGTGGCCAGGAGGGCAACCACAGGGCTCCTGATGTGTCCTGGGGAGTGGGAATGGCCCAGCTCCCCGAGCTCAGCAGGGCTCACAAACCCCAGCAGCTGCTGCAGTGCTGCTGCCCCAGGCTGGGTCTCTGTTGTCTGGCTGGTGAAGGTCTGCATTTCATGCACACATCCATCCATGTACTTATATGGTCCTCGTCTCCACCATGTCCAAATCTCAAGGGCTACCAGGACATTGTTTGCTTTTTTTTTTTGCAGCTATCATGCTGGAATTCATAAACAGAAAAGCTGTGTGTGAGACACACGCCTGCTACTACAGCCTCAGCTGGAGCCCTGCATCCAAGTTTGGGCACTGCTCATCAAGAAAGTCAGGCCCCGACTGGCAAGAGCCCAGAGGGCAGCAAAAGGAGTGACCAGAGAGTAGGAAAGAGCCTCTGAGGAGAGGTGGAGGAAAGTGGGTCAACTCATGGAAATGGAGGGCAGAGCAGAGATGGGGTAAGAGTTTTCCTTTCATAAAAGGCTTCTGTAGAAGACAGCAATGGTTTGTGTTCCTTGTCTGCTGGGAATTGGACAAAATACAGCAGGATGGGAGAATTAGGATGACTGTTGGGAAAAAAGGTGTAAAGTCCTGAGGTGGTTTGCCCAAGAAGAACAGGGAGTGGAGACATCGTTAAGGCTTTCAAGAAAAAGATCCTTAAGCATCTGTCAGGATGGTCTAGACATATTGATCTTGGCTTGGTAGAGGAGGATGGATCAGGGTACCTTTCCCTGTCCCTTCCTGCCACACTGTGATTTTCTGTGAGAGCCTCTGTGCATTGCAGTGACAAACCCAGCAGCCACCTGGGACAGCAGGAGTCATCTCGGCTGCAGTGACAGAATTAGGGCTGGGATTTCAGAGGGCACCCAAGGCTTTCAGTGTCCCCTGGACCCACCTCATGTTGCACACTCAGCACTTCTCAGCCTGCCTTTCCTGCCTTCCACCGGCCTGGCAGCTCAGTGTCCCAGCAGCAGCACCCAGAGGGTCTCTGCTCCCCTTCCCCTCAGGGGTTCTCCTTTACCTTTAACCAGCAAATCCTGTTATTAATCCACTGAGCCCCCTCTTAGAAATGGCTGTAATGCAACAACACCTTCCTGCAGCCCATCAATTCTGAGTTTTCCAAAGCTGCTTCTGCTGAACAGTCTTGCCTGTTCTGGGAATTAACAGCATATCAACACCAACACGTCAATCCCAGTGGGGTGGCTGCTGAGCAGCAGGGCAGCTTAAATCCCAAATGATCTGAATAGCAAATATTAAAATTTTTTAAAAATTGATAATTGAATAAAAGGAGCAAATGAAGAGCTACTGGTAACCAAAAGAGGCAGAAGAGGAGCACCAGCCCAGAACCGCTGCATCATCCAGCTACACCCACACATCAGCTTTGCAGCATGTCCTCTGCTTCTAGACACTTCTTCTAATTCACCTTGAACTGCTGCCACGGCTGAAGGAAACTTTAGGAGAAATAGGAGAAGGCAGAAAAACACAGGGCCTGCATTTCCCTAAAAATAAACACCTGAAAGGACTCGGAGTTATCCAGAGGAGAAGAGCTGGAGCGAGCAGAGCCCCCAAAAAGCAGCACAGGGGTCAGGGGCAGCACCACGCTGGTGACAGAAGCCCCACCCTGCTTCACACGTGGCACCAAGCCCTTGAGTGTGAAACAGCCTCCCAACAGCAAAACCACAACGATTGCAATGTAACACTGGGAGGGAAAGCAGCCCATCAGCAGTGCAGCAAAGTATCAGATGGACCAGCCTGGTTATTTTTGTTCTTGGTAATAAATAAATAAATAAAATTGTGATGATTAAGTGGAAGCAAAATAGCACTGTTATCGATACAAGTGCCTTTGCAGTACATTAAACCCAAGTAATTTAAAGACCAGAGCATTTTATATAAATAATTAATTTTTTTTTTTGGTTAGCACAATGCCACTAAAGCTGCCTAAATTTTCAAAGAGGGGGTTGCTTTTTAATTAGAATATGGTCATTACAAATGCACGTGGGCCTTTAATCATTCATGTTGGAAACAAGCTGACTTGGTCATGCATCAGAAAAATAAAGCAGCTCTTATATCTCTCTAGATCACACCCAGCAAACCTCAGGGCTGAGAGAGGAAGTCTGCCCTGTGATGAGAGAGTGTTTTCATACCCTGTGCAGCACAAAGTCGTCTGGGAAGATGCATTTGCTGAGGTCAAACTGAGAAGAGAGCAAAGTGCTGGCGAGCCAAGGCCGAATCAGCCTGCCCCGGTCCCAGAGCAGGCTCTCCCCAGCAATTAGGGAGGTCACAAAGGTGGACAAACAGAGTGCAGATGATTTCAAAGGGTTTAATTGCTTTCTTGCTAATAACTGCAGAAAACCCCCCTCTCCCTCCTTTCCCGGATCTCTGGCCCAGAGGGAGAGTCCCAGCTGGTTTTTGGGGTCTGGACCTGGTCCAGACAAGGGCAGTGCACGGGAACCTCAGCCCGGAGCAGTAAATCCCACGGGTACCTCGCAGCTGCTTTGCTGCTTTTCAGGCAGAACTTTCCAGAGACGCTGCCCTCGCCCCTGCACGGAAACAGAAGCCGAAATTCAGGGTCTGCCAAAGTCCCTTTGCAGCCCCCAAATGACGGGGGCTCGGCTCGGACACGGAGCCCGGACGGGCGCGGGCAGAGCGGGGCCCGAGGCGGCGGCTCCAGCCCGTCCCAGCAGTGCCATCTATTGCCACACTCGATTGCGGCAGAGGGAACAGGCCAGCTCCGCCGGGAACACGGGAACCTCCCGGTCTTCCACTCGCTGCTCCGCTTTCCTAAAGAAAGCGGAGAAGGTTTAAAATCTCCCTGTGTTCGACTGCGCGCATCTCAAACCCCGTGGTGCCTGAGAGCCGAGCTCCCCATCAGAGCCTGGGGTCCATAAGGAATCATCTCCATCGAGTCCATCTCCAAGTCCAACTCCCTCAAGTCCCAGCAGGACAAACCATTGTCCTTGAGCCAGTGGAAAGCGACCAGGAAAACAGGGTTCAGTGAGCCTTAAACAATTTAGTGAGCCTTAAACAGAGTTCAGTGAGCCTTAAACAGAGTTCAGTGAGCCTTAAACAATTTAGTGAGCCTTAAACAGAGTTCAGTGAGCCTTAAAGAGAGTTCAGTGAGCCTCCACAGCCTGTCCAAGCTGCAGCTCTCAGCCCTTGCATGGTGAAAGGGTGAGAAGGGGCTGGTGCAGCCTCACACTGAGGGCTCTGCAGTTTTAGATACACCTCAAGTATCTTAAAGAAAAAGAAAACAAAACCCCCAAACCCAGCAACCAAACAGCAGCTGGGTTTCAGAAGCCTTTCCCAGCACTCACTGCCAAAGGCTGTTGGGAAGTGTTGGTCTCCAAACTCCTCCCAAAGCACCACCAGGAGCTGGCAGAGGCAGCTGGGGATGTGCAGCCTCCCCTCCCTGCCCGAGTGGCCTTGGGGATGCCACAGAACAAAGAGCAACGTTCCACTCCCTCACTTCACTTCAGCCAAACATTTCAGCAGCTTGCCTCTTCCCTCACACATCTTGCAGTACTTTGTCATCATAGCTTGACTCTGGTTTATATTAACTAAAACCCTCTCTTGTTCAGTATCTGGTTGAAAAATGTTGGCAATAAGCATCAGTTCAGATTTATACCCGCAGACCATGGAGAGCACTGTGATGAGTTTCCCAGAACATGAACCCAAGTTTACCAAATAAGAACATGAAAAACCCAAAGAACTGATTCACACCATCCAACTCACACATGGCAGACCCACCAGGGCAGCAGGAATCTGACAACATAAACCACAGGCAGACACTGTGGAAGAAAAACATGGACTGCAGTGCTGAGAGAGAGAACGTGAAAGGACTGCAGGAGCAAATTTAAACATTCACCACATCCTAAACTGCACCTGGTGGGACACAGGAGGTGCTTCCAGGGGATCAGCTGCTGCCACTGGCTTGCACAGGGTTTGGGAGCAGGGATGAGTGGGTTAAACCTTCAAGACACCTTGATTTTCCAAGACACATTGTTCCCAGCAAACTTCCCACTGGGGGAAAAACCTCTAAAGATAGAGTCGTGGGATGTGCAGAAACACCTGTCTACTTTTCCAAATGCCTTCCCAGATTGTCCCAGCTTACACCCCAACCTCCTCCTGTGCAGTCCAACACCTGGTTTTTGGGCCAAAACAGGCAGGGAAGGAAAACAGGCGGAGCTCAAAAATGTTCAAGCTTTAAAAAAAAAATCTACTTTTTTTTCTTTAAAACAAAGCTTTGACATTGTTTAAAAGAAAAAAAATGTTGTGTTGATAAATATTAACAGAGAAAAGGACTAAACAGAAGGGTAAAATAGCACAAACATGAAACATAATTTTTGAGTTTCAGGACAGATGTTTCTCTTCAGCTCAGAACTTTCCCTGGGTTTTGTCAGGGGACAAGAAAATCCCCAGCAGACCCAGACCAGCTCTGTGAAAAGGCAGTGAGAAGGGGGATCTTTACTGGGCAGGTGAATTAAACAGCTGAAAACCAGTTACAGTGGTTTGTTCTTGGTAGAAGGTGACAGCTGCAAGAGCAGGGATAACTCGCCCAGGGACTCACAGGGATGTCAGGGAGCACCTTCAAGGCCAGGCTTCCTCTCATGCCAAGAAGTAAAAGCCACCAGCTGCTTCCCCGCCGGCTGCCCCACGCCCCCTGGGGCAGGATATCTCTGAAAAACTGGGATTTCTCCCCCTCTGGCAAGAACTGGACTCCGCTGTTCCCCAAGCAAGGAGAAATCCCACGCTCTCCAGGAAAGGGCCGGTGGTGCCGTGTGTCGGTGGGGACACAGCGTGGGGCCGCGGGTGGGGACAGAGGGACAGCTCTGGGGCCGCAAGTGGGGACACAGGGACAGCTCTGGGACCCGCGAGTGGGGACACAGGGACAGCTCTGGGGCCGCGGGTGGGGACACAGGGACAGCTCTGGGGCCCGCGAGTGGGGACACAGGGACAGCTCTGGGGCCGCGGGTGGGGACACAGGGACAGCTCTGGGGCCCGCGAGTGGGGACACAGGGACAGCTCTGGGGCCGCGGGTGGGGACACAGGGACAGCTCTGGGGCCCGCGAGTGGGGACACAGGGACAGCTCTGGGGCCGCGGGTGGGGACACAGGGACAGCTCTGGGGCCCGCGAGTGGGGACACAGGGACAGCTCTGGGGCCGCGGGTGGGGACACAGGGACAGCTCTGGGGCCCGCGAGTGGGGACACAGGGACAGCTCTGGGGCCGCGGGTGGGGACACAGGGACAGCTCTGGGGCCCGCGAGTGGGGACACAGGGACAGCTCTGGGGCCGCGGGTGGGGACACAGGGACAGCTCTGGGGCCCGCGAGTGGGGACACAGGGACAGCTCTGGGGCCGCGGGTGGGGACACAGGGACAGCTCTGGGGCCCGCGAGTGGGGACACAGGGACAGCTCTGGGGCCGCGGGTGGGGACACAGGGACAGCTCTGGGGCCCGCGAGTGGGGACACAGGGACAGCTCTGGGGCCGCGGGTGGGGACACAGGGACAGCTCTGGGGCC
>VZRX01004750.1:69310-104762 GCA_013398075.1 Notiomystis cincta
CCCAGCCCGGCCCCCAAAGCGACACAGCCCGGCCCAGCCCGGCCCCCAAAGCGACACAGCCCGGCCCCCAAAGCGACGCAGCCCGGCCCCCAAAGCGACGCAGCCCGGCCCCGAGCCCAGCCCAGCCCGGTCCCACCCACGCCCTGCTCCGAGCAGCCGGCCCGGGGCCGGGGGCGAACAGGCTCGCAGGGGGCCGTGCCCCATGGCCCCTCCGCCGCCCGGGACGGGAGCAGCGGGCACGGCCCCTCACGGTGGAAGCACAAATTGCTCTGCCCGGCCCCGCTGCTGCGTGCCCGGTCCGGGTCGCACCGACCCCCCTGCCCACCTGCGGCGTGTGGAGATCAGGGCTGCCGCTGTGAGGGGCCCGGGGGTTGCCCTCCCTCGGCTGCTCCGGCCGGTTTGGGGCTGAGCCCCGGGGTCCCGGGTCGCTCTCCGGGTGTGGCCGCGGTGCCGCCCCTCCTGCAGAGCGGGCCTCGCTTCGGGCAGCGAGCGGACAGAGCTCGGGGGCTCCCCCGGCAAGGGCTGACCTGTGCTCAAGCAGCTGCCCCGAGCTCTCTCCGTGCCCCTGCCGGACAGTCACTGGCCATAACCTCCGACCGTGGCACATTTACCGCCCCGGCAGAGGCTCCAAACCCCAGCAGGAATGAGCTCCGCTAAACGCGGCATCCCTATCACCCTCTTGTGCCCTAGGACTGGCTGCTGGGCCCGGCCGGCTCCAGGCTTTTCAGCTCAGTCACCTGCGAAACGTTTCCAGCTGCAGCAGGGGCTCTGAATTATGAATGAATGTGCTTTGTCAAGAGCGAGGCTGCGCTCAGGCTCAGGGGTCGGCTCTCAGCCCTGTGCTGGAGGCAGCTATTGATAACAAAGCCCCTGCCACACACGTACTGGGATGGATCCAGGGCCATCACCCCAATAATGCGATTAGCTGCTCTAATGCGGTCGGAGGAGGCAGTGCTGGATGAGGGTGGGGAGGAGGAAGCCTGGGTGCCCGGGAGGGATGCCCTGAGCACACGAGGTTGGCTGCATCGCGCCCGTCCCGAGGAAAATACAAAGTGTGGCTGCGTGGACTGCGCTGCGGCCGCTCCTGGGGAGGCACTGCCCATCCCAAGAGCGCCGAGGCAGAGCAGGGGAGGGAGGATTTGCCTGGTCCTGCGAGGCCCCTTCAAAGGCGACTCGTGTGTTCATGGCCAGGACCCTGCTGTGCAGGTGAGCGGGTGGCCCCGGCCATGTCGGTGGTTGTGCAAGAGTCCCGAACGTGCCACCGCATCCGTGGCCTTCGGACTGTCCCTGTGGCTCGAGGCTGCGCTGATGGAGATGATTTCTCAACCATGTGTCCAGGCATCCTGTGCTTCTTCCCGGCTGACCAGCTCGGCCTGTTTGGCTCAGACACCGCGGCCCACCCGCCCTCGCCCACTCCCCGCCAGCACCGGGGGGTGGCATCACCTCAGCGGGGCTGAGGGACCGGCCGAGAGCCCGCTGCCCGCCGGGGAGCGTTTGCTCCTGCTTCACTCAGGTGATGCCAGATGAGTTACAGGTTTCCCCCTTCTTGCTGATCATGGGAGAACAGCAGGGAAGAGAGAGAAACCCCTGCTTTGGTGGCTGGATTTTTGTTAGGTTGGGGTTTTTTACACGCTGCAGAGCTGGGGGATGTTGCGGCACAGAAGGCTGAGCTGTTCTCAGCCCGCGCAGGGAATGCTCTCCCCCGCAGCGGGGGCTGCTCCCGAGGGAAGCCGTGGCCGTGCTGCCAAGCCGGGCCCTCGCAGGGCTCCTGTCCTTGGCACAGCCCGCCCCAAAGGGGGTTTGCTTCCCAGCTCTTGTGTTTGTTGCTGGCCCCAGCCAGGGGGTCCCACGCACCCACCTGCGACACGGGCTGGGGCGTCCCTGCCCTTCTCGTTCTTCCTGTGTAGGAGCAATCCCAGCCTTCTCCATGTGCATCCATCCCCTCCAGCCCCTGCGGGGGTGACACAGGCACTGAACCCCCACAGCTGGGTACTCGTGGAGGACCACGGGGATTCCCACGCAGGTCAGGAACTCCCAGTACTGCATGGCCAGGAGTACCCACGGGCTCCCATCCTCACTCCTGCGAGCTCCGGGCGAGCGAAGCCGCCTCCGCAGGCAGCAGCAGGGGCTGGCAGGAGCCGGCACTCCGCAGGCTCCAGCCCAGCGCCGCGGGTGGGAGGAAGCTTCCCAGAAGACGGAGAGCTAAAAAGAGGCAAGGCTTGGAGCAACCCAGGGCTGCCAGCTATTTATTCTAGCGTGCCTGTATGCTGCAGAGCAGGAGAAAGATATTTTAAAGCTGCTGCAAGGAAGCTTGTCTGTCTGCCAGGGTGTGTTGCTCAAAAACCCAATTACCAACAGTCCCCACCACCAACCCCGAGCCCTGCACCACCTTCAGCCAAGTCTCTTCCTGACACACTAAGGCAGCCGAGCCCTCCATCAGAACTACACTGAAGCAGATGCTTGGAGAAAGGCTTAGGCACCAACACCTCAGGAAGAGTTTGGGAAGCATCCACATCTCACACTCAATTTATTTCTGGCCAGGCCTAATGAGAAATCTAACCAGCTTTTAGCATCCAGGGCTCATCCTTTTTGACTCAAACTCTCATAAGCACTTACCCCTCTGAGCTTATAAATCTCACCTCCTACTAAAAACAGCACACTCAGCCTCCTGTAAAAAAAAAAAAAAAAGCAAGCACTGCAATCTCTGTTCTTGGATATGTATTTTTTACTGAAAAAATCATTCATAAATTAACAAATACAAAAATGTACAAACACATGGGTAAATAAATGTAATGACACAAAGGATTGCTTTGCTGAGAAGTGTGTGTGTGTTGTAAAACACTAATCTTCAGTGCAAAAATGTCCCCCTGGCACCTCTTAAAAACATAACAGTAAGCTCAAAAGCCATGATGATGGAAAGCTGTTTGAGAGTTTAGAGCCACTTCTGCCGGTGAGGGGCCTGAAGTGCGCAGCCGTTGCTCAGACAGCACCTCCCTTAGACAAGCAGAGCTTTACGGAGAACTAACTGTCAATAAATAGTTTTGCAAATAAAACCCACATGGCTCATTTTAAAAAAATAAATCAGCATCGCACAGGAGCTGCCCTGCAGCAGGGCTGACTGACGGCGCTGACGTGGAAGGGGCAAACGAGTGGCCTTGTCGAACTTCAGCTGCCAGAATATGTACAAGTTCTCCTTAATACAAGAATTTTTACACCATAACAGCACATGCGCTTGACAGTATGTTTTTAACAGTTACATTTACTATACAGTATTTGACATAGCTGATAAGATTAACAGTGCACATTTTCAGATAATCCACATTTTTAAAAGGGAAAATAAATTCGACATGGTTAGAACGAAGGATGTGATGCTGCTGGGGATGGACCCTTCTGTGCCAACCGCAGAGTGCAGTTCTGAGCAGAGGTAACGGCTTTTGTTCCACACCAGGTGTGACGGGTGTCAGGGACATGGAAGGCTGAGGATCCCAACTAAGGTAGTTCAACACCTACTCACACACACATGCATGATTCTGGGGTAGTGAACTTGGACTAGTTGAAATACATTCCTTGTTTGAAGCACCATTAAACAAAGACAGGTTTCTAGCAAGGTCACAAGATGAAAGAAGAGGGGCAGGGCAATGCGGGTTCAGCACCCAGAAAGGGTCCACGTGAATTACAGGTCGAGATTCTGAAGCCAAAATCTTTATTGCTGTATGCGCCAGAAAAAGCAACTCCTTACCTCTGCCTATAAATAGCCAGGCTGAATCCCCTCGGGAAGCGAGTTTAAAGCACATGTAAGTTCAGAGACTTTAAAACTTAGTTACAAACTCATCAGCACTTTTCAAGGGCAGGCTTGCTGTCCTCTCATGCCGGCCGATAAGATCTACACAAAACTTGTGTTTTCTAAACTAACGTTTTCTGGATACAGGTTAGGAATGCCCTGGGCAGTCACACCCACCACAGATGCGTATGGGGATCATACGTCCACGGAACTGAGAAACAATGTAAACCATGAGAAGTTAAGGAAACCGAAGGCAAACAATGCAATGAAAAGAGTTGAAGTCCTTTGGAGGTCAAGTACCCACCCTTGTTGTGTGGAAATGCAAACTAAAACCAACACCCAATGTATTTGCTTTTAAGTCAGAGAGGTCCAGTGAAAGTGGTGGGGTCAGTGCTGTGTAAGGGCTGGACTGTGTCCCTGGGGACAGGGCCCAAAGTCCAGCCTGCCCACGGCCGCTGTGAAGGAAAGAGGGATGGCATTGGAGGGCTGGAGGGGCTGTCAGACCAAGCTCTGGCTCCCGGTCCTCATATTTTCATGTGTCCTTCATGTCTCTCACTGAGCTGTGACCCCCTGTCCCAGCGGCTGCCAGGTACCGAGGGGGGCAGTGCAGGGCGCTGCCTGGCTCCGGCAGCACCTCAGCGTGCTGCTGGATTTACATGATAAATACAAACTAAGCCAACCTCCCAAACTGTTCCAGAGTGAGGGCAAGTGCTGCTGTCCAGGGAGGGCTCATGTGGGAACAGTGGCTCCGTCCCAGCCGGGGGCTGCGCTCTCCCAGCCCTGCCGAGAGAGTGCTGAGTGCCTGCCACTCACCCTGGCATCAGTGGGATACAGGGCAAGAGCCATGGGACTGTGTTCCATATGGCTTTTGGATTCATTTGCACATCATGTTGCAAAAACAACAGAAAAAGGAGGTTTTCTAATTAATATTCCCTTTTCCTCACCCTCCCTGGAACAAGCCACCCCTGTGGTTTCTGGAACGAGTGATGATCCAGCTGTATTTCTCACCCACTGCACTGGGAGGTTCTGGGCCCTGGCCCACAAACATTTCTGCATGTGCCCAGCTGGACTCATGCGAGCACTCTCACTGGCTTAAAAGGGAACACCTTGCACAAGTAGAGTGATGCACACATAAGTGTTTACAGAACTCAGGACTAAAATGAGTGACCGTATGTAAACCTCTCGCCTGGACTTGAGCCATAGGAGAAAAATAAAAAGGGGCAATTTACACAGCATATTTACACTTACACTTCTTTAAGAAGCGATTCTGTTGTATATACTTCAAGCAGGTCATTTAAAAAACCGCACAGACATAGAAGAACGGCATCAGAAGTCGTTTGATCTCCCACCAGGGCAGTTGCCAACCGAATTGCTCCCGACGTTCACCGCCAAGAAGCCAGAGTCCCTCAGCTGAGCCGCTTCCCGGAGGAGAAGGCGCATCCGAGGAGAGTCCCAGTGCCAGAGATTGCTGGAGGAGGAATGTGGAGACGAGAGCAGCAGGTCGAACTGTTGTCCTGAAACCCAGAAAGCAAGTGGCAGAAAAACTAAAGAGACTGCTGAGCTCGCTGCCCGGGTATGGGGCTGGATTGGTACAGCTGGGGCAATTTGTGCGTGCACGTTCAGCCTCATTCTCCAAAATACTGTGATCCTTCATTAGACAAAGTGTTGCTTGTCCTCGATAACCCTTGGAAAAGAAAGTCTAGTGGGGTGCTTTCTTGGTGAAGGGCAGAGCAAAGTTATTTTCTCCTCTTAATATTCGGTCACCGGAGCCAGCTCCGGTGTCAGGTTAACAGTGATGTTCTTATACAAGGCGTCATATGTGACGTTTGGAGAGTAGTTCAAGTTATTGAGGCCGTCCAGGGCTTGCCTTTCTTTTGACTTCCTCAGCAGGGTGTACCTGTGCAACGAGAACCAGAGGCCAGAGTCACTTCCACGTAGCTCACAGCACCTGCAAACTCCTCCCAAGGCTTCTAGAACACCTTTCAAAGAGCCAGGCCCAGGAACAGCTACAAAACAACGAACTTCTGAGCCCTTAATAAAGGCAACCATCACATTTAAATACTCTGTGGTGGCAAATACCAGAAAATTCCAGAACAGTCCATCACCTGATAAAGGGCAAAATGCTCACTGTGCCACCAGCAAGCATTCAGCTGCCAAAACAACCTGTGACACCTTCCCAAAGCCTGCAGGTCCCATTCCCAGGAGAGTGCTGAGCTTGGGGGTCCTGCCCACCAACCACACCATACCAGAGAAATGCAGCTGAGGGGTGATGTGGTCTGTGCCACTTTTATGAAACCAGACATGAACAAGAACAGAACTAAATGGCTTCAGTCTGAGGGATGGGGGTGAGGAAGTAAAACCAGCAGAAAGGTGGTATGGGGAAGGAAACTGCAGCTGGTGCACAGAAACAGCCTCAAGCACATTTAGAGGCAGAATGATGAGACAGAAGGATGAGGGTTGGGAGGGGAAAATAGGCAGAAATATCTCAGCAGGACAGTGACTCCCTTCAGCACAGTGCTGGGGGCCTAGAAAGCACCAGGGTGAGTGGGAGCTGGCATAAGACCTGGGGACAGAGAAAGCACCAGGGAAGGGTTGTGCCAGGAGGCAGGGGAAGGTGCTGGGCAAGAACAAAGGCAAGTGTCAAAACTGGTTTCAAAGATGTCACAGCATCAAGACACAGGCAGGACACTCAGTGTCCTGAGGAAGGGCTGTGTCCTTCTCCATGGAGACAGGAGTTGGGTGCCCCGCTCCCTGCTCGGCTGGGAGGCCAGCAAGGCTTTGGATGGCAGCAGGAAGGGCTTGCTGTGGGTAGTGCTGGTGTCAGTGTGCTGTGCCAGGACTTGCTGTGGGTACACACACAGAGGTTTTCAGAGGGGGGACAGAGGACACCTACTGCTAACCCCAGGCTAGGCTGGGTGCCAGGCTCCAGAAGCAGCAGCTCTCTGGGGCCAACTCTGCCCTGCCCATCTCCCCATCCCACTGCACTGACCCACAGCTCCTGTTGACATGGAGCTCAGGCTCCTGGCTGGGGCCAGGAGACCAGGGAAGTGTCAGGAACCAGAGCTCAGTCCCAAGGCACTATCAGCCTGCCATACTTCAAGGGTTTGACTAAATATAGCTTTTTAAGCCAAAAGCAACTTCTCTTTTTCAAGAGTGAAGTAGGAGAAGCATCTCTGCTTGTCTGCATTCTGTCCAACAGAGAAATGAAAAGTAGGGCTAAGGATGGAAACTCAAGTGGAAATACCCTGAGTGTTCTGCAAAAAAAGACC
Source organism: Notiomystis cincta (assembly GCA_013398075.1). NCBI lineage: Eukaryota > Metazoa > Chordata > Aves > Passeriformes > Notiomystidae > Notiomystis > Notiomystis cincta. The sequence continues at coordinate 76,361 of VZRX01004750.1, forward strand.
AGCAGATAGCTCAAATCTCCAGCAGCAGCCTAAAGTCCCTCTGCAGAACAGAGCTTACACTGCTTGTTCAGCAGCTGCTCAGCTACAATTAATTTCTGAAGTTGTTTGTGAAATATGTATTTCTCTGGTTTTTCGTTGCACAGCTTTCAGAAGACTCACATCCCACTGTGGTCTTCAGGCCAAAGCAATCACTCTGTGATTGTACTCTCTGAAACAACCCTGGCTCTGGGACAAAGGGGTTGGAGCCCCCCTGGAGAGCTCCAGGGAGAATTTATCTTCTTGAGAAAAATGCTCACACAGTACTTCTCCTTCTTTGGTGCAGGGGACAATTACCACGTCTGATGGGTGTCTGAAACCTCACAAGACAGCAAACCCTGAGTTCAGGAGCTCTGTACACCCACCCCAGTTTGGGGCCAAGAAGCAGAAACAGAAGAAGGGTGAGGGTGTTGCTGTTGGACTTTGTGAGTGTTGCCAGGAACACCTGATGCTTCAGCAGCCACACAGCAGGACAGCCCCTGCTCTGTGCTTTCTCCAGGCTGAGCAATGCCTCCTTCAGCACTTAGGTCAGGCTCTTCCAGAAACACTGAAGCTTCTTTGACACCTCTGGAGATAAAGGACAGGCCCTCAGCCTGCCATGCTGACAGTCTCCTCTTTTGGATGGCATCCAAGCAGACACAAAGCAAGGACCCCTCACTGCAGGGATGGAGGAATCGTGGCAACACTCTGCCTTTATCTCCCTGCAGTTAGTTTCCTCCAAGAGTTCAGGCTGTCACTACCCTCAAACAGCTGCAGGGAACCTCCTACATGGTACAGACTCTTTGTGAAAGGCTTCAGGAATCTTAAAAAACTTTACTTGCCTTCCTAGGAACTGCACTTCTCCCCGATGATGGTGGGGAATTGATTTGTATTTCCCAGTGTCTCCTTCTGGTCGAGTCACTGAGTAGCCTGCATACTGTACTCTGCATTTGAAGGGGAGAAATAAAATAAAATAAACAAAAAATAATCACCCGTTGTGTTTGCTGTGCTGGCAGTGCTTCCAGGGCTGCAGTCAGAGCTCCCGGGGCTCTGGCCGTGGCTTGGCCTTCCCACCCACAGAGAAGTCACACAAACCTCCCACTGCAGCCTGGGCTCGGGGCACATCACACAGCACTCAGCACCTCAGAGCCCTGCTCAGCCATGTGGGACACTGTGCACAGAGCCAACAGTTTCCCACCCAGCACTCGTCTGCTTCCCATCCACTGCCCGTGCAGGCTGAGAGCCCTTGCTCCCACCGAGCCGCCGCAGCTGGGCCGGCTCGTCCCCAGCCCAGGGCGGGCACAGCGAGCCCAGTGCCAGGGTCAGAGGTGACAATTGTCCCCTCACAGCACGTGCCAGGCTCAGCTCACAGAACCACCACCAGGGCCCAGGAGCCTGTACCTGTTCCAGAGGTCGTCGTCCTCACCACCCCAGCCCCAGAAGGCGTTGGGGAATCCGTTGATCTTCCGGAACTGCTCGACAGTCAGGCCACTCACCCCTCCGAAGAACTCGTTGTACGGGAGCCTGAGTGGGAGAGAAGGGTCAGGGCAGAGCCCACTGGCTCTCCCACCTGCCATGGCAAAGCCCAAGCCCTGAGGATGCTCTCTGCTATTCCCTCTCATGCTCCCTTTGCACAAAGCCTGAGGGAAAAACCCCAGATTCATTCTCTCCCTTAAAAATAAATTAACTCTCCCACAGCCTCCTTAGCAGTGCCAGTAGCAGGGAGGAAGAAGAGTGCTCACAGGTACATGTACTTATCCAGCTTGGCTGCAAAGTGCCTCGGCATCTGCCCACAGCCGTAATAGTTGCGGTCGTTCTCGGGTATGTGGTCCACGTCGTGAAAGATGAGGCAGTCCCAGGCCAAGTCCTTCATTGCTTCCCGAAAGCCAACGTTGAAGAGCATGGCACGGTTGAAGGGTTGGTTTCCAGCCTAGCAGGGAGAAAGTTCCTTCTCAGGAGGAGTCCCTACAGTTCATGCTCTGTGTGTGTGTTCTCAGCCCTGCCTAGAAAACTGCAGAGGGCCACCAGCTCCCATATTGGCACCATGAAATAAGTGATGGTTGATCTCACTGCTTTACTCCAATACAACACTGAAATATCCAATCTACAGTACAGGAGCAAAAATAAATATGTTGAAGCCTTATTACTCAGATAACTTGAAAAAAATCCCAATTTTGATCAATCTTTTTAAGGTAGAGCTAAATATGGAGGCACATTTACCAAGTAGATGAAGTCAAACAGCTTAAGTGAGAGGTCCATCTACACAGTCAAATGACAGTTCTACATGAAATGACAAATTCTGGCCAGGCCATTCCTGTGCCTAGGAGATGCTGCCTAGAACTACTGCAGGGATATACAATAAAACTGCAGCACTGTCTAAACTGCAAATATCTGGTCCAAAGCTTTTTTTTTTTTTAAATAACTCCTACAAAACAGAATTTAAAAAATTAAACAATGACATAAATCCCCAAATCCCTATTTTTCAGATAAACCCAGTAATTTCGGGGCACATCTCTTAGCTGTGCCACTTTTAGACAGAACGAGACATTGCAACATGACCCCCACACCTGCCCCATCAGCGATGTGATCTGGCAGGGACACTGCTCGGGACAGGGCAGAGCTGCAGTCAGGCGGGGCGGGCTCACTCACCTGTTCCACAACGTAGAAGGCGAACTGCAAACGCTGCCGCTGCAGCATGGGAATGAGGTGTCTGAAGAGCACGGGGAGGTGCTCGTACCGATTGCGGAATGGGATCAGGATCGCCACCTGATGGAGAGAGGACACGGCTCTGGCTGCACTGCACCCGCTGCGACCCCGGGCTGGGAGCAGGAGCAGCACAAAAAAGGTGTCTCAGCTCACCCAGGTAGGGCTGAGCAGCCTGAAACCCTTCCAACTTCCCAAACATGGATTTCCTGTTCGCTTTTTGAGGAATTGTTGCTTTGGAAAAATGCAATGTCACCTAGAGTGGAAGGGAGACTTGCATGCCCCCTCATCACCTCTGCCCAGCACTGGGGACACTAAAGCAGCCCCTTGAGCTCACTATTTCTCCCCTGGGCACTGCATTCCCACACTTCAGAGCTCCTCACATCATTGCTCTGAAGATGCAGCACACCAGAGATGCTCCCATTAACATCTTCCTGCTGCCTGCCTGGGACTCCCCATCCCCCTGCACTGACCAGGACACGGGGCTGCCCAGCTCCCAGTTACCTTCCAGCGAGGCAGGCAGTCACTCGGCTTCCAGTGCCCTCCCAGCTTGATGGAAGGGTCTTTAGAGAAGAACTGGTGGATATCCTCCATGGTGATCTCACTCATATTTACATCAATGGGGCCCTCTGCAGAGTGGGAGAAGCAGTGGGGGGGTGAAGAACTGCCATGGTCCTGGGGCAGCACTTTGCTGCATCCCTCTATCCCCAGCACTCTACTTCTGTTCTCCAGCACCAGCAAAAACAATGAGGAAATGCTGCTGATGTAACACCTCTGTCTCCTCAGCCTTTGTGGCTGCAACTAGATGCAGCTCTCTGTGAGAGCTCCATGCCAGCCAGGGTCCCCTCTACTCTTCTCTGCACGTTTCCAGCAGACTAAATCCCCCAGCTCAGCAAAGAGCATTCCCCCGCCATAAACATTTGCCCTCAAAAGCCTGATTTTCCATGTGAGGACAGCTTTGCTGGAAGCATTTCTGCCAAGTGCAGCTCCCCTGGGGAGGCCCAGCCCATCTCCCACGGCAGCCCCGACACAGCTGTGCCCGGCACAGCTCGGGCTGGGACTGGAAGCACTGCCGAGGCACAAGGGAGCCACCCCGCCGCCACTGCCCCTGGAAAAGGGCTGGCAGAGTCCTTTCACCGGCTCCCAGCACACAATCCCTCTTTTGTTTGTGTTTGCCAAGCGATGGGCTCCTGCTTCAGCAGGGAGACATGCCTCCAACACAGCAGGGATTAATTCCTGAGGGTGGGTAAACAATGATTTCCCAGGAGGGGAGCTGGGCTCTAAACAGCACTCCCATTCATCCCCAGGTGCCTGGCAGGGAAAGGTGCAGTGGTGGTGAGACTGGGAATGCCACTGTGAGCCTCTGAAGCCATGGGGAGCAGGAGAGTGGCACAGCACTGTCAGGATGCTACTCACTCATAGAAGGGAGCCTCTCAGGACAGGTATTGTTGGGGAAGTAGGTAAAGTCTTCAGGAAGAAACGTTGTGGCTTGCAGAAAGGTGTCATTGTGGCTCAGATCAAGAGGATAATCTGGGAAATGGAGAAAAAAAAAAAAGATGAGGAGTTTTCATCTGAGCTATAGGTCTGTTATTTCCAGCCACCGTGAGCAGATTCCAAAGTCAGCCACAGCTGAGGATGTCCCCAGCAGCACAGCTGTGTCCCCAGTGGAAAGTGCTCTGGCCTTGCAACCCAGCTGGGTGCTCATCCCCATCCTGGGACAGGTGGCTGCAGAAGCCCCAGCTGCCTTAGCACCACAAAGAAACCTTTGCATTTTCTGGCCAAAGGAGGAATTTTGAGCATCCCCTTTAGGTATCACAAAGGAGAACAAGGCTCTTGAAAGGAAAAGCTACCACTGCCTTGTCCCTGAAAGACCCTGGCATGGCAAGAGGGGATGTGCTCCTCCAGCAGGTCCTTTCCCAACAGGAGAGAGGGAAATCCCCAGGCAGGTCTCCACGCCAGCTAGGACTGTCAGTACAGTATCCTACACAGGGCAATCCTGCCTGGAATCCTCCTCAAAGGATCAATAAAACTGTCACATTACACACAGACTTCCCTCTGCTTCGCATCGTGCAAGAGCAGAGGAGCCCCCAGCAGCAGTGCCCAGCACCTCTTGCAGCCTCCCCATTCCCTGCATCCTTTAACCTCCCAGGCAGCACCCTCCAGCCTGTTACACCTGAAGATGTTTTAAGGAGGTTTTCCACTGGGACAAGGCTTTTGCTGTGTCACAGCAGTACCTAACATCATGTCAGTAACAGTTTGGATACTGTTTACTTGGGCAAATAAACAATCTCAAAACTCAAGATGGGCAGTAAACAGAACCTAAGAGCTTTTCAAGTGGGATAGATGTTATTTTGGACGCTTGATACTGTTCCAAATTTCCATAAGCAGTTTTCCCTGTAAACTCCCATCACCAGAGCAGGCCTGCAGTACTCAGCCCAGGTCACAGCCCACAAGGAACTGCCCTGTTTTGCACCAAGGCTGCCTTTTTTGCTGGGCCCCTCCCTGCAGCCACAGCAGGCAGGTTTCCTCTCCCAGCTGTCCCACAGCCTCACTGCACACGGTGCTGTGGGGACAAGGCACTCACCACGCAGTGAGCCCACCCAGGCACCCAAAATCAGTCAGGGAGGGAAGGTTCTGATCCCAGTGTCAACGCAGTCCTTGTGGCCACAGCACCAAGTGCCTTCCAAACGCCACCACCACCCATCCTGCAACTGCTCTGACCTGCCTGCCAGGGCAGGTCGCCCAAGGCCAGGGCACAGTGCTTGTATGTGCTAAAACTGTCCTCATGGCTGGAGCTCTTGGGGAGGAACGAGTGTCCTCACGTGCCTGCACAGCTGGGACTGGTGTAAGGTTCAAGCAAAGCTCAATATTGCTGCAGCAGCAGCACTGGTATCACTAGCACCTGTCTGCTGTAGGAGTACACGGGTTTTTGGATCACTTGAAGCCCCCCAGGCCAGCACCTCAGTGGGATGAAGGTTCTCACCTCCACAAGCAGCAGCAACGGAACATTTAACCCTCCTCCCCTCAGGGGATCAGCCACTTCCTCACCCTGCTTCTGCTTTACTTGATGTTTCCAGTCTTAAAAATAGCCCAGGGTGGCTGCCCTGGCTGACTTCATGTGGCAGAGGAGGTGACTTGGAGCGTTCATCGCCTGCATAAGTCGATAATTCCCCTCCCGTGCCCATCCCCGGTCAGGGCACAGCTGAACTGGTGGCTGCACCTCAGCAGGCTGGGCAGCAAGGACACGGCTCATACTTCTGCTAATGAGGAAATTGTCTTGCCTTGTGAAAGTCTGTCAGCAGCCCCTGCTGCTGAAGTGTGGTGGGCGAGGAGCCGAGCTGAGCTCCCCACGCCAGCCTGATGCCCACAGCACCGCCGTGGGGCTGTGGGGACGTGTCAGCAGGAGGGCACAGGCTGCGTGTCACCAGCCCGGCCTCAGCCCCGCTCAGCTGTGCTCCGCTGTACCACGCCCACGCCACAGCTCCAACCACACATGCCCATCTACGTGTGGATGATGAAGAGGCTGGGAGGGGATGCCTGCACTCCACTCCCTGCACCCTGCCCGAAGTTCAATATATTATTTGTGGCAGATCTCCAGCCAAGTCATCTCGGTTCATACTCGCATGGGAAGAGTGAAGCTTACGAGCACAGGCTCCTCCACGTGCCCAGGGCCAGGGCTCCGCGCAGGCGCACGCCTGGGAAAGTATTTTTTTAAATATGAAACCTGATCCTTGCACTGAATTTGAAAGTGTTTACCCTCAGACTGGTTAAAGCTACAAGTTGAATTCCTGGAAAGCAAAGAGGTTTTCAGCTCAAATCCCATCATTTCAGACCTTTCAAGATTCTCGTCCCTTATACATGTTAGAAGCATTTGAACGTTTTACATATATAAATAAATATGATTTTTATATAGTATTTCTATATACAGGGTATTTTTATGTTACATATATATTTTTATATATAAAAATAAAAGTGGCAGACAATTAATCAAAGCTTCCACTCTGCATTTACCAGTATAAATTAATTCCCTCGACTTAATTTTCGATGACAATGGAACCTTTAATCAAAATTGCAATTATTCAAGAAATACCTGAGTCATTCACACTGCTGTTCCTCTTGGCATAGGCACTGCGGACCACCTGCTCGTACACCTGAGCTCCTATAGTTCGCATGTTCTCACGGATCATGATGCCTTGGGCTTGCATCATGAAGAGGTAGGTGTTCACTGCAAGGGAGGAAGAAAGAGGAATATTTCCATGAGCATCAGTTTTTGTGGGGAAAAGAAATCAGGGTCTTTTGGGAGCATTGGCAGCCTCCTGCTTGATTCAGCTCCCTCACAGCAGGAGGATGCCAGGGTTGCCCGACAGAGCTGGGAAGGGCAGGGAATTGGGCACTGGAGGCATAAGGCACGTTTGGAAACCCGGCTGCTTGACAAGGGGGATGTACCCAGCCAAACCTGACTACCAGGCTGTAAGACAGCACTGCAGCTCAAACAGCAGCATCTTTTGCTGCTTAATTAGGGAGGTTTAATTAGGAAATATCATTATAACAGGAAACCCAGCTGTGTGCCTGGAGAAGGGCAGTCTTTCCAGACTGCAGCACTGAGGGCTGACACCTGCCTGGCAGAGGCACCCCAACAAGCACCACAAAAAGCATCCCCACACCAGGCTCTGAGCCCCCAGCATGTCACACCCTGGGGCAGGCAGCAGCACAAGCCCTGGGTCCCCAGGGCAGCCCCCCAGGCCCTGTTTCTTCCTCCTCTTCCCTCCTGCTGACCCCGTGCCCTGGCACAGCTCAGGCTGAGCCTGATTAGGTTTCAGTTTAAGCTGACACCCAGCTGGCAGGACCAGGCCCCAAAGCAAACAGCAGCAAGCACAGCCCTGTGCCACCAGCAGCTCCCATGGCACAGCAGGACAGCCACCATGCACAGCACAGCACCTCTCACCAGCATCACTGTGCCAGCCACAGCCCTCTCGGCGTAGCTTTAGGTTCAAGAATGAAGCGGAAAATAAATAAAATCTTGACATGAAGATACCAAGAAGGGGCAACCTAGAAGACCTGTTCTGCACTTGTAATTAAAAAAACAGGTCAAAAGACACTCCAGGAGGGATGAAGGCGGCACCAGGCCAAGGAAACAACAGAGACCCTGCTCAGAGGAGGGCAGTAGCTGATGCAATGTCACCAGGAAACATCCATACCAGAGAGGTCATTTCTACAGCAGGCATATCACAGCCTGAAACCAGCAGCTGCCAGTGCCAGGAAGGCACAGTCATGGCTGGAGTCACCCGGAGCACAGGTTGGATACGGCACTGCTACCGGAGAGCGGGGGTCCCCACCCAGAGTACACACACCCTGCACCCCCACAGGCTGCCTGCCTGCCCCCCTTCTGCACCCACACACAGAAAGGCTGCCCAGATGCATTTCCCAACCCCAGCTGTATTTTGTTTTCACACAGTAAAGCAAATATTTAAAAGGGGGATGGAGCCCCACCTCATGCCTGACTGCCACCCGTGCTCAGTCTGTCTCTGAGCCATGGGGAATCACTGGATTTTCAGAGAGAAAGGAGTCAACTGCATTAAGTGCTTGGCAACTAAATGTCCTGAAATGCAGTTTTAAATGATCATTTCCAGCTCCTCCCTTCCCATACATGGACCCTTTGTGGTCAGGCCAGTGATGGCACCTTAAGCCAGTGGTTACAGCAGCAATGAGCAGGAGCAGGCTCAGCCAAAGCTGTACCCAAACCCTCTTGGCTTACCTGCCTGCCCTGGGGCCAGCTCTGGAACCAGAGTGACTGCCAGGTCAGCTGGTGATAGCTACAGCTTGAACATGAGCTCTGGTGCCCTTTCTCAGCAAGGCACCCCTGTTGCAATGACAGCAAGAGGTATCAAGTGCTGCTCCTCCTCAGAAAGACAGAGAATTTTCTCTAACAGGTGCCCAGGGATAAGGCTCAAGGAAAAGCTGGAATTTTGATAAAGCAGCACAGGCAAGAAACAAAAGTAGTTGAAATTCCCAAGCCCCAAAACCTTCATAAGTTCACAACCACTAGCTCAGAGTTCAGCATGAAATGGCATCACCTCCCAGCACCAGCAGTCCAGCCCCAGCACAGCCTCAGCTTTGCCAGGCAGCTGCCTACCAAGATTTCTGAAAATGGGAGTTCCTAGAAATGGGCTATTTGGGGTTAGCAGTGAACAAGGAGCTGTGCAGTCGGGCTGGAAGACCTTGGGGTGCAGGGCAGGATTCACAGGGCAGCCCCAGCCCCACCTGCCTGTGCAGGTCTCCCAGATGACCACAAGCTTTTCCTTCAGTTTATCAGCCCAGTCACAGGCCTGCCTCGGGTGCAAAGGTGACATGTTAAGGGCTGGTGCTGGGGCATCCGGCCCCCAAGGCCATGTCCCGCCCCAGTGACAGCATCCACCCTGCTGCTGGCACTCGGCTCTACCGGGAGGCAGCACCAGGCAGCACGTCCAGCCACGGGAACAGCCCCCTCCAGAGCCGAGCAAGCACGGCAGGACGTGGACAGTGCCGGACAGGGCACCACAGCCTCCAGCAGACAGGGACTGCCCAGCCCCTCCCAAAAACACACAGGCTACTCAAGAGCCAGGCACAGCTTCTCTCCTCTGCACAGAGCAATGGGGGGCTGAAGCCACTCAGCTGAGCCGGTTATCGGGCCCAGGCTGCTGACAAGGAAGGGGCAGCGAGTCTGCACCTTCCAGCCCACACAGAGCCGGGTCAGCAGTGAAAAACAACTCGCTGATGCTGATCAAGTAATTTCACTTTCTACTTCATTATGCTTTGACTTGCTGGGTAAAGCAGATCCAGGTTTGTTGAAGCATGAAAGATCAGGAGAGACAAATCAGCATCCAATCCCTGGTTAATTTGAGGAAGAGGGAGGTTTGTCGGGCGCAGTGAAAGCGCCGTTTGTTCCCCTCCACGGCGGCAGACGGAGCAGGGCCTCGCCACAGCCACATGACACGGCTCGCTGGGCCGGGCTGCTCGGGGCTGCAGCGGGAATCCTGAGCAGACTGTCACAGCAGCCACCATCCCAGGGGAGCGCGGGCAGGAACAACACCAGCTTTGTGTCGGCCAGGAATTGCCTTTTCACATATTAACCCCTTTAAGCAGATGATTAAGGAGATACCTGGCCAAGGATGATGTGCCACCAACACGCCAAATATCCAACATCAAGAGCCCCCCAGGACCAGGGACCAGAGACCACGGCCCCTTCTCCTACCCCCAAAACAAAACGCCTGCATGAGATCAGCTTCACAAACACCGTGTTTATCCAGAACACACAATTCATTCAGGTCAGAAAATCGGATTTAAAAAACACGCTATTGCAAACATTTCGCTCTCTGTGTGCACACGGTGCTTAGATCAGCTCCAGGGGCTGCCGTGGCCAGGGCTAGGGCAGCACCAACTTTGGGAATTGCTGTACCGAGCTCAAACCTCACTCCTCCTCCATTTACTAACCTTTTGATGAGCAAATTAGCTATGTTTTAAATTTATTAAGCCTGACCTGGCTGACCCTACAGAGCCCGGAGGCATTTCCCAGAGCCAGGGTGCTGGAGATGCCGATCACCCCTGAGCATTCACTGCTGCAGGCTCGTAGTGGGCTTGGCCTGAACTGTGGTTCAGCCAGAAAGCAATTCTCCCTGTTGTAATATATTGCTAATCTCATCACACAGGATGATCTCGAAAATTACATCGGCCTTCTGTCTTTCTTCCCTTTGAGCATGCGGCACTTGAGGGCACACACGGAGTGATAACAGCCCGGCTCCTGCCCCTGGGCAGCTGGGCAAGGACAGGACTGTGATGGCAGAGGGGAGTTGTCCCTTTTTCTATTCATCCAGCAAACCCTCACTCCCCATTCAGAAAACAAGAAAAATTTAAGAATCCATTTGCCCAAATAACTGCCTGAAGATTATTCCTGTTGGTTCATTAAAGGACAAGTCAACCCTGCTGTGATTTAAACGCATGGAAAACATGACAGCTTGTCACCAGCTGGAACAGAGGCACAAGGCTGCACCCCAGGGCATAGCACCCCCTGGGATGTTGCACCCTAACCTCTCTGCTCACAAGCAAACTGGGAGAGCAAGCGCTCACTCAAGCCAGGAGTGGATGCAACAACTTCAGCCAGGGAAGTAAAGTCCAATTATATAAATGAGCACTAAAGTCTTCCTGTAATCATTTCTCTGTTAGTATTTTCGGAGCACTTCTAATCAAGAAACAGCTGACTCTCTCATGGAAAATTAGTTTCATCGTGATGATACGTACTAGAAGAGGCAACAGGGTAATTTGCAGCTTGGGAGCTGATTCAGAAGAGGACCGACTGAGATCTATGCCAGCCACCGACACAGGACAGGACAGACGTGGCACGTCTCGCTCCTGACCCTGACACACTTCCCCGCCGGCGGAAGGGACCTTCCTACAGCATCCCGCTGCACGGGGGACAGCGGGGCACCCCGAGCTGGGAGAGACAGCCACTGCGACTCAGGAAGAGGGGCCAAGTGGCTCACAGCAGCCCTGCACGCCTGCAGCAGTATCAGCACCAACCACGGCAGCCAGGCTTTCCTGAGGAAGGAGCCGGCCTTCCTCTGCTTTGAGATTTAGGGCTTTCTGTCACATTCAGCACTTTTCCCATTCATCAGTCCACTCGAGCTGCAGAAGCACAGAGGGGCTGTTTGAGTTCATCATGGTCTCACTGCCACATGCAGCCTTCTCCTGCCAGCACCTGGAGCCCCACACCAGCAAGGGCAACTCCTGCCAGCCCCTGCAGCCCCCCTTTCAACCAGCACAGACACAAACCAACACACCACCAGAGAAACTGCTGCTGAGCACTACCAGATACTTGGAGTAGGCACGAGGTGCCCAGCAGCGCTCGTAGGACACCTCCCATGGGAGATGCAGCGGCCACTCGGGAGGGGTGAGGGTTCCACAGGCAGCAGGGTGGGTGCCCAGGTCACCCTGCCAGGGCTGGGGGCTCCTGCCCGCTGCAGACGCCTCCCGCAGGGCCCAGAGACAGCGAAACCAGCAGAGTCATGTCTATGTTAAGCCTTTTGCTAAGCTCTCCCAGCAGGTCCCCAGCATCAATCCAGCTCCATTAGCATTAGCAATACAAAGGGGTTTAATCAAACTAAGCCTCTAAGGCACTGATAGACAGTTACGATAGTCTTAACTCATAAATAACCCAACTAGGAAAAGTAGCAGCATCCCAGCGTTAATATACCATGAGACCTCTGTCTCTATTAGCTTTCCAGTGGCACTGTATTCCCCAGACATGCTAAGTGCCAGAACAATTAAATAAGAGGTTCCTATTAGTTTTAGAGAATTTAATATTAATGCTATCACTGTTACTTAGCCCTTTGCCTCCAAATAGCACAGGAAGGAATAATTTGATACATTAAATGGTCTAAGAATTAACAGTGCAGCAGCAGCAGCACTGAGCTGGTAATTACAAACCACTTGTCCCCAAAATTGGCAAGTTGGCAGCTTGCACGTGCAAACAGCAAGCAGGAAGATGGGAGGCTCAGTTAAAACCTGAATATGGGAAATTAGTATCTGAACTGTCTTACAGAAACATGGCCCTGGGGAAGCCTCAGCAAAGGGAGGGACATCCACGTTATTCTAAGAGACCCTACATTTTTCATGTACACATTTAAGGTGGCAACTTCCATTTGCAATCCCACAGCTGCTTGCACTAAGGTGTTTGTGCCACTTGCTCGGAAGAGCATTGCACTGGCTTTAGGATACCCAGCAAGAGGAGCACAACGTGCTCTGCACACATGGGAAAACTCGTAAAGCCAAGCGTACTCATAAAACATCTACAGCACCAAAGCACCCATGGAAGGAGCTCTGCACCCCCACAGCAAGCAAGGCAGGCAAGGATTGAGCACCAGGTCAGCACCCAGCTCCATGGAGGTGAGAAAGCCAGCAGGACACATTTACCTGTGCACCAGGGCAGTAATGCCAAGGATGGCTGTAAAATCACACCAGGCTTTGCAAATCCCAAGAGCAATCCAGGGCTCTGCTGCAGTTGCTCTCTGTGAGGAAGGGCACGGTGACACGTGCAGGCTGGAGCACAAAGCATAACAAGCATTTGCCCAAGTTAAATATTACCCTTCCTCGAGAGATTCAGACTCTCCTGCTTTAATTGCCACTCAGGAGATGCGATTGCACATGACTGCACGTCCTGTTTATTTTCCATCCCTCCATCCCCATCTCCAGCCAGTCCGCTCTCCCCATCCCGCTCCCTTCACCAGGATCAGCACAAACACTCCCCACGAGCAGCAGAGCACCCGCTGGCAGCAGATTCCCGCGCAGGCAGAGCACAAACGCACGTGAAATGCGCAGTCAAAGGCTCTTCAGCAGGCACTGACACGGACACCGACCCGACCTCGGGGCTGGCAGCACCGGCTGCTGCTACCACAGCAAACATTGACACTTCCAAACGCTTACAGTTCAGCGTTTGTTCCTTGGTTCATTAGGAGACAAAGGGCTGGGAATTCCTGCATCCTGGACACCCACTGAAGGCGTCAGAAATCCCAGTGCCTGAGCCCAGTGCTCATGTAGGATCAGGATGAAAAAACAGAGGCAGAGCTTTTGTTAAGAAAAACAATAAGAATTAAGTGAACGCTGGGGCAAGCAAGGGAGAGGAGAAACAGGCAGATCCTCCCCAGCACCATCCTTGAAGCAGGAGGGCAGGGAAGGACATGGGCAGCTCGGGACAGCTCCTCATCCCCCAGGCCATGGGAAGTGGTGGGGCTGCAGGAGACAAAGGAAATCCTCTACCGCAGGCAGGCCCTGCCACCAACCTGGGCATCCTGCTCAAACAGGCAGTCACAGGACATGCAGGAAAATGGGGACATGTGGAGTGGTGCTGCCTAGGAAATGCAGTCAATAGAGATTTCACCAGTGCTGCCCTTCACCAGTTGGAAGCTATTTAAAATGCAGTCAGACCACAGCAGAGAACAGGAGACAGGTGGGATTTGGATTTAAAATTTCCATATCCATCACACACCAGTTAAATAGATTTTGAAATCATTGATTTGTTAGTCTTCCAAATTGGGAGATGATACCTATTGGAGAGTATGAAATTGTCAAAAAACAACTTAGGAATAATTGATTTAGTGACTCTGTTCACACACTGCAAACTGTACTGTCCGGAGCTTTAACACCCTGACTTTGATGGAGAAAAAGAGAACAGGTTCTGTTGTTTAGGCTATTCCCCCCCAAAATACCAAAGACCTGATTTTTCAAGCATGTTTTACAAGTTCAGTGTGGCTGAACAAAAAGGGTTATCACATGTACAGCCTCATGTCTGCTGCAAGGGAGCTGTTCCAAGGGGGGGTCCAAGAGGCTGTTCCAGGTCAGTGGTTTGCCTCTCACACCAGGCTGGACCATCCAGGACAGCGGCCCCTCCTCGCTCAGTCCAGCGAGGACATCTCCCGCTGCCATTTATGGCTAAAGCACGGTCCACCATGTCCTATTTACACTGTCTCAAACAAAAAATAGCACGAGGAAAGCCCTGCTGCCAGCCTAGCTCGCCCACGATGCTCGTGTCCCAGGGGAGCCGCTCCTGGCCACCGGAATGAACGGCAGAACCCAGGGCAGGGATTCTCAGCCCCGTGGAGGGCGGGCCTGTGCCGAGCCTGTCCCTGCCTCCGACCTCAGCAGGGCAGGTGGGGACACCCCGGCAGCCAGCAGGGAGAGGCGCGGCAGGGACAGAGTGCGGCGCTCAGCCCGGGCACACCCAGGACTACCCCGCTCGGCAGGACGCGGCCACCTCCGGGAGCTGCAGCCTCTCGCCTGACCTGAACCCGCTGCTTCCTCTCTCGCTGGGGCCCATCTCTGCAAGGTCGTGGCCAGTACCTGCTAGTGGGAATAAAGCAGCCTCAGCTGCCTCAGCCCTGACAGAACAAGCACGATTTGCACTATGGAGACCAAGGAGAGATCCCTCTGTAGCAATTCCCTAAGACTGTCCCCTATTGTGGTTTCTTTTCTGTACATTGCCAGGTCCTGGGAAAGCAGCCATCCCAGCAGCCAGGGAAAGAGCACAGCCACAGCAGCCCCACCTCCACACTGCATCTGCCTGGCTTGCCATCCCTTTGAACTCCTAAAAAATTCTCCAAGCTGGAATTCTTCAATCACGTGGGATGATTGTTGTCCGAGATTTTCAAAGGCAGCAGCTCAGAGCTCCCTGCCAAGGGTACTCTCACCATGCAGTGCCATTTAAGACCCACAGCAGCTTGGCCTCCACAGTCAGATTACAGAGTTGTTCTTGTCTGCAATAATTAAAGGCAACACTGTGAATGGCCTCTCCAGCTGCTGTGTTTTATTAGAAGCAAAAAAGCTACCAGAGAGAGGGTGCAACTTTGAACTTCCAACACACAGACCATTACCCACAGGATTTTGTAAGAACCCTAACGTCCTAAGACATTTATTAGCTTTGTTGTGAGCTATGCAACCTTGGAATACACAACATTTTTATATGATTTTCTCCTGCCTGACAAGCAAACTGGTAATACGGCTGCTGTAAATAATTGATTCCATTGTCAGTGTAGGGAATGACTTCACTGGAAAAAAAACCACCCCTCTATCTATGAACTTATTTAACACCTCAGAGACTGTCCATCAAATCCCAGCCTGTGTGACACCTTCCTTTGTGTCATCAGAAAAGCAATGGCATGAGTCTGTTTGGGATGCCGTGAACAGGGGAAAAGAAAAAACCCTTCCTTCCATCACCTCACTGACCTGTGCCATCCGTGCCCTTCAGGACCAGACCCCGAGGCTCGGCACACGCAGACTGTGCAGGGACAGGGCTGTGCTTGTGGCTTGTCCCCAGCACTGCCCCTCTCTCCTGCCTCTGCTGCCTCGTCCCTCCTTCCCAGCCAACATTCACCAACAGTGCGGTCATGCTGGCGCCAGGTACAGGAAAGCCCTAAACCTTATCATGGGAAGGGAGAATAGAATGCCCTGGCGTCAGAGAGCAGAGCCGCACCATCCTGTACCACACTCAGAGCTGTGCCTAAGCACTGCCATTAAGTTACACATTAATCCCAGATAAGCAGCCACAAGGCTATTGAGCCAGCGAGCTCAGCAAGGGATCAGCACTTGCACAGCCCCAAGCTGCAACCAGGGTTCACGGACAGCACCGACTGAGAGGGACGGGAAACTCACGGCCCCTGACTCCCACCCCACCAGGCTGGGTTGATACAAACAGGGAAGAACGTGAGGCGAGTTCAGCAGAGGCTTTCTGTGATCAGGCTGTGGAGATTGGGCACTGCACACAAAGTATCCTGCCTGTCCCTCTGTGGGCAGGAGCAGCCATCACTGCCTCCTCCTGCCCCAGGCCACCAGCACCCATCTGGCTCTGCAATTGCTTGGAGAAGCATGAGCACACACGGGGCACATCAGGGAACAGCAAACACTCTTTTCCTCCTTCCCTCTCTCCCACCTTTAAGCTCCTCACACACAGCAGGCAACTTAAGTTTCCTTAAGAGACTTGACTGTCTGCTGAGGCATCTGATCACTCACTCATCGATATGTGCAACAGGGCAGAGGAAAAAATAATAAACTAATCAATTCCAGCCTGTCTGCAGCCAGAAGTCAAGCTCTGCAAACATGAGCTAAACACATTGGGAATGGGAAACCAGTGCTCCCAGGTAGAACAGCCAGAAGAGCTGAGCAGGCAGTGAGGGCAGGACTCCTCTGAGCCAAGGCAGCCCTGCAAGGCCTCAGGAAGGAGCTGGTTGGGGCTGGTGTCCCACAGACCCTGCCCTCATCACCCCTCCAACTCACTGGGCACAGTACGAGTCCACAGCAATGCAGCAGCCCACCCTCCTCCTCCTCCCTGCCAAGGCACCAGCCATTCCCTCCACACTGGATAACGAGATTTTAGATTACACCAATTTGTCCACTCAAGTTACCCAATTTGTGCAGGTTGTGTTTGCTTCCCCAAGGTATTACAGCTAAAGGTCATCCTCCCCCACTCCCCCCACGTGGCCAAGCCCTCGGCAGCCCTATCAATGCCCTGCTGCTCTCTGGCAGCATCTGTGATGTTTGGGGATTTGTGACCCCTCCCCAGCCAGGGGTGGACACCCCACGTGCAAAAGGGAGGCAGCTGGGGGAGGGCAGTGTGGGGAAAAGGGTCAGAGTCAGCATCCGCTATGAGCCCTACTCTGCCCCCAGCTTTCTGCAGAGCAGCAGCAAACTGGACAATTACCATGTTGACAGGCGTTTTTTCTTTTTTAATTAGGTGAAAGCAGGGTTGGCCCAGAGCACCCTGAAGCTGGGCAGCCCCTGCCCCCTTCCTGCCACAGCTCCTCCATCCGCTCTTGCCCTACGGCCCTTCCCAACCTGATGCACAGAACAACCAACCCTGGGCTGCCTCACAGGGCCAGGTACCAGCAGAGACACTGCTGCTGCAGCCTAGAAACTGTCAGACCATTTGCTACAGCCCAAGATACTGAAAAGTCAGGCTGATGGGGTGGCTGTATACCAACAAACCTGCCCAAGCCTTTGAAACACAAAGGGATCTTATAGTTGCCTATAACTCCACATATGAATTACAGCAGGAAGATGCATAATGGGTCTGGGCAGGAGGAGAACTGAGGCAGCACCTTATTTGCAGGTTTGATTAGCAATAAATTAAACATGGAACATTTTCCACCTGGCTGTCACACAAGATGCTGTGCCAGCCCCACACCAGGGCTCAGGCCGCATCCAGAAGAGATGGGGCACCAGGACAAGGGGCCCACAGCATAGACAGGATGTGACAAAGCATATCCCTGCATTTGTTCCAGGGTCATTCCTGCTGCAGCAGGCAATGAGGCAAAACCAAGGAGGTCTGAGAGGCAGAGGGGAGAGATGTTTGCAAAGTCCCAGGGCTACCTTGTGCAAAGGGAAGGAGCAGTGGTATCATGGGGAGTGCCTGCTGCTGCCTGAGAACAGTCTGATTCACCTCAAAGCAGAAGCTGCCTGTATTGGTCTCCTCCAGCCTTGGTTGGGGTATTTTCAGTTCTACAGGCAGTGCCCACAGTCACATCCACAGAGTGAGAGAGCTGGACAAGGGGAGAAGAGACCCTTGCGAGCTCCAACACCGCTGACAGCCACTGCAGGGAGATGTGGAGCTCCCTGTGTGAGCAATAGAGAGTCTGGTCTCTGCTGCAGAGCCACACAAGCTCACAAGAGTCACAGCTGCCTTTCTGGAAGGTGGAAGCCTGACTACCAAATGGCAATCTCACTTAGCTGTGAGCATGAAGCTTTATGTATCTGGAAACATGGTTTCAAACTGAAAGCTAGAAAAGGAAGCCTTTTCCCAAAAATCCTCCATGATGGTCAATGACTAACAACATTCTCACACTCCTACCTCCCCATCACCTCAGACTTCTCCAATCTGGCTTTGCATTTGGTCACTGCTGCTGTCAAACCTGCCTGCTGAACCTCCAGCTTCTTCGAAAGCAAGGCTTGCCACACAGGCACACAGCTGAGGAATATTCCCACTCAATAGCTGGTCTCCAGGCTGGCATTTCCAAGGGCTTTGATCCATTCCAAATAAGGCAATCAGCTTAGCCCTTGATTAAATACATAGCATAATCCACCTAAATCTTGTTAGCCGAGAAGCAAGTTGCTCGTCTCACCAGTTGTGGGTGGCATTGTGTGTCACCGTGGGGCAAGTGGGGCTGTGGCAGTGTGAAGGTGTCCCTCAGGGCATGTCCTGGGCAGGCAGCAGCACTGGGGCAGCCAGTGACCACAGCAAGGCCGCTCCAGCAAGCCCCTGTGGACTCAAGGTGCACAAGTTCATGGCTCCTTCTGCAAAGCTTCCCCTGTAGCACGCAAAAAGCACCCACAGAAGGCTCTTGCTCCCTCCCAGCTGGCAGGTACAGGGAGGGTGCCCCCAGAGCACTGGGCACCCAACAGCCAGCAACACCCTTAAAAAAAAGTCCATGAAAAGAGAAATCACTGACCCTGAGCTAGGGAGCCAGGCTGCAGCACGGAAGGAGGATGTGCTGCAGCTTTGGGGGAATTTCACACCACAGCAGTTTTCCCTTCCTTGGGAGGAATGAATCAGTAGCCCAGCACTATAAAGCCTCAGCAGAACAGGATGGTGCTGAGGGGGAAGCCTGCCACAAGGACAACTACTCTCCTGGCAGACAGGAGCCTGGCCCAGATGAGATGCAGGTGTGCAGCCAGGGCGAGATGCTGCCAGGACATCAGCCTCACACACACCCCTCCAGCTGCTCTGGCCAGTTCCTCCAGCCGAGAAAGCAGGGAAAGGCAGTTCCACTTCTCTCCTGGTCCCAGGCCCCCCTCCACTCCTCTGCACTCCCCAGAGCACCAGTGTGGGCGCACACGTGCTCATGCTGTCCCCAACAGAAGACACAGGGAACAAGGCAGCTTGGGAAATCTGGCAAAAGGAAACTCTCCTTCCCCAGGTGAGTCCCATTCCTCTCCTGCTTGGCTCTGGGATAATATTTACAGGTCAGTCTTTCAAAGTGTGCCGAGGCAGAGCACTGAGCAGGGGAAGACTGAGGATGCTGTTTCCCAGCACTGAGGCTGTGTCCCCATGTCCCATCAGCGAGTACCCCAGCAGCCACTCCCACACAAAGTTATACTGGGATAGGAGACAGGAGAGATCTGCTCCCCAGATTACAGTGGAGGTGTTACTTAAGTCTTTGGAAGACAAATTCCCTGACAAGTGCTATTGCTCCCTATTTCCCTCCAGGTTTTGGACCCAGCAGGTGAGGACTGGCTCTGCATGGAGTGAGCCACTGGGGGCTGATCCCAACCTGCAGGCAGGAGCCCTGCAGATCTCTGTTCCATGCTGCATTAGCAACTCCAAGGCTTTCTGCAGCAGCCAGGCACGTTTCAACAGCTACTGGGAGGATTTTAAGTTAATTTAACTCCACTAACACATTATATGGCTTCTGTCATCCCAATTACCCTAAAAAGCTCAGGTATAGATCTCAAGGGGAATACGGGGAGGAGGAAAAAAAAAATCATTTAAAAATTAAGGAGGGGAAAAAAAGAAAAAAAAAGTCTTGGGCACAATCCCAAAACACAGTTTTAGGCAGATCAGGAACAAACTTCACAGTATTTCAAACAACAAAAACAAAACAAAAAAAAAGCAGCCAACAGAGGCAATATCTACTTTTACCAAACACTGGCCAGGAAGGCTGAGCAGAGCAGCAGAGCTCAGCTCGCCAGTCGCCAGCTAGTGTAACAGGAATCGGGTTTTTGGCATGGGGATCCTCCCCCCAAGCCGGGCAAGGGAACAGGCTGCCCGCAGAGGAGCTGGGATGATAAATGACAGCAGTTGAGCACTGCAGGGGCATTTCACCGCTTCAGAGGTTGCTGCTATAACAATCTTCTCTGACTCAGCAGCTGAAAGGGACGCTGGGAAGGAAGCACCATAAAAAAAAAAAGTCATGCATTATTAATATGGACTCTGGCAGCAAGACATGAGTTGGAAAAACACTGAGGAGGAAAAAAAATGACTGCAGAATAAAAGCGAGCTGCATGTGTGGAAGCATTTCACATTCCTGCAGGAGTGGGGGCCACCCTGTGCCCCTCCAGGGTCCCCAGCTCCAAGGGAACCCTGCGTTGGCTGGCAGGAACACAATATCCACGGTGCTGTCCCTCGACTCAGGCTGCTGCAGCCCTGTGCAGGAACCATGAGCCCTGGGCACGGCCCGCACTCGTTTGCGGCTACAGCAGCTCTGGGCTTTCCTGCCGTGGCACAAGGCCATTCCAGCAGGTTTATTTTTATTTACCTGTGCTCTGTGCATCGCCTGCTGACTTCCCCCCGCGCATCCCAGCCCTGCCCAGCCCCGCTCAGCTGGAGCAGCCGTGGCAGAAGCGCCCAGGGCTCCGAGCCACAGCCCGCAGCCTCTGCCAGCCCCGCTGACGCAGAGGGCACGGAGGCAGGCTCTGAAAGGCCTTCCTTTTCCTGCCAGGTAGCAAGGGAAAAAAATGTCTGTTTGCACTTGACTACCTGGTGCACTGCAGCGTCTGCTTCCCTCGTCTATCCCAACTGCTTCGTACAGGTTTTTTTAGAGGCAGGTTATAAACATCAGCATTCACACAGCTGTCTTCTCCACTTTCCACCCAAATCCTTGCTGCCAAACATCAATCAAGAGCATGCACTCTCGTGTCACAGGCATCCCATGGCCCTCGCCATCCTGTCCTGTCAGCACAGGAAACCTGCCGAGCCCCACTCAGGAGCCTCTTGGCAGTGTATGAGCACAGCTCAAGTCTCAGCACAGCTTGGTCCCCAGTCTCTCCAAAGCAAGGGAGGTGGCTAACACAGCACCAGGTTTCAAGAGGCTCCTTTGATTATTTGTATGGCAATAGCATTCAATAAAAGCAATCAATTATTTTGCCATAAAATTCTCTAGACACGAAACAAACACTGGTCGAACTGCTTATACCACAGCCCAATCCACAGCAGTGCAGTGGGTGTTTTGCCTGTATTTGCTTTTTTCCATTACGTGTGCAGTGGCATCCTCTGTACAGAAATAGTTCCCAACCTTTACCTTTCAGATAAGAACGGCACAGGGAGGGAACAGCTTTATAGGAACGGTCTCACATGTAGCCCAACCATCACATGGGCACGTGCCTGCTCACCCGAGCAGGAAAACAGCAGGGAAAACAGCACAAGCTCCCACCAAGCAGGGAGACTGAGGCACAACCCATAGGAAAAAGAACATGGTCCTAATTTGAACTCACATCCTCTGGAAGCAGCCTCTTCCCTGCCACAAGAGCTGGGGAACAGACATGGACACTCCAGCTTGGGTCCCCTGTGCTGCAAGAGGGGCTGGCCAGCACCCCAACAGCATCTTCAGAGAGGCACCAGGATGAAAGCCCCACTCAGGGCAAGGGCTCTAGAGAGGTTTGTGCCAGCCCACAGATGCCACATACAACTGCAGGCTTACAAAGGGCAGAACCTGTTGGGTTTGCACCTCAAACAAACACCCAGGAAAATGACCTTTAGGAAGTCACAGACAACATCACCACACACGTTCAGCTAAAGCCCCAGCAAGCAAGCACTGACCCGTCACCTCCCCCACATAGCCAGGAGGGAGGCAGGAGCTCAAACTGAGCTTCTGGAACCCCTGCAGAAACAGTCACATGCTTTGAGACAGCAAAGTGTCAAATAAGGTGCACTGAAGCTTGTGGCTTTATCAAGAACATTCAGTCACTACAGAGCACAGTGGATCCCCAAACACACCTCCCCTGAGGTCCCTTCTTCGTTTTAGCAAGACCAGCAAGCCCCAGAAAATTCCATTTATAATGAAAGAAGGACCTCATGGCCCTGCCCCTCATACTCCACACCACAGCTGCACCCACGAGGACGCTTCCCACCGGGATGAGGGCTACATGTGCCATCCGCTGTCACCCCTGGGACCCTTCCAAGCAGCAGATGAGGATGGCCGAGGGCTCTTCTCCTGCCGGGCACTGACATCACCCTCAGCTTTCCAATCCACCTTTCCTTTCAAAATAAGAGCAGCTCCAGGGTAATGCTGAAAGCCCTGGTGGTTTTAATGTTATCTACTTCACATTCCCCAAAAAACCACACCCACCAAACATCTCTCAAAAATTTCTGATTTGGGGTTATCTTGCATTTCAACAGCACAGTCCACTATACATTTTCTCCTCTATCTCTCCAAACAGGACTAATCCCCATGGTATTTAGAGCTAGTGCAAGAAAAGCTTCAAAGACACATTAACCACCCTAAAGCACCCGTGTTCAAAATGCTGCCAGCCAAAACCGCAGCCAGAACAGTCTGAATGCAACAGAGAAGAAAAGGCCTGTATGGAAATAAACTTTACTAAAATAACCCAGCAAAGGTTTTGTCAAAGTAAATGCACACATTGTATTGTGACAATGATGTTTTAAAAATAAAGCTGTTCAGGGAAGGCTTTTCTTGCTCTGTACAGCTGCATATCAGCTTCTCTTCCAGATCCCTGACCCCTCGGTGCTACCACAGGGTGAGCAGAGGGCTCCACAGGGCCAATGGCACATTGGCCATGCCACCACCAGTGCTGCCACCCTTGTGAGGGTCTCCAGAAATTTCAGTTAAGTATTAGACTCCATGTGCTTGGATATTAAAATCCACCAACTGTAACAGTATTCAAATGGGATCAAGTGCAAACATACAGCTCCCCACACTGCTCATCTCCATGCCCTGCAGTGGTCCCCAGGGGGGTTCATCGTACCCTGCAGAGCAGATGCTGCCTGAGTTAATGCAATTAATGAGTCCACCTGGAAGAGAGGCAGAGGATCAGCTCAGGAAATAAAGCAGCAGTATCAGAGCCCTTAACTCCACCAGAGTCAGCAGCCACCTGAGTGCCTGCTGAAGCCCTGGCCGTCCATGGCCTCCCAAGCGCATGAAGACCATGTCTCCTGGGCTGACAGCATGGGTGGTTTTGCTTTAAGGTCTGCTCTGCTACAGATTATTGAAGTTTTGAGGCACTCAAGTCGCAGGAATGAACCAATACCTGGAAGCTTTTGGGTCTGCCAATCAGCTTCCACAAGCCAGGCTTCCAGAGATACATGGATGAAACATGAACTCTTCACACACTCTCTGCAGTTGCAACACCAAGCGAGCCACCAGCAAAATAACACGAACCAGATGTGCCTGACAAACAGCACAGGTGCTTACAGGCAAAGAAAACCCAGTAATTCATTTGCCCTCAAAGAAACCTTGTAATTTGTTAGCCTTGAGCAAGAGGTGGTCTCCAAACAATGCTCTGCACCACCAACATCTTGGATGCGCTGGCACAGGAGCAGCTGGGTGGAAC
This sequence comes from Notiomystis cincta, assembly GCA_013398075.1. Lineage (NCBI taxonomy): Eukaryota > Metazoa > Chordata > Aves > Passeriformes > Notiomystidae > Notiomystis > Notiomystis cincta. Next base: position 99,881 of record VZRX01004750.1, read on the forward strand.
AGGGCTGTTCCCCAGCCCAGACATGCCTTGTAGGAGCCTCTTTGCTGGAAGAACGTGGTGCTGCCAAAGGAACGATTTCCCACAGCTGCCACCAGTCTCCTTCCGCTCAGAGCACAGGAGATCCTGAGCTCAAGTTTTTGTATCAAGGAGCACTTGAAGATTCCTTATGACCCCCAATCACTGTCAGATCCAATGACTGCAATATCCTCTGAGGGATACGCTGTGGAACCAGGCTGCTCCTTCCTTAGGTTGTGAAATGCTGCTTGGCAGATCTTTCGGGCAGAGGAGGGTGAAGGAGGGCAGTGCTGCCATGTGCCACAGCACAATACCACACTCCTCGTGCTGCCCAGGGAAGACCTGGAGATCAAAGCCAGGGCTATGACAGCACAAACCTCATTTTGTTATTCCAAGGTGCGCCTTCACCTTCTGTCCCTGTTCAGACAGCATCCAGGCACCAGCATGCTGCCAGCAAGTCTGGAAGGACATCTGCACCCAGCCCCTGCCGGGCCGAGGCAGCAGCACCCACCATGGCCAGTGTGTGCTGGCCCTGGCTCAGGACTCTGCCCTGCCACCTCCTCGTGCCCTCCTCTCACCAGGTGACTCTTCCAGGCTCCTTCTGCCCACATTCCCCCAGCAGTGTCCAGAAGGCAGAGCAGCAGCAACCCACACAACTGCTCCACTGCCCTCGTGGATTCAGCAGCCCAGCTCCATGTCCCCACAGTGCATCCCCCTGCCCAGGACCACAGCCACCACTCTTCCTCAACACCACAGGCAACTCAACCACTTCCCACAGGCCCTCCAGCTGGGACAAGCTGGCAGTACCAAATCTTTTGCCATTCCTCCCCTACCGCTGAACTTCTCTGTGCTAAGATCTGCCAGGCTGATGCATTAAATGACCAAACTGGATCAGCTGCCTTTGGCAATATAATATTGTTCCAAAAGTGACAAACTAGCTGTACCAAGGCAGCTGTTGGTCCCCACAGCATTGCTCTGCTGGTCACCAACACACAGCCTGACAGAAGAGTGTTTCAAAGCACTCCTGTCCATCAAAATCAAGTTCTTGCACCATAAATGTAATTCAGGGCTAGTAGAGCTACCTCATGCTCCGTATGACCGGTTGGGAGCAATTCCTGATAAGTCTGGAGGAAGTAAAGCCAGAGTGAATTACAGCTCTCTCTCAAAGGTAACAATCTTTCACCCAATAATTTAAATTCTCTACATTATTTTCCTACATCAGATCCAACCAAGTACAACTCCTGTGGAAATCTAAATTTAAAAAATAAAATTAAATAGAGAAGCTTCAACATCTGCCAAGACAACAAAGGAAAAGCCAAGAGCTGCCACCTAAGCACCAGGAAAGGCCCCTGCCAGCCCCTCCCAGCCATGCAGCAGACACCCTCTACACCAGGAGCAAGGCCAAGGTCTGAGAAATTCCCACTGTTGCAGTTAGAGGTATCAAAATGAAATAACTTGCAGATTGAAAAAGCATTACAACTTTCAGCTGCAGGAGGAAATTCCCTTAATTTCCTAGGCCCTGTTCAAAGAGAATAAAACCAGACACTTGTAGGAAAGCTGTATGAGCTGCCATCACATGAAAACAGGACATGAAGGAAAACTCCACAGCCCCACAGATGAATTCAGAAGTGGAGAATAGGATGAAACAGCTTCTCGAGGTGTTCCACCTCCAAGTCCACTTTGTGCCCATGTCATCCTTGCTCCTGGGGTCTGGGCACGGATAGAGTGAGTCTGGCATGCTCTTTCTGCACATCCCCTCTGGAGAATGCAAGAAGCACAAAGGGCAGCTGTCCCAGGAGGGTGAGAGCCTCAGTGCCAAGAACAAGCCTGCAAAAAAACCTGTCAAGGTGGCCCCTGACCTCCATAACAGGAGGAAACTGTTTGCCCAGTGCCAAGCTCTGCTTTTCCCAAGATGAGGCCAGTGTGACTTCTCCCAGTGAGAGCCCAGCCTGCCCTGCAGCCCTGTGTCCTGCTGGTCCCACGACCTGTGAGCACAGCAGCACAAGCGACCGTGTGGGCACGAGGGCAGCTCCTGGAGCCTCCAGCCGCAGCTCCCAGCCCGCAGAACAATCGGCGCCTCATCCCGCACACAAAGGCCACAGCAGACAGACCCACAGCATCGCGGCAGCCAGCGAGGACCGGCACAGCCTGCTGCTTCTGTGCCATCGGCTGGGCCCTGCAAGTTCCCCTTCCAAGGTGGCTGTGGGGGCCCAGGGAGCTCATTGTCAGGGTGGTGTGTGGGGAGGACAGAGGGCATCGGATGTGAGAGCTGGGAAGGAGGTGGCACTGGCTGTTTACATTGGCTCGCTCTGCACAAACTTGAGGCCACAAGAACATTTCGGTTCCATAGGAGGGAAAGTTGGTGAAGAACAGAAAGGAGGAGCTACCTTGGGCATCACATAAGTCCAGGCACGACACAAACGTAAGGCCCAAAAGCTCTGGACTCCCTGCAGGAGCCAAGCATGGCTATTTGCTGACAGTAAACGTGAATTTCTTCCTGCATTTCCATCTGGAGCAGACTGCTGGGTTACCTGGGCTGTGAGGAGCCAAACACCACGGTCAATCAGGTGGCAAGCCAGCAGTGGTCAGGCAACTCAGGACCCAGGCTGGGTTCCCCTTCTCCATCTCCAAAGGGCACCAGGAGCAGTTCTCCAGCTTTTCCAGCTGACAAGCATGCCAGCTCCACACCAATGCGCTGAGACAGCACCCAGAAGTGCAACTGTCCCAGTTTTCTCCTGGCACTGGCGCACAACTGCTTGAACACAACACGCCTCAGCAATGCCCATGAAGTTTTCCCCACAAACACGGGGCTTGGGGACATGGGCTCCCACCCATGGTGACAGCACACCCTGCCACAGGGCCATTCCCAGCCCAGAGGGGCTGATGCTGCCCAGGCAGGGCAGGCTGGCTCCAGCCCTGCTGCCACCAGCTGCTGACCCCCATGAGAAGAGTTGGTTGTAGCAGACCTTTCCCAGCAGCCTGTGGCACCAGGCAGACAAAATCCCTTCCAGGCTCCAGCTGGTTCAAGCTCACTTGCAACTTTAGGTCCCATTTATTTGGACTTTTTTCTTTTCAATTGAGGTACAATCAAGGAATGGATTAATCATTTCCCTGCCTGTGGTTTAGCCAATGAACTGCAGGTCCTTCTTCAGCCACTTCCCCAGCATGCCCTACAGGAGATGGTCTCAGGGCAGAGGTTTTGCCAGGCCCTTCAGTGGCCAAAGAAGAGCAGCCCAGCCCCACTCCACGCACTGAGGCAGCAGCAAGCAGGACAAATCCCCCAGAACTCCCTGCTGACAGCATCTCTCCATCACATGCACGTGGTCAATTCATTCAAATCCCCAGCTCTGCTCATGTCCTATCTCACTCACTCTTCTCCCAAGCTTCCACTCACCACTGCAGCCTGAAAACAAACTCCCTCCAAGTACCTAGAGGATTAGCCCAGCCGTCCCAGGAATACTGGGCTGGGTTTTCCTGATGAAACATTTTTGGCTGAAAGAGGAAGGAAAAAAAAAAAAAAGGAAGCAGATCTTCTGTCACCTGATGAGAAGATGACTCAGAACATCACTGACATCCATGGGTGGGTGGGGACAGGGACCACTAACACATCCCTGCCTCCTCTTTGGGAATCACAGATAGCAAGAACATTGGGTGGGACATGCCCATGTTATCTGAGGTCCACACAGGGAAGGGCCTCTTGGCACAGAGCTAGTCTTAAGCATATTTATACTCTACACCATCTCTAAGACTGGTGATCATGCATAAGTAACATGAAATTAATCAGAATACTCTAAAAAAAGGAACAAAGCCATCCTTACAAGAGAAATTTCCTTCTTAAAGTGCACTTCCACCTGGGCCCTGGGAAGCTCATCCACATCCACGCCATTCCCCGGGCCTGCCCCGCAAAGGGCTGCAGGATGCACAGAATAAAAGAGCCACTAACGCCACAGCAGCACGTGAACAGGACGAGCCAGGCTGTGCTCACAGAGGGAGCAGGCAGCGGCTGCACCTCCCGTTACCGCCCGTGTGAAACTCCTCCAACAGAGGCAAGACGGTGGCTCAGCAGCCCTGGCCAGCCAGGGACAGTGGCCAGGAGCTTGGGGGTCTGCCCGTGGGGACAGCAGAGACCTGGGCCACCATGGCGAGGCTCAGCACACACAGCCGCACGTGGGATGTGCCCAGGACACGAGTAGAGATTCACACACCAGCCAACCCCTACTCAGCCCCTACTGGGAAAGGCTCCCAAAGCCCAGAGGCAGCCACGGGACATCGTTTGTAAATAAAAACCCACAGAAGTCACCTTGAAAGCACACAGAGATCTCCTTGGGATGTCCAAGATAGGAATGGCATGAGAAATACCAATGACATTTCAAGGAGAAACTCCCTATTTTTTTGGAAACGGCTGTTTCTATAGAAATAAATTGTTGCCAAAGTTTGGTTGAAGGCCAAACCACGAGCCTTGGCTCCTTGCAGAAACGAGATACACTGTATGAAGAGAACAGATGCTTTCCGGGCACAGGTCTTCCCGTATCTCAAAGGAGACGGACAGACAGCCCCACCAGCACCGGGTGCTGGCCATATTGACACACAGCTTCTCCAGTTCCCCATGAAGCTATGACAAGGAACATAGGAACAAGTACACTCTCCTTCTAAAATACACACTTCTCATCTTCCCACTTGACAATCAGAGTAGTATTTCCGCCAAGGGAGCACGTTCAGATCGCAAGCACTTGGACAACACTCCACTTCTTCAAAACAAACTCCGGGGCGGGCAGCAGGCAGGAGCGGGCTCGCGGCCCCCTGTTCGGCGCTGGCACAGGCGCCGCTCGGCCCCGCCAGCGCGGGGAAGCCGCGGGAGCGCGGCCGG
>VZRX01004750.1:105048-123079 GCA_013398075.1 Notiomystis cincta
AGCGGGGCGGGCCCGGCCGCGAGCCTCCGCCGCACCGACGGCTCCTCGGCAGACGCCGCCCCGCGCACCGCCGGTGGTCCCGCCGTACCGGGCAGTGACCTCAGGACACCCGGCCGTGGTCCTGACGTGCCACTGATGCTCCTGGGATACCCAGCATTAGCCCCAGGACGTCCAGCAATGGCTCTGGGCCCCCGACAGCGGCCCTGAGACGGACTGTGAGGGCCCAGGGCACCCAGCAGCGGTGGAGGGATACCCAACAACGGCCCCCACTCAGAAGTGGCTGAGGGCAGCCGGCCATGGCCCCAGGGAAGCCGTCCACGAGCCCAGGACACCCAGCCATGGCCCTTGGACATTCATCAATGGCTCAGGACACCCAGCCATGCTCCTGGGACACCCAGTCATGTACCTGGGACAGCAAGGGCTCATCCCCCCGTCCCGGCCCACCAAGCAGCAGGGGGCTGTTTGAGCGAGTGCTGGGTGCCCCCAGACATTGTGCGGAGGAAGATGCAGCCAGAGGGGAGGCGATGGACACAGATGGGTGGAAGAGAAGAGGGGGCGAAGTCGTCACGGTCAGCGCAATAATCAGCACGACCAGCAACCAGCAGCCCAGTCGGTTACAGAGTAATTAAATAGTTCTGCACACATTTGTGGGCAGTTCCCCTGATGTGTGTAGGAGGAGTTAGAAGGAGATACGGAGATGCCTGAAAATGAAAATATAAAGAGACCACTAACACTTTCTTTATTGAGGGAGCCCGAAGTAGCTGCAGAGCAGATGGGGCCCAGCCCAGCCTAGCCCAGCCCAGCCTAGCAAAGACTGGTTTTTTTCTCATTTATGATTGCAGACTTTGCTTGGAGGAGGCTGGAAGGAGAGATAACTCTTATTTCACCAACAGATAGTGCTGAGAAAACCAAGCCCAGGCTCCAGGCGGGAAGCGAGGCTGTGGGCCAGACATGGCCAGCTGCCACCGCCCAGGGTGGACAGCAAAGGCAGCAGCACTCCCAGGAATGATGGGCTGTGGGGTAGGAGATGGGGACAGGCCATCTGCCAGGACATGCCCGGTATGTCCCTCCAGACACGTGTCCTGGGGACAAGTCTCTCCCAGGCAGGCAGCGAGGCATTGCTCAACCCAAACTTCTGACCTCACAACAGGGTGATGGGGGGTGCCCTGCACCAGCTCCATGTCAGCCTGGCGGCAGACACTGGGACAAAGGATTCTCTAGGCATGGCTGTGTGTCACAGCAATCCCTGGAAGGACTAGCTCCCTTCCAGCCTGGATGCAGTAAGGGCAAATAAAGAAAACAGTTCCCACCTTCAACAAATGGGACACAAGCAAGCTTCTACTACATACAGATTCTCAGTGGAGCGAAGAGATAAAAATGAGGATAAAGTTAAAAAAGAGGAGAGTTTAGCAGAGAAGTAGAAATCTCCCATTAAAAGATAAAGTGTTCATTTTCTTCATGTGCCAATGCATGGAAGGACGCTGAGGAGGAAAACATGGATTTCCCTGGAGATGCTGCATGAATTGCATTAACTTCAGGAACGATGAAATTGGTACTTGTTCTTGTTTTCCAGGATTGCCACTCCATCACCACCTTCATTGAAATAAATTAAATCCTGAGCCCTTTTAACTTCTGATAGTCCAAAGCACTGCAGCAGAACTGTCTGGCCAAGTGGTGGCTGGATTTGCTGTTCACAAAATAGCGTTTGGCCAACTCCTAAAAGGATGCCTTGGGCAAGCAAATGAAAGAAGATTTCTTGCCTGGTTTATAATTTGTTTGATGCAGACATGGTGAAAGGTGAGACATCATCGCAAACAATAATCTAACCTTTAGAACATATTTAATTAGCAATGACATGGCTGGAGGAGCCACCCAGAAACTCGCTCCCAGGCCCGGGCTGCCGCAATGGGGACTGTCACAGACAAGTCAGGGAAGCCTTGGAGCCACACTGGGACATGCCTGCCCTGCTCTGACTCACCTCCCATCTCCCTCTCTCCCCAGGGCTCCAGTCAACCCACTTCACTTTGACCCTTTTATTTTGCTTAGTCTCTTCCCCTCTTGTCACTCCCTGCCTCTCCACTGCATCCCAGCTAAGCGATTAGGAACATCAGTCAGAGCCATCCTCCCACTCTTCACACTTTTCCGATAGAATAAAATGACACTAAACAGGACGAGAGGTTTCAAAGTCTCGGATCATTCCACAGGCCAGGTTAGGACGCGGTGCGGGAGCACTGCCAAGTGGAGCTGTCGCAGGGAGTGCCCGGGGAGCCCTGGCTCTGCCCCACCTCCCGCCTGCACCAGCTGCTGCAGCCCTCCCAGCTGGGGGGAGCAGCGAAGTCCCACTTTCTGCAGAGTTTAATGAACCGATGCTGCCTGAGACACTTTAAGGAGGATTTGGGTGAGCAACTTTGCCGACAGCCTCAAGGGGAAGGCAAGGTGTGTTAGTGCGTGGCCATGAGCAGGAATGGAGAGACAGGTCCTGCCAGTGCACCTACACTCCCGATAAGATGTAGCTGCACCCTCGGAGCACGTCTCCACATAAAAGACATTTTGTATCTAGAGGGAGAGCAGTTTTGATGGCTCGGGGGTGCCCCAGAGCGAGCGGCGCTCGGAGAGAGGGTACGGACACGGTTGTACCGCACGCAGTGTGGGGAGTTTGGAGCGGCGCATTCACAGCGGCACCAAGGCAGCTGCTCCAGCGCTGCGGGTGAGTGGCAGCTGTCACTGCTCACTCCAACGAACGCTGCCGTGGCATGGCTGGGCAGAGGTCCGGCAGGTCAGATCCTGCACCCAGACACGGAACAGCCGCGGGAGAGGGAGGCTGGCGGCTGGCTGCCACCCTGCAGGGGGCAAACCCACCCGCCCAGAAATGCCCCGAGGTCTTGACCCTTAGATGGGCAATGCCACGTGCTGCCAAGGGCCTCACGGAGACTGAGAGCTGGAGAGCACTGCCTGGCAGGGTCAGTGGAAAGCCCTCCTGGAGCTGACCCCAGCGGAGGTAAAAGGACTGCTGGGCAGCACATAACACTCAGGTTTGGAGTTTGAAACTGTCATTAAAGGGATGCTCCACTTTAGCTGCACTGCTCTTATTGTCGCTTTCCACGGATACTAGATGTGGACTAGTTCATCTGGACAGATAATCTTTGTTCTGCCTCTTCAGGGAAGGACAGGTCATAGAAAGGATATCACCACCCTGGCCAGCATTTTGTAGTCCTATTCACAGATTCTGGGGCTTCTGGCACCTTCAGCCCCAATGAGACTTTCCAGAATAGACTTCATGCTATGATTAGGAAAATGCCTCCATTTATAAAGGTGAGGACAGCCAGCACCACGCTGTGTCAGCCCTCCAGCTGCTCAGCAATGCTGCTTGCTTTAGCTCTTCCCTGGAGTTTCTGCTGCCAGATGGTTTGTGAGGGAAGTGGGAACCTGAGCTGTGTCTCTCAGAGACAGACAGAAACTTGGGGTGGCCTGGATGCTGACCAGCTCTTGGCCCTGCAGAAGCAGCGTGCTCCCTCTGAGTTTTAGTAAATGTCTCTTTGCAGCATGGCGCTTGCTACAGCTCCGTTTAAAGACCATGCAGTGTCAGCCCGGCCTCTGAGCAGGAGCAGGACGCAGAGGATGCATGCACAGTAGGAATGTAAATATTTTTTACATGCACACCCACAGCTCCAGTGTATGCAATAAATACTCAGCATATGCTATGTGCCAGACCAGAGACATAATTATTGATGCAGCAGGTTTTCAGAAAGACACAACAGGGTGTGTACCTAATTTGGCAATAAGAGCACACCTAAGTGGCCCTGGCATTTTCGGCTGGGTATCAGACCACTGCCACCCACGGGTGCAGCTATTTAATCTCACATCAATGTGTCGGCAGTAACAGAGTGGAAACCAAAAGCAGGTATTTGTTTGTTAAGATGGAAAAACTCCACTGAACGCTGCAAGGTGCTCCTTGCACACAGGAGTGCTGTAGACCAGTTCTCAAATTATGCCACCCACTACACTTTCTAGCAAGGCTATTAGGGCTCTGATCTTAATAGTACCTGTACACGTGCCTAACCAGAGGGATGACTCATTCTGCCAGAGTCAACAGATGTGTCACAGCTCCCAAAAGGAGGCAATATCCACAGAAACGAGTTTGCAAAGCTCCACGTTCACTTGGAAGGTAGCTCTCATCAGAGAAATTGGCTAAAATGTTTATCTTCCCATGGCACATTGCAGAGATTCAAATGATTTTGTTGCATCAGCCCACCTCTGAAGGCTGATCATATGACCCAGTCAAAGTGGACTTGTGCAAAGACTCATAGAATGCCTTTAAGATCTAAATATTCAGTCAAGAGAATACAGCAGGCTGTACTTCCTAAAACTTCCCAAGGAAGGAAATTTCACCTAACAGGAGATAAAATTATTGTGCAATTCAGTGCAATTACAATAAAGTAATTTATCCAGATTTTAAAATTCCATTTAACGAAGTCCCTCTCAAAAAGCTATGACAATGGCTGAGATAAACTACTGCCAAACAGTCCAAAGTGTCTAAGAGTCAGAAAATAAACAGACTATTTCCAGTACACCCAGGGGTCAAGAGGAGAATGCCAGAAAGCTCTCCACTGGAGCCAGCCTTGTTTGTGGATGGGATGGAAAAATGCCTCTCTTCCCTGGTCTGTGAAGGATTGCAAGAACATCAGGTGAAAACAGATGAAAAGGCAATGCAGGCAGAGGTAAAACCATGCCTAACTCCTGCCAGGTGACAGAGATGGAAAAACATCTGCACTATTCAGGCGCACAGCTGGATTTCAAAAGTAACAGCAGAAGCAAGAAAGTGGGACGAAATTCTGCCTCTCTTGAAGCCACCTGACTTCACAACTTCACACCATGCAGAAATGCAACTGCCTTCCAGAAATCTGGGGACAAGAACAACCAGGAACAAAAGAACATTTCAGAGGAAATTGCTTTCTATTAACTCATAATTACATAATGCAAAATTAACTCACAAAGGCCAATAGCTTAATTGGATTCCCAAGAGGGGAAGATGGTTGTATGGTGAATAAGAACCTTCCACGGTCACAATAAGTATGATGGTTCAAATGCAGAATATAAATTCTTCTGCTGTGAAGCCCCAAAAATAAAAAAAACCCATTTCCTTCAATATCTGCTACAGAGGGGGTTTTAACCATTTGCACTCAACTGCTAACCAGTGGCAAGCTGCGCAGGTGACCACACGAAATGGCTTCCTTCTGGATCCCTCCTTGCACTTTCAGCCACACACAAAATCATAATTAATCCTGTGAATATATTTGGATATGTTGCTGGAATAAAGTATGAAGCCTTCTAGCCACCTTAATCTTCTTCTCAGCTTGGATTTTGATTAACCGGAATAAATATTTAATTAGCAAGAGAGATGAACCTCTTGACCACCCAGGCGCTGCCTCTGTAGTCATTGTCCTTTGATGTACAAGGAAAGGTCTTGTAGGACTTCCTCAAAACATGCACAGCCTTTCATTTCTCTTAAAACTGTAGCAAGGTCAGGCTCTGGTTTTGGAGTTGTCACTCAGAAGCCGTGCAGTGAACACGGCACAGAGTGGTACCTGCTCATCTTGGTCAGACGAGGGAGGGAGGCCCGCCTTGCCCCCCACAGCCAGCAGAAGCTTGGGCATTTGTTTCCCAGGTCCCCATGTCACACGTGTCCCCATGAAAAGCCCCCTGAAAGCTCTCCTGCGGTCCCTGCTCGCCTTAGAGCTGCCTGCTGGTGCAGCCGTGCCCGGGCAGCGAGAGCCGCGGGGAGCTGCGGTGCGGCCCCTCAGGGGCTCCTGCCCGTGGCTCTCTCTCGGCGTTTTCCTCCTGTCAGGGCAAAGATGTGGAGCTGACACGAGCAGGGAAACATCGACATACGGCGTGCTGGGCTGCAGCCGGCCATCCCTTTTCCCCTCCCCTGCAATCCGACAGAGCACTCAGGTACCTGCTTAAAAGTCACCGGCCTCTGCAGGGTTAGGCACGTGCTGAATCAAGGCTTGGGAAGCAGCTCAGCCCATGAGAGGGATCTGCTGGAACCAGCACCGACGCCCTTTCAGATTCCCTCTCCTCTGGGCTTAATTACTGCCTGCTTTTGGCACAAGCACCGTTTGTGCCATGTGCTCGTAGTTTTCCCCGACGAGCATTTGCACCTTTACTATATTTTTTTTATTCTGAGGAAATCCTAATGATTTCCTGTTGTGCTTGATTCTGATCCTGTTTGCTGTGGGACTCCTGCTGTCCTCTATAAATATCTGACTCTCCAATCTTTGCAGAAGCGAGCATGACTGTGAGCAGGGAAGGTGAAGTCAAGCTAAAGAGACCTTCACCAGCTCTAAAAACAGCTGCTGCTCTTGCTGCTGCAGCTCATTTATTCCTCATCTGGAGAACAACAGTGCAGAGCTCAGAATCGTTGTCGTCAATTATTTATTTGGCTGTGCTGGAGTTTAGTGAGGTGCTGTATAATATTTATTGCATGGAAGTGTCGCTCTGAGGGAAGTTTAATTGCTTTAAACGTGGATGGTGATGAGAACGCCTCGGAAAAGCTATTTGCATACATTTTCTCAAATGCCAAATGTGTAACTTCCTCCACGTTCAGGCAGTCTGAGGCTGCTTCCCTGCATTACTCAGCTTTGCTGGGTGCCTCTGCAAAATTAACAACCAGAAATTCCCCAGCATGGAGCAGAAAGAGAAACTCGGGGTTTGAATGTGAGATTATCTGTACCAGCCAAACCATGGCTCAAAGCACAGCAGGACTCTGAATCCAGGGCTGCAAACTCTACACACAGCCTGCCCCTGGCCCTCGGGGCTCACTGCCGACAATGCTGAGCACTGCCTGCTCGCAGTCATCAGCTTGACTTGCTGAGCAAAAGAAAGCAAATGAGTCATTTCAACAATACAAGGCCAGTGAGCTGCCACCAAGGGCAGGGCACACACCTGTGCCCCTGTGCCACGCTGCACCCACAGCACTGCTCACACCCTGTCCTCTCAGCACTGATTCCGGAAAATACTCACCAGAAACATCGCTCCAGTGATCTTCACGCAAGGCCACGCACAGACCTCTTGTCCTTCCTTCTCCAGAATTCAAGGGCAAAGTGTGTCTCCAGTGGCCTTGCAGGTTATCCAGCTTCAGTCACAACAATCTGATCTAAACAGATCTTTACTCCATGGAACATCTCACTCTGCAGGGCAGTTCATTTTTGTAATTACTTAATGCTGTCAAGTATCAGCTTTTGATATAAGCAGGACCCTGCCTATAGGAGTGAAATAGGTATTGATTTAATGCCCTCACTGCAAGGGATTATAAGGCATCTGGAAACAACTTATTTCACAACTGCAGCTATCCCTAAAGACAAGCTTGCTGCCTGCCTGTCTTTTCCCAGATACCTGCTCTTTTTCAGCCGAGATGTTGTACTTGGAGAGAAGAGAGCTTTACAGCAGCCAGTGGAGTGCAGGCTGGCCAGCAGTGCTGTACAGCAGCCCCAGCTCTGTTGCCACACGGCAAAATCAGAAGAACAGTGTTTTTCTGTCTGCCACACAGTCTGTGGGCTGCAAGACCAACATCTTCTGGAAGCATCAGGTTCATTGTGGAGGTGCTGTGCAGCTGCGTGCGTGTGATGGGTCAGCACCTTTCGAGCGTGGTGGATTTGCTGAGCCGGTACAAATCATGTACCCAGGAAAGCCATAAAGAAAGGCACCAGCCCCGGTCCCCACACAGGACAGCAGCAATGTTCCTGCACAGGGAAAGACAGCAATTGTGTCAAGGTGGGCTCTGAAAGAGGCAGAACATTTCCCAGGGGACACCATGGATCCAGTGTGACAGGGTTGTTTGTGCCATTAGAAGAGGAACAGGGGCTGCAATCCACAGTCAGGCTGACCCTGCTCTGGTATTTCCTTCGGGAACCTCAGAATCTCCACCCAAGCCCACACCAGGGTCTGCAGCTGACAGTACAGAATAACCCTGTGATGTGGGGCAGGGCAGAAAAGACAGAGCATCGCCAGCTGTACAGAAATGGTGGAAGCTGTGGCAAAGCAGTGTGTGATCATCTAAACTGGAATTTGATGAGGACACCAGGGCTCATACTTGCTTCTTATGAACAACCTGAGTGACCACATAACATAAATGCAGCTAGAAATATTCCAACTGAAAGTCAGGCTGAATTTTGTAAGAGCAAAAGTGGAAGTGATAGATTTTTTTATGTCTTGCCGTCACCCAATTAAAGCAGTGCAATTCCACGGAATTTAAGTGTCAGCCACACATCTTGAAATACAAGCTATGGGGCTCATTACAGGGTTCCACAGATGGCAATACTGGCCTGTGATACAGAAGAGGCCAGCAAAGGTCACTGACTGGGTCTGCTGGCCTGAACTGGTGTGTCCCCAAACAATCACCACCCCATGATTCACCACAGTGAGAGGTGCTCACTGCATGACCAGCTAGTTTCAGCCAGGTTCGAAGAGTTTCTCTTCTTATGCAACCTTCCTTAGTTATTCACAATGACCGACTGAGGCTGGCAGCGGAGTTTGCTAAGAACGGTGCCTAGTTACAACAACAAACCAAGCCTGGCCTTGCCATCAGCATATTTTCTCAGATAAACCAAGAAAAAGATTTTTTTACAGTGTGCAGTTCATTGTACAACCTGGATTTAAGCTGTTTAGTTTGTAAGGGTATTTTAAACTAAACAAACAGCTTTTTGTTAACGTTTTTCCCTGGTGCTGCAGATTTCTGGGTTTAGAATAGCATGGATCACTGTGAGCCATCACTGCTTTGCTGGGACAGAGGGATGTGATGTTAATATGTCCCAGTTGAAACTCTGAGATTATAAACTCTTTTTCAGACCTGAAATTAACAGGAGTAGCAGCAGAAGACCTGGCCCTTGGAGAGCAGAGGGAGCTGCTGGTTACAGCTTCATCCTACCCCACAGCCAGGGACAACCATGGGCAGCAGCACGACAGGAATGGGCAATGCACCCACTTCAGTCTGCATACCATGGCTGGATGGATGTGGCAGAGAGAAGGAGCAGCTGGATCTATCAAAAGAGTCATTGCAGGGGTGAAAGGAGGCTGGGAGAGCTTATCTCTTCTGGGATAGAGAGGAGTATCCAAAGAAAATGGCCTTGCCAAGGAAAGAAATAATTCCCTTGCCCTCAGCTTTTGCTCTTTTCTCACCAAGCTCTCCTCCTCCAGCACTGCCAGACTGGGTCTGGCTGGGGCAGAGTGGAGTTTCTACAGTGGCACTGGTCAGGTGCTGTGGTTTGTAGTTCTGACTAAATCAACACTGGTAACCCCCAGTGCTTTGCCCCCTGTCCAGCAGGGCTGGCACAGCATCAAGGCCTTTTCTGTACTCTGCCCCCACAGCGAGGAGGCTGGGGAGGTGAGAGACTGGGGGGGACAAACAGCTGACCCTGAGTGACCAAAAGGATATTCCACACCACAGGACATCATGCTCAGCAATAAAAGCTCAGGGACAGGATGAGGAAAGACAGATGTTCGAGGTTATGGTGTTTGTCTTCCCTAGGAATGGCCCAATACCTGCCTGCTGATGCAAAGTGGGACTGAATTCCTTATCTTGCTTTGCTTGCTTGCTTTGCTTTACTTCACTTACAAAACTGCCTTTGTCCCAGCCCACTCCTTTTTTCTTGCTTTTTTCTTCATGGTCTTCTCCCCCATCTGACTGGAAGGGAGCAAGGGACCTGGCTGGGTATTTACCATTCCACTACAGCTAGATAGCTTTCCTTCCATTGTCTTTTCTCTTTCTTTCATAACATATCCCCTTTTTCCTCTGACATAGTTATTGCTCATGTGGCATTAAATCTTTGTTATTGTTGCTCTTCCGTTTTACATCTCTGAAATCTGCATTTGTCCCCTTATCTATGTTTCAGGATGCAGGAGCCATGTTCTTCATCCAGGGCAAGACAGGCCACAGGGCCCTGGGAAGGGATGTTGCCCTGTGTCCTATGGGTCCTGCATGTTACGTGTCAAAAATGATTTGTGAAGTAGGTGTGAACAGAAGCTGTGTTTTATCAACAAAGCAATTGCTGTCCTGATGAGGGATTGCAGAGATAACAGAAGCAGGAGAACATTCTTTTACTTCTTACACTTCAGAGAATGCCCATAAAAGCCACCAGCAGCAGCCTGTGATAGGAAGGAGACGTGAGAGAGTGTGCTGTACCAAGCCGAGCAGAACATTCAGAGGATTATTTTTCTCTCTGCTCTGACTTTGCTGGGTACTGACCAGAATACTTATATAATTTCAGCTGTGAAACTTCTCTCTCCCAGCAGAGGCACCATGGACAAGGTAACGGAGCCTCCCAAAAAATCTGGGTCCTACTGCTTGTATTCCCGACAATGTGCTACATGGCACTGGGCAGAGGTGTCTGGCTGGCTGCAGCAGGGCCGCTGAGCAGAGCGGGCTGGAGGCTGGGAAGACCAGCTGGGAAATATGTGTGCACACTGGCACACTCTGGAGTGCCACCCCATGGGCCTCCCTATGTCCCAGCTGCCTTTGCCAGGCCGGCCCATTGCTGGCAAAGGGCAGAGAAGACAGACATCCTTCTTGGAAGGGTCCTGCATTTCCTCCTGCAAGGGCTGACAATTCTGGAGGCAGTTTGAGAGCAAGATGCTCTGTGAGCGTGAGGTGACAAGTCCTGGGAGTGCCCAGCAGCTCCAGGCTACTGCTGTGAGCGAGAAATGCAGTTGTTTGTACAGTTGCTCTCTTTTCCCATTGCCATTTGTTTGTAGACATGTCACAGCAGATGCACCTCACCAGTACAGCAGATACTTGGACTCATTTGCAGCTGGCACCAGTAAATGTAATCCAGCTAACCAAACATTCTGTTTATCAGAGTTGTCACAAAGATTTGTTAATTCGCATTGACAGAAGGGCTTTCAGGATAGTCTGCAATAAGGAAAGAGGAAGAACTTTTAATTTTATAGACCGACAAGAATGTAATCCAGAGAATACTGAACCCTGCCCTTAACAAACAGGTATTCTGCGTTTAACTGAACCCTGGGCAGAGGACAAGCGGTGAGGAGGTGAGCTGTGCAGGAAGGAAGGCAGGGCTCAGGCAAGGCCAAGCTTTCTGCAGCTGGTATTGGGGTTTCACCTCCTGAGTGATGAATGGCTCCTGTCCTGCTCACCGAGGGCAAACGTGGAAACAACACTCACGGTTCCCTGCAGCACATAGGCCCGTGTCCAAGGAATCTGGTGGCAGCCAGGTCCAGAACAGAAAAGGAGGTGGCTATGCTCACAGTCCAGTGGATACTGGTTGCCAGAGGAAGCTTCAGATACTGGAAATTTCCATGATTTTTAAATACTAAGTAGCTGGAGAGGCTTTTGGGAGCCAGGCATGCCCTGCTGTTTGCCTCCCGAGATGCTTCCTTACAGCCTCTACTGGCTTTGGGTATGGGAAAGGGGGGCAGTTGGTTGTTTAAATTCTAATTCTGGCCTGGCCATAATTGATTGTTCCATTCTTCATTATTTTTTTTTTTCTTAATTTACAAATGATACTTTCTACTGCTGTTGCCTTCTTTCCCTGTCATTCCCCTATACACACACATATGCAATGTGCAATCAAATTCTGGGATGGATACACATGCACCAAGTAAATAAATACACTCCAGAAACCCCACCTGGGGCAGGATGCAGGAGGCTCGAACTTGCAATGCTGGTTTTAAATGAAGCATTGAACAGCCCTTAAAAAAGAAAGTAGACTGACTTGAGGAAGACATTCAGGAAGAAATGCAAAAGGATGTTTCTTAGTCATCACTGCCTTCTCACATCTCATTCCATGAGCATGCAGAAGCCCTTGGCCACTGCTGGGAAAAAGACATGGGGCCTCAGGACCCCCTGGCTGAGTGCAGTGTGGCTGTGTCCCTGGGACTGTCAGGAGACACAAGCATGGAGCTGCGCCGTGCTGGGCTCCAGCCCGTCTGACTGGCTGCCTGCAGGGTGCAGAATAGGCAGATAAGTAAGTGGTGTTAGTGAGAGCCATCTGTGCCTGTAAACAAACCAAAACCTCTTTACTGGGAGATTGGAGTAAAAAGGTGGGAGCAGGTTTCCCCAGTCCGTTTGGGTCTCAAGATAAAGTGTCGGTCAGAAAGCAGGTGGAGAGGATCCTTTGAGATGCTTCCCAGTTCACCCGTTGACTTGCTGTCTGTTCTGGGCCCGCTTCTCCAGCCTCTCTGTGCCTCAGCTTAGGCATTTGTAAAACAGCAAGTGCCTCCTGCCGAAGCCTGTCACTAAACATAGCCCATTTGTGCTGGGAGAGTCACGTCGTGAGACAGAAGGCCCATCACACACTGCTGGGAGAGGGGACTCGATGAGTCACGGCACAGCACCAGCTCTGAAACTCATGAAATGCCTCAGTTCACAGTCAAAAAAATTCAGTGTTTAAAGCAAAAAACAAGAGAGGAAAATTCCTCTATGTCCTGTCTCTGGGATAGCACCTCCTGGCCGTACCTGCCAGTGTCTGCATCATGCACCCAGCAGAGCCTGTCTGTTGGTGAACCAGCGAGCTGTGCATGGGGACAGTCCTGTGCCCGCCTGCCTGGCAGAGCAGTTGTTAGTGTGTGGCAAGGCACAAGCCAGCACAAATAAACCTCTGCTGCCAAAAATGAAGACATGAGATTGGGGTCAGGAGAGCTGCATTTCCCTGAAAAGCAAACAGGCCTGGAAAAGTTGGCATTGCTTCTCAGCAAGGTGCTCTTCATCCCACCCCCATCCACGGCAAGGGAGGAGTTCTGCCTCCTCAGCCTGTGTGTTCAGCCACTCAGCGAGCAGTGCCAGCAGGTGACGTGACAGTGTCCTTGGGGACATTCCCTCAAATGTCCTTTGGGCCCCTGTTTCCAAGGACTGATCCCCTTTGCATTTCAGGTGATTCACAACCTTTGGTGCCTGGCTACAGCAGCACATCTTGCTGGGCACTGGCTGCAGCCACACAATGTGATTCACACTGTCACTGCTTCCTCCTGGATAAACTCCAGATTGAACATGTCAAAACCAGACTACACATGCAATGAAAAGCAAACAAACCAAGCATCCAATAGTTTCAAACAACAGATAACAAAGCAACAGGAGAGACATTAGCTGTTGAGAACTAGTGCCTGGAATTTGCCTGCCTATGTATTTATTTATGTTTATACATGCAAGTCTTTGTATATAAATGCACCCAAGCAAATGCCTACTGCACATAGCTAGAGAACAAGAGAATAAAATACATGCTAAGGCACATTAAGAAACTGAAAAACAACTCTATACAGTGAAGGCTCTAAAAGTATTTTCAGCATTTCATCAGTCAGCCTAAGAGAATTCTTCCCATCTATCCCATAGCAATAACACAAATTACACGCTGATGCTTTCCCTGCCTCCTTAGTGGCAGCTGAACCTTCACCTGTGTAATAAAGAAATGTCCTGAGTACAATAACAAAGATCATTCATCCTCCTGTGAAAGTAGCCCCAGTTCTCTCTTTTTCAGTCTCAGACTGAGAGAGAGGAGTGGCAGGAGACAATCCATTTGCAGAGGCTGTTCTCAGGCCAATGCAGCTCTCAAGCACTCACATCCCAGCCTGCTAAGATCTTCAGCAGCTGTAATGGGGCCAGTCCTGGGTGATGCTGAAGCCCCCAAAAGGCAGGTGTTTTGTAAGCAGTAACTGCCCTGTTGGCACTGTGGTGCCAGGCCCATAGGCATTCCCTCCTCACATGCAACCCACAGCCATTTTAAGGCCACTGCTGATCTTGGTATTCTTAATATTGCTGATTTTGTCTTTGAAAACACTGGCTCATTTTGGATTTTGGCCTATGCTACATTCCATGCCAGAATCAGGATCTGGCTTCAGGTGGGTGTAGAGCTTAATCCCCTTCCATAACCCAGGGAATATTTTATCTTTACTATGAATCCAAGCTTGGAAGGGAACTGATATATGTAGGGTAGTTATAGAGTAAATCTAGTTGAAGCACTTCCACCTTCCCTACATCTGGCAGCCTTCTCCCACTGTCACTGCATCCCACTGCAGAAGTAAGTTTAGCACTGTGTTTCAGAGAGAATTGACTCAAGGGTGACTTCAATGTGCCTGAGATTATCATGTTTGTAATAATCTAAAAAGCAAACCCATGTCTTCAAGGCCAAAGACCATCATAAGAGCTAAACCAACTCCCCAGAGTACATCTGGCATGCCCTTGGTCTTTAGAGCCGACAAACTCCACTCCTAAGCGAGAACAAAGTCCTGGGCTGTAAATTAGCACCTTCCCCTACACTTCCAGCACAAGGTTACTGCTGGTCACTAACTCATCTGTGCCTGCCCTTGATGTTCTACATAGCTAACTATTTAGGCTGCTTTGCATAATTTAAGAATTAAAACTAAACACTATGTTACCTACAGCCACATCATCTTAGATGAGCTTAAACAACTGTGAAATTCCTGTGATCTATTAAAAGCAACATTCAGTGCATGCATTAATCAACAGATGCTCAGTAGCTGTGCATCAGAAAACCACAAGTGAGAGGCAGCCTGAACAGCCTCCTGCCAAAATTATTACTTTCCTTGTGACCAAGTCCCTGACATCCCAAGTGCACCGCGATGCCGGAGCACTGCTTGGCTTGGTTACCTCAGTGGCAGTAAGATGGACTGGCCCCTTCTCACTGGCAACAACAGGTCAAACAAGCAGTGGCATTTCCTGCTGATGAGTCAGAGATGAGACACGAAAATCACCATCCCTTTGCACAGAACACTTGAGGTGTTATAATTTGGTATCACCTGTGGTTACTCCATGCAGTGCTGCTGTGCTGAGCACGTGTGTGCACCACTGTGACTCAGTGCAAAGAAGACAGTTCAGAGTAGCTCAGCAACTGCTACGTGCTGCTTGCTGCAATTTTGTGTTTGCACACAGCTGCCTGACCCAGCAGCCCCTGATGCCTCCAGCTGTTCTGGTGCTCCCCCCTCCAACAGGGCTCCCTGGGACCCTTGTTCTCCATCTAACTTTTTTCCTTTTTCCTGTTTTTTTGGTTTTTTTCCCCTTCAGGTCCTGGCCTTTGTGAGATTCAGTCCTGGGTTTGTGTTTATGTTGCCAGGCCTCTACTTTCCTGGCTAAATCTTCCTCCCTTCCACATCCCTTCCTGAATCCTTCCCACGGGTCCCAAACCCCATCTGTGGTTTCCCTTTGGCCAGGGCCAACAGGCACAGTGAGGAGAAGGTCAGTCACATCCTGAAGAGTTACATCTGTACTCATCCGTTTTCTGCACCAGTCCCTCATGATTAAAAGCACATGACAGCTAAAAGGCCAGTAAAAAAAACCAAAACAAGTGTGTGGAGCTTTCTGATCACACCAGCTGAAAGATTTAAGAACAAAAACAACCCAAAAATGAGGCTGAGGCCAAGATCAAAACCAAAAAACCCCAAACAAAGCAAAAGCAAAAAAATAGCAAAGAAAAAGCAAAC
The DNA here is from genome assembly GCA_013398075.1 of Notiomystis cincta. Lineage (NCBI taxonomy): Eukaryota > Metazoa > Chordata > Aves > Passeriformes > Notiomystidae > Notiomystis > Notiomystis cincta. The sequence continues at coordinate 120,493 of VZRX01004750.1, forward strand.
CAATACAATTTCTGGCCTTCTTTCTTAGGCCAGATGACCTACTCATTATGCCAAACACAACTCAAGTGACTAGGAAAGAGAGTTTTAAGATTTTCCTTGTTCTGGACCAGCCTGCTACAGCACTGAGCATTGCTCTGGTGACAACGGCAGGAGCCATTTGCACTGGTGAAGATCACACAGGACTCCAGCCATGCCCTTTCCCTGGCCAGCCCAGCTGCCTTGGCTCTTCCACCACTGGCTGGCTGGATTTCAGAATACCAAGAATGGACACAGATACTCCTACCTCAGGTCAGTGTGGGCACAGCTGCAAGGCAGGAGGAGCAGGCGCCTGCCACGGCTGCACAACAGAAGAGGCACCATCTAGGAAGTGCAACAAAGGGGCTTCCAGCTGCACAACAGAAAGAGTTCTTCACCCTGAGAGTGGTGCAGCTCGAGGACAGGTCTTCCAGAGCAGCTCCATCCATGCTCCAACCATGGAGTGGGGACATTCCATCCGTAGAGATTTTCAAAATTTCTCTGGACTAGACCCTGAGCAACCTCCTCTGACCTTGAAGCTGGAGCTGCTGTGAACAGAGGATGGACCGGAGCTCTCCAGAGGTGCTTTCAATGATATTTTTCTCTGATTTCTAGGAGGACAGGATGAGGACCTGCCAAGGAGGACTGGGCTGCACAGCTGGGGAACTTCTTCCAGTTCTGTGACCCAGAGCATGAGCTGTACTGCATGGAGGAGAGAGGCACATGGCCCCCACTGTCCTTCTCTGTCATAAACTCACTGGCTCTTCCTCAATCTCTTTCAATATAAGTTCTTGCATTTTCACTGTGCTCCCCAGAAAAGCAAAGAAAAACTCCAAAAGTTATTATAAGCTAAAAACATGCATGTTTGCAGAAGACTAATTTCTTCTTAGAGGTATTCTCAAGGGGAACACTGGTGATTCACCTTTTAGTGACCAGCTACTTCCAGCCATCCTTGGCAAACTCTGAATTTTAGTTTTCACAAAAAAAGGAAGACAGTATTCACAAGGAAATTCCCTGTATTTCATCAGCTTAAGTGCATCTCATTCTGGATCAAGCTTCATTATTTATGGATGTAGGTTGTTCAAAATCTCTACTCCAGTACATCATGGAAACTGAGATCAAAAAGCAGAAGTGCCTCAGTTTCTGATGTGTTGGAGGCCTGCGGTCCCACCATTTCCAAGTGGAGGAAGATGTGCACATCACTCTCTCAATCAGCTTGCACCACTTTGCAAAGTGTGCACTGGCACCTGTGAGCTCTGAGTCACCCATGAGCTGTGCCTCAGCTGAAGCCATGCACTCTGTCCCAAATGCTACTGGGATGGAGAGAATGAGTTAAAGCAGATGGGGATTAGCAAACTGCAGATTGTCGGAAAGTAGCCAGTGTGGAAAAAACACTTGGTCAAAACTGTGGTAAGACTATCTAAGTAGGTCACCACAAAACCACATCAGATGAGCAAAGGAGGTGTAGGTTCAGTCTGTCAACATGAAACCAGACATTCTCCAGCTCTGCCGTGCCAGTAACACTGAGAAAAACAGCTGCTGCCCAAGTCACTGGTTTTTAAAATTCAGCCATGTTCATACCTATTCAAGTGGCTTTCACTTTTATGTAAATGAGTCTTAGTGTCTCTGTCATAAATCTGAAATTTCATTTGATTAAGTTCACAGCTGATATTTCAGAGGGCCTTTAAAACAATCAAATCTATATATGTGTACGTACAGTTCCCCCTTTATTTCCTGAGCTAGTCAAACCAGAAATGAACAGAAATGTATGTGATGCTGTTATACACTGTCCCATGTCCCTGTCATCCCAGCATCTCAAACTTGCACAGACTGGATGGATGGATGGATGGATGGATGGATGGATGGATGGATGGATGGATGGATGGATGGATGGATGGATGGATGGATGGATGGATGGATGGATGGATGGATGGATGGATGGATGGATGGATGGATGGATGTCCTCAACTGACTCTGTAAGCTGAAAGGTGCTAATTAGCTTCATTTTCCAGGATGCACAGGAATTTAGAGACACAACCCCAGCAGCAGCCTGGGCCAGGAGGGCATTTGAACTTAGACCAGATAAAGCTGCTCTAACCATTATTTTAATTTGCTGATTAAAACTGCTAATTACATACTCACTGATATTTTAATTCAAGTGCATTTTTACACTGGCTTTGAGGCAGTGGCCTTCTGGTTCAATGGGACAATGAGCACCCTCGGAAACAAGGCCTGTGCCAGCATTACCTCAGTGGTGGCTCTGAGGGACAAGGAGCAATGGTGGTTCTGAGGGATGGGACACGATAGTGGCTCTGAGGACAGGATGAGATGGTGGTTCTGAGGGACAGGGAGCGAAGGTGACTGAGGGACAGGGAGCGATGGCGGCTCTGAGGGACGGGGTGCAATGGTGGCTCTGAGGGATGGGACACGATGGTGGCTCTGAGGACAGGATGAGATGGTGGTTCTGAGGGACAGGGAGCGAAGGTGACTGAGGGACAGGGAGCGATGGCGGCTCTGAGGGACGGGGTGCAATGGTGGCTCTGAGGGATGGGACACGATGGTGGCTCTGAGG
>VZRX01004753.1:5374-49983 GCA_013398075.1 Notiomystis cincta
CAGTTCCATGCAGTGTCACCTTTCTAAATTGGTGGCCTTAATTATACTAATTTTTTTTCATTCCTCAGGTTTCTTCGCTTACTGAGAGCCTTATGTACTTCTCATCCTCTCCTGAGTTGCCACCTTTCACGGCTTTCTGCTTTTGGTTAAAATCTCTCAGTTTAATTGAGGTAATTTCCTAATTTTACATAATATACATCCAAAAGATTAAGCAGTGGACCTAATGCAAGATGGACAGACACAAAAGTGGCTCAGATCCTGCAGAGCTTAATGATTTGGACATGGAACCAACCTACAAGAAGCGGCTCAGATCCCAGAAACAGAATATCTGGTTCATCCATTGTCTGGGATTTTCCAGCATGCTGAAATGAAAGAAATTTGACAGCACTAACTTGCGAAATGAGGGATGGTTATTACAGAATGCAAAGTTCAACTAATACACAATTTGAAATTTAAACTTGATGGACTGTAAATTATTTTGATTTCCATGAGCCTCAAATATCCCTCATATATGGGAAAAATTGCTGCAGCTCACGGTAACTACACAAGCAAGACCAGGAGATAACTGGAATCCTGAAGACTTAAGAATCACAGAACGGTTTTGGTTGGAAGGGACTTTTAAAGCTCATCTAGTCCACCCCCCCTGCAACGAGCAGGGACATCTTCAACTACATCAGGTTGCTCCATCCAACCTGGCCTCGAGTGTGTCCAGAGATGGGGCATCTCTGGGCAGCCTGTCCCAGTGTTTCACTACCCACATCATCAAAACCTTCTTCCTTATACGCAATCCAAATCGACCCTCTTTTAGTTTAAAGCTATTCTCCTTTGTCCTGTCCCTCCATGCCCTTGTCCAAAGTCCCTCTCCAGCTCTCTTGGAGCCCTTTAGGTACAGGAAGGGGCTTTGAGCTCTTCCTGGAGCCTTCTCTTCCCCAGGCTGAACACTCCCAACTAGCAGAGGTGCTCCAGTTCTCTGAGGATCTCCGTGTGCTACTCTGGCCTCCCTCCAGCTGTTGCCTGTTTTAGCTGGAACGGTTCCCATCCCGTTCCCGTAGGCTGCGTCTCCTCATCTGCCCTTTCCCATGGCGCGGGGATGGCGAGGCTCACTCGGAGCAGTGATATTTCGCTCACCCGACCCTGTCCCACACCCCGAATCCCACTGAGGACGCTCCCAAGCCCTCTCCGCACGGCTTTTCCTGGGTACCCTCCTCCGGCGCATCCTGGCTCCCGCATCCCCTCTCCGCTCACCGTGGCGTCCTGCCCGGCGTGGCTGACGAGGAGCCGGGCACCTCCCGGGTGTCTCCGGTAGAAGTGGCTGATGTCGTACACCTTCCTGTGGATCACCAGCCAGCGCTCCTGCGGCGCCGGCCCCCGCCCGTTCCGCTGTCCGATCTCCTCCCAGGTGAAGTGCCGCAGCCCCGCTGCGGGGGCTCTGTCCCTGTCCCTGTTGCCATCCCAGTCCCCATCCCGCACCTCCCCGCCACCCCCCGGCGGTGCCATCCTGTCTCCTGCCCTCCTCCCTCCCGCTGGTCCAAGCCGCGCATCCCGCTCCGCCGTGGCATTTATGGGAGGGACCCTGGCATTTATGGGAGGGACCCGCCTCGGGCCCGGTCCCCACCTCCTCCGCGGGCTCCAGCTCCTCGGCGTTGAGTTTGCCCTTCCAAAATTGCTCCTTTTCTGCCCTGGTTCTGCATCTCAGGTGCCCATAGCCCCGCAGTACTCTCAAGTGGGGGGTACCTGACTGCTTAGGGGGGGTCCTCAGCATGTTCATTCCGTTCCCAGGACGGGCTCAGACAGGGAAAACTTCCCTTAAAATACTCTCTGATTAACCAGAAAAAAATATCCTGCAGCTTAGCTTTTGATGTCCACGAATGCCTTGAAAGAAACATGAATTAAGCACATTCTTATGTCCTACTAAAAACAACCCAACAACCGAACCACACCAATCTCCAGAAAACTCAGTGTAATTTTCAGCATCTGATGAACACCCATATTCTCTATGTCCAGTTTTTCAGCACTCACAGTAAGCAGGGAGCTCCCACGGAGCCCATGGCAGGAATAATCCTCGAAGCTCTGTTCTGGGTGCTCCTTTTACCTGGAATAAATCTGGGATGGCACATATGGAATGTTGTACCAGGTTCTGAGGGCAAGTTGTGAAACTGCTGGGTTTTCCCCTTCCCACTGCCCCCTCCATGTTTGTAAAATTATTGAATAGATCTGGGGACTCCAGGAAATGAGCATTAATTGTAGAACAACACTTTTTCTTTCCCTCTAAACAGTTGCAGCATTCACATAATTTTCTCTTGTCAGAATAGACCCAATCTTGAAAATTTAAAACTGTGATTGACTGAATGATTTCCTATAGAAAACCACCTGTTAAAATCCACATCAGCAACAACTCAGATGGAGGAGGAGCCTACAATTAGGACAGGGTTTTCAAAGTATATGAATTAATTTATCTGAGATATGTCTTTTGATGAATAATTAATTTGAATTAATTTCTTTACATTTATAACATTTCTCACACATCTACTTGCTCTTTTTTTCTTCTCAGTGCTTGTTTGCTCTTGAGCCTACTTGTGTTAGTAAAGCTCACACTCGATAATGATTCTGCAGTTTAGATTTCTGAAAGAAATGCTGATGCAAAAGAAGAAATCTCATCCAGTTATCTCAAATAAATTGTTTACACAATATTTCTGGCTCTTCTCCTTTATAGGAAGGTGTGAAAATCCTAAAGCTGATTTCTCAGTCCGGCTCCCAGAGACACCCAGTGCAATAATGTGCCTCAAAATGAAGTTTAATAGTTGTTATCATCAGCCTGTTTCTTTACTACTCCCGTGTCACAGTAGGCACCTTTTCCTAGCAATTCCTGGGCTTTGCCATCCCTTTAAGTTCGCATTTGGTTTTTGCAGAATGTGTTTTTATAATATTTGAGATAAATCACTTCCAGCACACCGGCGCACACCTTCAGGAGTGCGCACAACAGCACAACTTGTTCCTTTTAGCTTCCTCTCTTATACTGAATACTCAATATTGAATATTGAGCAGAAAAGGAGGAAGAATCCAGCCCTTCCTTGTCCCATGTTCATACTTCCTTAGCTGCTTTGTCGAATTATTAACGTGGGAAAAGACCTCCAAGATCATCGAGTCCAACCTTCACAATCGTTAACCCAACCTTTCTCTGACCCTAAAATACAAGGTTAAGTAGCTCCCACTGGGTCAGTAAGACAAGCAGGGAAAAGCTTCCTCCCCAAAGGGTTCTTAGTGTATGGAGCACACAAAATAACCCCAAACACCACAACATCTGTGCACAATTTCAGTACCTAAAGGTGCCCCAAGAGAGCTGGAGATGGACTTTGGACAAAGGTCTGGAGTGACAGGACAAGGGGGAGTGGCTTCAAAATGACAGAGGGCAGGGTTAGATGGGATATTGGGAAGAAATTCTTCTCTGTGAGAGTGGGGAGGCTCTGGCACAGGTTGCCCAGAGAAGCCCCATCCCTGGAAGTGTTCCAGGCCAGGCTGGACAAGGCTTGAACCTGGGGATTTCAGGAGACAAGCAAGAGCTTAGCTGGAGTTTTAGATTTTTTTAAAACTGCCCTCAAGCACCCAAAATGGTAGCAAGGTTTTTAAGACCTTGCCCTTGGATAACTGAAGTTTTAATTACCTCAGGATAAGCCAAGTAACCCGCTGAGAGAAGCAGCTGCCTGTCACATGCAGGATACTCATGGCATTACCACTGTAGCCACTTCTCTTATAGGAATGCTGATAACAGCACAGAGTTCCATTGTAGCAGCAGGTTCTTACAATGGGGACAATCCATTTGGGAACAAACTCTTCTTTAATCTGCACCACAGCCCTTACATCATCAAGGTTCCAGCTTCTCATTTTTTTACCCACATTAAGCAGCGCTGATTGGTTTTGCAACCTGTCTTTTCACAAGGGAGATGTCACCTGCTAAAAAGATAAGCATCAAATTATAACTTGATACCTCCCTGAAAACCATTGTTTCTTCACACTATCCCACATTTTTATGCTCCTGTAATCCAGTCTTCCTTTTCTTGCAGTGTACCAAAGCCGCATGATGGCCCTTTCTGCAAAAAAATTTGGGGCAAGGTTAAATTGTGCAGACTAAAATCTGATTTTTTCCAAACTGAGTTGTTGCATTTCCTAGGTGATTAATATATCTGCTGACTGCCAAAGGAACTCCATTAGTTCCCTTTCTGCATGTCATGAACGTGGCAGATTCTGGAGAGAAACATTAATTAAGATGATTGACACCAAAGGCATGAGGAGGTCAAGCACCTTCATAAATGTACAAGCAGGAATTTCCTCTCTCTTAGAGGCAGGAGAGAATAGAACAGAATAGAATATAGTAGAATATTTTAGCTGAGTTGGTTGCAAGAGACTATCATTTAATCACTTAGATAATTTATATCACTACAAATATTATGCCTGACCCCTTCAGGGCTGACCAAAAGTTTAAACCTCTATCATTTTTATATGCTTCTTAAACACTGCCAGGCTTGGAGCCCACCTCTTGAGGAAAAAGGAAAAAATTAAAAGGAATGCTAATTAAGCTGAGTAACTCAGAGCAAAATATAACTAAATATATAAATTTTTTTAAAAATATTAAATATAAATAAATAAACCACTTAGTCATAAAAATGTAATTTATAGAAGAATGCAAGTCATATCCGTAAATTATTATTTGCAGACTGTAAACTCTGTTCCTTCTTTTTCTTTTATTTTATGTGGTGCAACCCCTTAGAGGGATGTTCTCTATTCATTCTTCATTCCTAGCAGGATCTGAGCAGGTCCTTGGAGTTCACAGCATCAAGCTGGAAGGAATGCCATGGCAGGGACTTTTGAGGGTCCTAATGTTCTGCTGAGGGCTTTGGATGTGGGATTGTTCAGCCAAAGTGGTGCTGTGAGTAAGACATTGTGCTTTCCATGGAAATTCTTCACTGCCTTTTGTTCATGGTCCTGAAGGCTGGTGTAGGAAAGGTTCAGGTGGGTAAGGACCTGATAAATAATCAGTTTTTACTGCAGCAGCTGGTACGGCCCAGAGCTGCTGGTAACTCTGTTTTTTGGGTATGGTAACCCATTCTCTGGGTGTGCTCCCCAGGTTTTAAGTAGCAGAGCTGAATCCTCACAGCTTTATGTGATGTAATATGGTCTTTCACAAGAGCAGATCTTATCTTCTGAGCCCAAAAAGCAGCAGGTGTGACTCAGGGTTTGCAGCACAGACTCGTTGAATGGAAAGTGATAGAATCTCTCCCGTCACACCATATCACACACTGGTAGAACTGATTATGCCCTGTTTTGGTGATAGCTGCACCCACAGGTCCCTTAACCTCCTGAAGAAATTCTGGAAACATGTGGAAGCATTCTCCCATCCGCTTTCCCTCACTCTTACACCAGTTATGCTCTAATGAAAACCCTTTGTTACTCCTATCTTCTTCATCCTAATTTATTTTTCCAAGCACCAGATACTTCTACCCCAATCAAATCAGAAGTTTCCAGTCCCAAATTCAGGGCTGATGAGGCACTAAATATGTGGCTCTGCATGTCTGAACAAGGCAGGCAAGGATGTCAACATGAAGGAGAAGCTTCCATAGAAACCCAAAACATATTTGAGAGTTTTTTGAACCAAGCTATGGCACAAGAACAGGGAAGAGAAGAACCTGAACAAAAACTGCAAAGAATGTGGCTGGGGAACATTAACATGGGATAACTTCTGGTGCTGTTAGTGGGATAAATGGGAAATAAGCTGAGGAAAATGCTGGGTACAGGAGTCACAGAGGTGGCACATACTGAAGTTGCTGCATAATAGAAGGGATTTTGTAACCTCTGTGGGGAAGTGATTTCTCTCATCAACCTTGTTTCTCACACCTCAGACTTCACCACAACATTAATTACCTACAAGAGAGGCCAGAAAGGAGGGACAGAATAAAGAATGACAGATCAGTTCTATATAAAAATTACACATTATATCAGGTGTATGATCACTTACTCCCACAGGAGGGCTTTACCCTCTTCTTAGAGCAAGAAGTAATAAGTACAGCTACTGAAAGCTTTATCAGTCCACATGGCTTTCCTTCATGTTATCCTTATTATTTTAGAAATTAGCTGTCCTACCAACACCAGAAAATCAGTGGAAGTATTTCAAACAGCATATTTCAAAATTGGTCCTGTGAAGTGAAAACAGAGTAAAGGTTATGCCCAATTCTATACATTATTTCAGTGATGTCCCAATCTATCAGTCCCTCTCTTCCTCCCTCTCCTCCTGCAAACGCAGACACTTTATTTTAGAATAGGGGCCAGAGGGAGCCAGAAATCCCTCAGAAATCCTTGGCTCTTCCAAATAATCTTATATCACAGCATTGCTAAACTGACCTCTTATTCTCCAGTGTACCTGGAATATTCTGAGCCCATTTCCACTTCATATTGTCAATCTGTGGGGGAGAGAGGGATTAATGTTGCATAATTCCTAATTTCTTAGTCCTGTATATCAGAACCATAATTACTTCCTTTTCTCACCTGAAGAGGGTGACATCCTGATGAAGAGAGTATTTGGAAAAGGCTAAAGGAACAGCCTAACAACTCTAAATAAAGTGGAATTATGAAGGAAAAGGAACAAAATCAATCTCAAATTATAAAGAATTACGAAAGGAAAGGAGCAAAGTTCATCCACAGTTAGCTAGTATAGAAGGGGAAATACAGTCCTCATTCATGGTGGAAAGTCAGCAAAGAGATTTCATAAGGGTAGTGATTATGTTGCCATCACACTACTGGCAAGGATGGGGAAATGCAGAAAAAAGCTGGAACCATTTTGGTTGGAAAAGACCTTTGCATGTTCTTAAAGCAAATCTGGAGAGAAACCTGTGACAGTGTATTCAGTAAATGCACATTTTCTCCTGGAAAGGAAGGCAGAGAGAGGCACTCCTTAAATTTGTGCCAATGCATTCCCACCTTTTCTTATAAAAGACAGGAATTGTGAATTTCAAGAGCTGAAGAAGCACAAGGAGATGAAAAAGAGCAAGGAGTCAGCAAGGATTTGCTGCACATTACAAGCTGTGTCCACATTCTACACAGACTCACAGATCCCATTGCTAGGAAGCTTTGTCTATTTTAGTGTTTGGGGAAAACTCCAAACTCATTCCAACTCCTAAGTAAAGGTCCACCCAGCCTTCCCACCTGAGGTGTGTCAGCAGGTACAGGCAGGCCCCATCAGCCACCACGGTGAAAACACATTGCACAACCCTCCAAATTACCTTCCTGAGAAGCTTCTTCTGTAACATTTGGACACAACTTGTGTGTCTTTCTCTGCACCTCCTGAGAAGCACTTCCTTTGCAGTTCTTTGCACTAACAGGCTCATACAAAAATCAGCTGGAAATCACATTATTCTGCAGAATTAAACACACAAATATAAATTGCAGTGACTTTTCATTTGGAGAAAAACACTGCAAACATTACCTGAAAATGTGGTTGGTCCTTTTATATTTTCCTTTCTTTTTTCCCTCTTTGCTTTGTGCAGAGAGTGTTCTAGGCTAGGCTGGAGCAACCTGGTTGAGTGAAAGATGTCTCTGTCCATGGAAGTGGATGAGCTTTAAGGTCCTTTTCAGCCCAAACTATTCCATGATTCCATGAAGTGATTATGTCCTTTAACAATCTCACCCCCTTTTATCAACTAAATGTTTAAGAATTATGCTGTGTGGTGGCACAGATACAGAAAGTGCTTCATGGCATCTCTTTGTCTCGAAACAGGATGATCTGAGCATCAGAATATTTCAAATACAGTAAATTAATTTAATCACTTAGCTTCAGCTGCCTTAAAATGCATAATGTAAATGATTTATGTGTTCTTGCTGTATAATCATGTAGGGAAATGGTCAGCATAAATTAGATCCAGAGATAATTATCTCTTTCCATTGACAAGAAAACCCAGGCAGCAGCTTAGACAAGATGCTTGACTCTAAAAAGATGGACAAGATGAATCTGATTTAATTAGTCCTTCAGCGCTATTGTTGACAAGGTTCTTTTTCTGCTGGAGGCAGCACAAGTTTTAGATTTAAAGAAAACTGGAGTACTTGAGATCTAATCAGCTTTTCTTTGTATTCCTTCCATTTGTTATGAACAGTGACCAGCTTAGATCCTCATCTTCTCCTTCATAAGTGGAAAAATGGAGTTTTTTAAGGAACTGTGCTTTTAGAAAAAGTCTGCAGAAACAGTTGAAATAAAAAAATCAAATAATTAAAACAACCCTTTGTAGAATTACACTCTTAAGATTAGCTTTTACAACTTCCTCACCTTTAAGAGGTTCTCTCCAGGGGAGACAGAACATTAAAACCCCAGTCAAGTTATTCAGCCAGTCTCAAGCGAGAACTGGTGTTTTCCACACTTAGAATTGTCTTACAAAATCCCAGACACTCCGTGAGAACAATCTCGTTGCTTTTATTGGAGGGAAATGAGGGGGAGAAGAGCTGAGGGATATAATTCATCCTGTCACTCAGGAACCATTATCAAGATCAAAAGGGAGGAACTGTATTTTGTAGCTGGACCAGTTCCTTGCTCAACCTCTGCCTGGCATCAGCTGGGTTACCTAATTGCCTTGTTTCACCTGGGGTAGCTGGATCCACATTTCATCACAACCCATCCATTCTTTTGGGGTCTTCTTCCTCCTGCATCCCCGTGAAGGGCAAAGAAACAGAAATGGGAAGTTTTTGCTACATAAACCACACAATTCTTGCTTGCCAAACAGAATTGATCTAAAACAATCTAGAAACTGTCTAATATATCTATATTTTGGTTTGCAGTTGCATTTGGAAACATGAATTTGTCTAGGTGAGATAGGCACAGGACATGTCAACTTTACATCCCTGAGTGCACAAGTAAAGCTTGCTCTGGAAACCACAGGGATTTATTAACTGCAATTTCAGTGTTGTAAAATAAAGGCTACAGCTCAGATAATCAAAGTCTGTGCCTTTGCATATGTGTAATAACAACATCTGTTGGAAACTTCTTAAACATCACTTAAGAACCCTAAAAATAATTAAATGTTCCTTTTATAGTAGTGTCCAACATACAAAGAGCAGATAATACAATTCAATCAATCAACAGAAGTGGTGTTAAGCAGAGATGAGTGTTGCCTTGCAGTGCCTCCTATAAGAGGGTTTTATATCATAAACATCTTCATATAGGGCAAATACATCATTGTTCCTTCTTAGGGACAAAGCCAGCAGTTCAGTTCGAAGTTTCCTGTATCCTACTTACCTGTAGTCAAAATGTCTAATTTTTCAGGCAGAACCTTTGATTATCTTCTACAAAAGACATTTAAAGAATCTCTAAGGTTAAAACTGTTAAGGTACACATGTTAAGGAAAAGATTGACTTGTCTCAAAAAGTCAGTAGAATAAAAACACTCATAAAGTATAACAAATACTTAAATATTTCCTTGCACAGTGCCTGCAGAGCTTCCATGGATCAATGACAGCTTATTGTTATCCTTTTCCAATGTAATCATATAAGTTATCTCAAGCATCTGATTATTTGCTGTAGATATTCAATTGCTCAAAGAAGAGAGAACCTGTCATCACTAATGATTATTAATGCTGATTGGATTATTTAATGCTTCCTTTTTAGATTATTATTTTATGCTCTTCAATCAAAAGTAACCTGTGTTATTGAAAGAAATACTGGTAAAAGTACAGTTTAACTATTCCTAGCTGGGTTTTTACTTAAAATTTTTCTAATTATGAGTCAGTAAACAGTGAGTAAATATTCATAGGAGTTTATCACAGTATGCACCATTTTAAACTAGCTAAGCAAAACAGAAGGTTAAAAGTTTTAGGGGGAAAAAGGCATGTTTAAAACATAAAGAAATGTTAGAACTGAGGTGGATAAAGCAGCTTCTGAGGGAAGGAAAGACTCAGAAAGTAACTGGGAAAATTATATTGCCTGGAGAGAATAAAATAACAGGCAAATGGTGTAGATTTAAGGTGAATTTTCATGTGCAGTCTTCCTCTCAGTTCTACATCCTAGAGCTGAGGAATCCTAACTAAGACAAGTCCATTAAGGGACTAGATCTTTATTTGGCTTAATGAATTACCATTCCATGGGTTAACTGGTTGGAATCCTTTGATCTTCTAGTATGGTATCTTCTTTGTGTGTTCCATGAGCCACCTGGAGGGTTATCCTTGGAATTAAATTGCATTATAAATCCTTTTGCTCCAGCCCAGCATGATGGATATTAGTGGATATTGTGCCAGTTTTGCATTTGACTTCTCTTAATTGCTCCTAATCCTTGATGAGAGGAATAGAGGCCTTGGGCTGTGCCTGTGGGATAATTCTGAGGTACTAATTGGATAGTCTTAGCCCTGAGCAGCTACTCCTTGTTCATGTCCTGATTGCTTGCAGATTGCAAACCTGAGGAGGCAGCAATGCCAGGCACCAAACCACTCCACACAAGTGCTGTCCTTTGGGCATGGAACAGAAAGCTTGACAAGAGCTGGGATTATCTCAGGGGAATGTGGCTCTGAAATATGACCTTCATAATAGCGGGAGCTCCCAGTGTCTTGAGACAACAGGCCCAGTACTTAATTTGCAGCTTTAGGGATTATAGCAGGGTCACAATGAAATTAAATCTCCTATTAAAAGAGGCATAACAGGGTTTTGGGAGCTGCAGAGGGAAGCAAAGGAATGAGTTTAAGCATCCAAGGTTGAGTCAGGCCAAGCCACTGCTGGTCTCTCAAAGGATATTACACGGAGCAAGCAATGGAAACACCACATCCCCTTCTATTTTTTATAAGATGCACTGAAAGAAAAGGCTACTGATATGAGAGGCCATGCAGCTATTCCTATGCTTCATTCCTCGGAGAAGAGGTTTTGGAGGAGAAAGGAACTCAAGGACTCCAACCTGCCATCCAAACGCTGAGTCTCTCCCCCCCACAAAATGAAGTACCAAAACCTGGTAGCAAACACTTCTTGTGGTAGAAAATCACCTTGGAGGTGACATTTGTCCTGGACACTGGCAAGCTCCTCACAGCATCCAAAGCAAAGCCCAAAAAGCAGGTAATGAGGAGCAGGCCTGTTGCCTGTTTCCACATCATGTGGAAAAGCAGCACTAAATGTGAGGGGAGAGGCTGAAACTCCTCATTGTGGCTTGCAGGCAGACAAGGCCTCTACTTTATAAATAAACCTCATGATTTGGTGGAAAAACAAGTGAGCCAAACTTTCACACTGTGAAATTCCATGTGGACAATGATCCTTCTTGTTCAGGAGATGGAATGTCTTCTCTCAAATACACAGGTTTGGGGTGAAATTTGTGAATTTTAAGTGCTGGCTTCTAAATCTGTCATTATTTCACAATAACCCACCAAAAAATATTAGAGTTTTCATCTCATTTTTTCTCTCTTTTATGAGCTACTTGCAAGTTGGAATTTTTGTCTGGAGATAATTTGGGTATTTTTACCCCCAAAACAGAGCTTTGATTGAAAAGCTCCAGCTGCAAAGCTGCTATTAATTAATTGTAACAATTGCACCACCTTTTCATTATCAGATACATCTAATACAAATGTAACCCAGGAGAAAGATTTTTTTTAATATTATCGTTTGTTATTGTCATTTGGATAACATTTCTATCTTATTCACAGCAGCTATATTTAGGGGTTTTTATATCGTCATTTATTTTTGTGATTTGGATAACATTTCTGTGTTATTCACAGCAGCTGTTCCAGGGAGAAATTAATCCAAAAAGAAGGAAAAACTGGCCCGTTTCCAGGTGCAACAGCTGCCACCAGGAGGCAAACTTGGATCATTTTTCCTTGCCTTTTCGTTTCCTCCTTGAGAACCCTTCCAGCTGATCAAATTCTCGAGGCTCTCTCTAGCCTTCCTCTTCTTAGTTGTCCCAATATCAATCAATTAGAAACTCGGCTATTTCTCCCTAGGGAGTGAAGAAAAACACAGTGGTTTTCTGCAGATCCACGTTTAGTCAAACATTCCTGTTAAATCGCCTGGGAAATAAAATTTTAAGAAGTTTTTATTTGATTTCAAGTCATAAGGAGATGTTCTGACTCCCCTTATGAACTGAGGTAAAATACCCCCAGTAGCTGAGGATTGCACTCCAAAATCAGGTGATTTCACAATTTGGGTTTAGAAAATGTGAAGTATAATCCTGGCATGTGTTCCATGGTCACCTGGATGCATTTACCAGTGGGGGGAGCACATGGCCACAGCCAATATTCGGCTTTAGTAAGTACCAGCACCCCTGGAGCAGGCAAGGTTTACTCCCAGTTCCAGGTGGGAAAGATGCTAAAGTGTCAAGCAGTTACCCAGAGGCCAAGTTGAGCTTGAAGATGAGTTCTGGGCTTTCCAGGTCCCAGCTCTCCCAGTGGGAAACCTGCTAGAGCGTTTCTTTGCACAGACAAGAGGGATTATCTTGCTGTCAACAGATTCAGACCAGAAGAATACCAGGCACACCCTGGTTCATGCAACCGAAGGGTGACAACAAACAATAAAACACTGTATGAACGAAGCAGTTATGCCTCAAACTTGCTTTTCATATCTGAGGTCATATTTAAGAGCTTGTTAGTCAAGAGAGAATTCCTTTCCCAGGAATCTTCTGTTCCACAGGGATTGCAGCATTGAAAAAGCACCAACAAAGCAAATTACATTCCGTAGGTTTTTTTCCAAAGTCATGTTTTCATTAAGAGAAAAATGGAATGTTTTTATTTCCTGGGACACTGGGGGACAGCTTCAAACTGCCAGAGAAGGGGTTTGGATTGGATATTGGGAAGAAATTATTCCCTGTGAGGATGGTGAGGCCCTGGCAACATAGAAGGACTGCAGTTGGTAGTGATCAAGGCCTGAAATGCACCATAGTACAAGGAATATAAGATAGGGAACTGGAATCTTGCACACTCCCTGGAAAAGCCAACTGCTTGGATTTGTTGGCATTATATCTGTTATCTTGGCACGCTGTTCAACAAATATGCAGGACATTAGCTGGGATCTTGCCTCCTCTGCTCTGTAAGACACTGGGTGTACTCGTGGTAAGAAATATCATCAGGTTTTATTTAGCCCAGCTGCTTAAATCCAGCCATTACTCTGGCTATCCCCTCAGTGTTTATTTCAAGCAAACTTTGTGGGGGGAGAAAGAATGGCAGAATCCCAGGAGTAACAAAAGTAGAGAGAGTAGATCTCTTCCCAAGGTATTATTAGGGAGAGATAGACGTGGCAAAATAACTCATACTGACAGTGAAACTGTCCAAGGATATTCAGGTTTTGGACTGGGGAGTGTAGCAAGGATGCAAATTAAGAGTTTTTACTGAAAAAAGGGAATGATTAGTTAAAGATATAACACAGGGCCTTTCATCATCAACTATTTTTAAATACAAGCAGTCAAAAGAGGAACTCAGGGCCATACTGCAGGAAATTAAAAGGATTAAAGGGACAAAAAGGATTTGAGATTTTTCATTGGAGGGACACATTTCAGAGAGGTGCTCGAACTGTAAATTACAACTCCAAGAATACCTTATTTGAGTCAGGGAAAAGTTTCCTCAGTACTTTTTCTACCACATTCTTAGGCAATAAGATCTCACCTCTTTCCAGAGACCACAGAATTCAGGACAGTTGGGTGGATGGTCACACTGGCTGAGTTTTCCCTCACCTTACTGGCTGTCAGCATCTCACCTTCTTACTCATGGGATTTTTTTCATTTAAGAGTTTGCAGGAGCAATAAAAAGGAGAAGTGAGTTAATAGAAGAGGATTTAAAACTACCCTAAGAGCGTCTCTTTCATTTTCACACACTCAAAGCCTGCAACTTCAATCCTAAGGTTAAAAATCTTACATCACCACCACTTACATTGAGCAAATTTTGTGTGCTGCAATATCAAACTTTTAGCTCATGTCCCACAGCAGATATTTAAATAACTATAATGAGCATTTTGCTAGGTAGTCCCTGCCTGCTTTGCTTTGCTCTGCTCATTGCTGTGCACGGCTAATGGATTTCTGATTCAGCAAACTGGAGCTTCACAACGGGGTGTTGAAACAGGGCATCAGAAATCCCAGCTGGAATTTGTATCTCATCTATTTCACTGGGAGAAAGCCCAGGTAGAATATTTCAGAATTGGTTGGCTTCTCTCTCCCTGACATAATAGGAAGAATGCAGTGAATCTTAGTTTGAAATAATTTTTTTTGCATACATATTTTAATATGTAATTTTTATGTGGGTTTTGGGTTTGGTTTGGAGTATTTTGTTGGATTTTTTTTGTCATGTGTAAACCTAACACCCACTTCAACAAGAAAATAAAGACAAAAATAAAAAATAAAGACAAATCTTCTTTCAGCTTCGTGAGGAGCCACAGCCTGGTAAATCCATTATTGCAACAGGTCACAAAGTTTTAGGCTATTTCATCATTCCAGAGGAACAGAAGAAGGTTTGATGAATATATGGGACCTCTGGCATGAGGATGCAATTCCAAAGGTCCTAATAAATCAGTGGGAGTGGAATTCCTGAGAGGAGCTACCCTTTAAATCACTGTGGTCAGAGTTGCCTCCTCCCACATGGGATAAGTCCATGTCATTCAGTCCATGTAGGATAATAAAATAAATATTGTAATTAATCCCTATTGGAGCTGAGTTTATTTCCTTCTTCAGGCCTCCACTTTTGGGCACTGGAATAATGCTCTGATCCAATGTAATCTCTCTTTTGCCCTCTTCTGCCTATTTGTTGTTCTGGATACCCCACAGACCAAGAACGGAAGCTGACACTGATCCAACAGGTTGTAAATGGGTAGAAAAGCCCATGTAAGCAAACCTCAGCCCTTCACTGACTGGGATCCAACTGCTGTGCACACTTCTACTCCCAAAAGTGGAATTATGAGTCAGAGTAAAAATGAAGGTCACGCAGATCGCTGTGTGCAGCAATTCTTGCAAGGAATATGGGCTTTATTTGCATAATTAGCTTGTTCTTGCTCAACAGTCTCCTCACAGGGCTGGATTCTGGATGTTCCTGCTGGATTTTTCAGGCGTTATATTCTATTAAAACCTCCAAAAGGCAAGGGATAGTGCTTTAAAAATTGCCTTGGTTTTTATTTCATTAATACATTTAAATTAAATCTCTTCTAACCCACATCACAGATTGGAGTAGCAGCTCCAGTGGGCACCTTTGTGTCAAAACTTTCAATCAAACTGGATTAATTGGCACAAAAATATAGCATGGGTGGCTGAGCATAGTTTTGTTTAGAATGGAAAAAAAACCCACAAAATCACAATCTCAAATACAAACATATTTACTCTTCTAAGCATAACCATCCTACAGATAAAATATACAGATAGGGTAAATATGACTTGAATGGTAAATATTTGTAAGAATGGGACATTCAATAAGGGAGACTTCTAGACTACTTCCAGAACTTAAACCATCCCTAAAAATGTGTTTTCAAGTGTTACTTCCAAGAAGGAATGTAGATCCTTTAGGGAAAAATGATTTTTTTCAGACTAGATTGAGTTTAATGACCAGACAAATCAGTAAGGATTATTTCACTTGATTTTTTTCTCATCCATCACCAACAATAAGAGGATATGAGGAAGATATATTTATATTTTTCTGAGAAAATAGAAAAATACCCTTGAGGGGCCAAGAGTTTAAGTGAGGAACATCCTCACCACTCACCAGTTAAGAAGACTTGAAGCATAGTGAAAGAATTAATCTTTTGATGCAAACCTGCCACAATCCGTGGAGGAGATGAGGAATTTACTGAGGGACAAGTTGAACTGAAGGGTCATGGCCTAAGATGAAACATTGCTCTTGTAAGTTTAATTACAAAGAATGCAGGATTGCTTCTCCCAGCTCCATTTTTGGGAGAAAACAGCCATAAATATCCTCTGGAAAGCACAGTCCTGCCTTTAAGAGTGTAATCCAAGCATGCCCATGGGATGAGGCTCCTCAAGGGGATGGCAGCCAGGAAAACCAAGCATGTCCCACCCTTGGGTGGGTGATAAGAGGAAAATTGCTCAGAGGCAGTTCTGTACTTGCAGGGGAGCACAGCTCAGCACTTCAAGGGCTTTGGAGTAATAGCAGAACATACCTTCTGTAGGCAACAACTGAGGAAAAGGCATTTTAGGTGGCAAGCTGGAATAAAGTCACCTGTTTTGTCAGAGTTCAGTGTAAATATAACCTTTATTTCTGTCTGACTCTCTCCTTATGGATACACAAACTGCAATTTCCTTCAAGTCGGGCTATAAGTTGCCCTCCAAACAGTCATTGAAGAGTTTTTAGGCAATAAAACTGAAGGATTTTTTTTGCAGGGGTAGCTGGTAAGAGGAATCAGTGCATAACTGAATCATTTGACACTCAGGAAAGAGGTGCTAGGCTGAGGTGCTGCCACACAGAGCAGGAATAGTTCTATCCATTTCTAAATCTTTTTCATCAGATTCTACCCAAAGCATCTTATCCAATTGCATCCCTAAATCTGGGACTTGAGGGAAGGGAAAAAAATACAAAAGAGCTTTTGCTCTACCTGGATAAGGGCAATCACCTCCAGCAGCACCTCAGCACAAGCTCCTGCAGCCAGAAGGATTCTGCAAAGCATCTAATTTCCTTGTCTCTTCCAGGTATTCCAGATGGCAAATATTGTCTTTCTGGGAATATTAAAGTTCTCACCTGATCTCTTGGAGTTTGTAAACCATGTTAGAATTTAACCAAGGTAAACCAGCTCCTGTGTAAATAACCTTTATTTAAAAGATAAAGAAACTATCATATCAGAAATATTAACAGAGAAGCCTGTTGAGACAAATAGAGACAGAGATGTTTTAATCAAAACCAGGTTGAAAAAAGAGTCAATAAATAATGACATCCAAATAATCAGACTTCTAATTAAACACTACAAATGATCAGTTTGATTTATGAGACTGACACCACAAAGAACCCTTTTGATTCAGCCTTGTATTGATTTCAGTGGGACTCAGTATC
Organism: Notiomystis cincta; assembly: GCA_013398075.1. Classification (NCBI taxonomy): domain Eukaryota; kingdom Metazoa; phylum Chordata; class Aves; order Passeriformes; family Notiomystidae; genus Notiomystis; species Notiomystis cincta. Next base: position 22,345 of record VZRX01004753.1, read on the forward strand.
AGCACAGCTTTCAAGCCTCACTGGTAAAAAAAAGTAGGAATCCTTAATATTTATATTAGCTTCAGTAGGACAGCAACTTTAAAATATCTTCACATAGTACCATGAAATCCCCGCATTCATCTTAAGACAGTATTATCCCTTAAATACTAATAAAATGTTTCTGCTTTTGCAAATAATTATGGATATCATCATTATAACCAACCCTGGATTTGGGAACACATAATTGCTGTAGGGACCAGTTAGCAGGGATTTCCAAACTACATTTTAAACACTTTCTAATATCTACTTTTTCAAACAGGACTCTTTTCAAAGACATCTGTCAGCCATTATTACAAAATAACCAGAACAGTGCTGTTAGTGCCTGCACCTACACACAAAAATATAAATTAAAGGATGAAATGGAGATGTTCTGGAAAAAACAAAGGCAAAAATAAAAAGTCCAAACTCCTTCTCCTTTCTGTTTCTTGGGCTTGATCTTGTAACCCAGAAGAGGGATGTTGGTGTCTGTCAATTGCAACACAAGTGAGCTGTTTTTAAATCTCCTGCATCTTCCTCCTGTGGGTGATTTATCATCTGAAAGTTCTGGGTGTGAATGGCAGAGGAGAAGAACCATGTGGCCTTTGCTTTTATGGGCAAATTGTCTCTTTATTTGCCACTAGAGATCCTTGCCATGAAATCCTTTGTGGTTTTGGGTCAGTGACGTGGGTACAGCACCACATGGGTTCTGCCAGTCCCATAATAGAATATATTTGTTCTAAGTGGAATTAGGAAATGTCATTGAATCATAATTTCTTTTCAAAATCAGAAAGATAAATCAGAGCTCCTTCTAAAACAGGCACTGACTTCAATCTAAAAATCATGAAGACGAACTTTATTCATAATTCTCTTGTAAAATTAATTGTATTAAACCACCAAGAGGTAAACTTTTAGATAAAATGTAATATATATATAAAAGCAAGAGTACCCTAAATACCCTTGAAATCCAGACCTACTCCTCAGTGCTTTGGCTTCTCAATCTGATTCAAAGCTGGTCTACACCAGATATCCGATCTGACAGCACAGTCAGCATTCAGTTAAAACTCAGACATGTATTTATGCCTATAAATACTACATGCCATGCAAACTGTTCACACTGGCTACTGCAGGTGTGACCAGCCCCCAGCTGATCTGCCTGCCCATGCAATCCATGAGCAGAACCTGTTACAACCCATAATAGTCAGAGCTAGGTGACCAGAAGCGATGGGGACATGCCCCAGGCCACCTTGTTCTTTGAATGTTTATTTGATCTGTTCTAAAAGAATATCCGTTAAAAACTCCCCCTGGACTAATGTCTCCTGATTTCCTGCACTTTTCCTGCTTTTTTTCCCTGATCTGCTGAGCCAAGAAGACTAAGGAGACCTTAGTACTGAAAGAGGCTTGTGAGGAAGATGGAGAGTTTTTATCGGGACTTGTAGGGACAGGATGAGGGACAACAGTTTTCAAATGACAGAGGGTGGGTGTAGATTGGATATTAGGAAGAAATTCTTTATTGTGAGGCACTGGAACAGGTTTCCCAGGAAAGCTGTGGATGTCCCATCCCTGGAAATGTTCAAGGCCAGGTGGGAGCAACGTGGTCTAGTGGAAGGTGCCCCTGCCCATGGCAGGAGGTGGAAAAAGATAATCTTTAAGGTCCCTTCCAACTCAAACCATTCCAGGATGCTATGACTTGGAGAAGTATTTCCTTTCAAACCTCTTCCATAAGCAAGGAGCTGGCACTTCCAATAAAATTAAACTGATGAAACTGATTCAAGAGCTACTTCTCCCCAAGTCTCTGAATTCTGAGACTGAGAGCAGGAAAAAAAAGAGGTTTGTGGTTGGGAACAAGGAAAAAATGTATCTTGAAGCCACTTTCACATTTCATTCTTACTGAAATTAACTTTTCCCAGCTCCTGAGTTCCTATGCCTGAGGACATACACAGGAATGGTGTGTCTTGGCTCTTGATAGCAGTTGTCTGGTGAAGGGATTCCCTTGGAGAGTTGCCAGTTTCTATCCATGCAGATATGCTTCTAGCCACTGCTCCCCGGAATCCTTCAGGGAACTACAGGAACAGAAGGGAAAAAAATCACTTAGGAGGACACAGAGTTCAACTTCGTGGGAAGCCAGCTATAGTTAGAGAAATAAAAGGAAAAAATTGATTTAAAAATGCATGGACACCTCATAGCAAAATCTCAATGCTGGGAATGAGCTGAGAGGATTTAAAGAAGAGAAATACAAGCTTTGAAACTTTAAAACTTTAGGAAAGTCTAAATAAACTCTAGGTTTGTTTCTTGTGGACGTTGATTTGAAATGTCTGCCCGAGTGTCTCTTACCTGCCATTGCAGAGCAAAATCATCTTATTAATTGATACTTACTGCAAAATATCTACAAAGGCTGTCAGCAAAGTCTTGCTTTTATACTCAATGCCATGCTTGTCGCAGAGGCTTTTCACCAGGGGAGCCACCTTCCAGTAATTGTGCCGAGGCATTGTGGGGAACAAGCTGCAGAAGGCATGAGGGAGATTATTGTAAGACTTGGCTTCTTCCGCGTTCAAAATATCCCCCTGCCCCAGATGATTCCAATTTTTTTTCCCCAGGATGATACTCACTGGTGCTCAATTTGGAAGTTCAGGTGCCCAGTGAACCAGTCATTGAACACAGACTGGTTCACATTGCAGGTTGCGTGCAGCTGGGAGGGAAAAAAAAAACAAACAAACCCATATGGTTTAGATTTTATTTTTCTGCAAGTCCAACAATTGAACCCCCAGCAATCACTGCCCACCCTTACCTAGTATAAAAATCTAGGCAAAATCAGGTACTACAGCCATCATTGCCCTGAGGAATTCAGCACAGTCTAGACTAGGCAGGCTGAGTTTTTATCCTTGATAAAACAGGAAACTGCTTCAAATCCACTATGCGGGATTATACTGCTGGAGGCAGGATAGATGTCAGCAAAATTCTATTTACATATTCATTTTTATCAGGTAATTTTGTCAGATTTATCTGATCTGTAGTAAACATACAGCCTGTAGGGTTAAAATAAAGGTATCTCATTTTGCTTCCCTTTACTTGGCCTAAAAAGGAGATTGGCAGTTACATCACCAGTATTCTTCTATAATAGGGAGAGGAAATGGTTGTGAAAAATGTATCAAGGCCTTTCAGTGAAAAATCAAGATATTTAAATCTAGATGTCCTGTTTCTCAATTAAAATTTTAAATGGTTTGACTATCACAGAAATATTTATTTAATGAATTTTACAAACCTCATTAACAGTAAATCTAAAAGAATAACAACATTGTCTTTGTCCTGTAATTCAGACCAGCAGACCCAGTATTCCAGAAGCAAGGAGTTTCTCACCTGAGTAGACACCCAGTCTTTGTTCTTGTCGTAATCAATGTTCATTGGGATGTGATTCATCTGGGACACCCAAATAAACCAGGTACTCTCAAGGTACCTGGGCAGATAAATACAGAAACTCTTGTCCTATCTCTAATCTCACCCAAATTTAACATTAAAACACTTTGCTAAATCTCTTCTCAAGTAAAAAGCACTTTTGGATCTTAAGAACCACTCAAGTTGTAGCTGCAGATGTCCCTGAACAGCCACCACCCCCTTGAAGATAAACTGTTTCTTCTTCACTATTCTGAGAAAATTGTAGTTTTAGTTTTCATTCCTTTCTTCTGAAGCTCAGTATTGATTACAAATATTAATTATGGGGGCTCAGTGCATGCTCTGATTTACCTGGACAGCCAGTAGTACATCATGAAGGTTTTAAATCCCATTAAAGGAACATACATGAGGCAGACTCGGATGCTGAAAGTCACAACCAATATCAGTTCCTGTAAAAAAAACCAAAAACCCTCAAACATATCAGGGTGAAAATCAGCCTTTGTTGATGAAATGCCTCCACTTCATCATCTCCCTGCTACTTGATCTGCAACTTTAAAAATGTTCTGATATGCAAATTTTTGATTTATCAGGAGTAAACTTCATTCTGCATCAAGGTGGGTGTGTACCTGAAATATTTCCATATAACCATCAAAAACTGCAGACAACAGCCCTGTCATCACACTCTGGGTCTGGCAATTTCCTGATCACTTTTATTTATCTGCTAAAAGGCTAGAAAGCTTCTCCTAAACAATTTTCTTTGCTGCAGAAAGCATAGAATCAGCCTTTTCTATTATTTTTCTCTCTTATCCCCAAACACCTGACCAATATGAGGTGAAGGTGAATACAGTGACATTTTTTGAGTTTTCCAGACAGGGAAGCAGTGCTTACCAACCACTTTTTCCTCTTGATTGTAAAGTAGAATATTGACAGCTGGAAGAAGGGTATGAGGGCAAGTGGGGCCAGCACTGAAGGACAGAACGGAAAGAGAGAGATATTTGCATCATAAAAGTGATTCTTCTTTCCAGTGGAAGAAAATTTGCTGTCTTTCACTCATATTAACCTCCATGCATCCACATAATCCCACATAATCTCTTCCCCTTTTCTTCTCATCACTTCTCCATTTCTTCCCCATCCCTTTCTTCCCTCTGTTTGATACACCCCCATCTACATTTCATAACCCAAAGAGAGACTTAAGGGGTAATTCCTCCTCATGGGGACCTTCTTTAACGTGAAGGAAGCTTCTTGGAGATATCACTTCAATAGGAACATCTTAAAAAACCTTACTTTGGGAGGGAGGAGATGCACTCATGATTTTAGGGGATACTCACCAATGAAATACTTGTGCTGGTAATTGTAAGGCATGAACTTCTTCTTCTGCTTTCCAAGCTGAAAAATGAAAATATATTGAAATATTTACAAAAAGCACAATTAAGTTCATTTCTTCACCTTGTAACTTTTCACTGATTGCACAAAAAGTTTCTTAACATTGCCCCAAATTTTTGTGAATATAATTCTTCAAAAGACAAAATAACAAGGTGCTAAAGCAAACTACTTCCACAGCTCCAGTCTGCACTGCATCAACACTGAATCAACAAATAATCTGGATAATCAAAACCCCTGAAATCCACTTTGCCCATCGACAGTGTGACTGACTCTGATCCTGCTAAAAAGTAGGAAGACATGAGAACTGATTTCCTACATTTTCGCTCCATCAAACCCACTGAGCACAGCCAGCCTGCTCTGGATACTCATGCCCCTACACAAGAGATCTTTCCCAAAATCTCTGACAAAATCCTTCCCAACTGGAGCCAATGGTTTTCTATCAATTAGGATTTTGTATCTCCCATCGCAGGAGACTTTCTGACACAGCAGAGCTAGAATTTTATCTTGGAGAGTTTCTTCAGCAGATAAAAGAGAGAGAGGCATTATTTTAACAGGCTGGTGTATCTCGCAACAAGGCTGTTTCATCATGCTGTGAGTAAATGGAAGTACAAGGAAAAGAAAAGGCAAACGAGCCCTTGCTTATCCTGATGCTATCAGAAACCATAATGGAAGCAGGGAGGATCTATTCATAGCTTCTCTTTTTATGAAAGTCATAAAATTCAGGATTAGGAAATCCTTTGCTGCGTTTGCATTCGGTGTGTGGCAGCTCTGCCAGCCTTGAAGGATTTGGGTGCCGAACAGCTCCGGCAGCCAGGAGGATCCAGAGGGAGCATCTGACTCACTAATACTCTCTAATGCAAGTGGACTGACTCAGCCCTGGAGCTGCCTTCAAGGTGCTTGCCATTACTTAAGCACTGATTTCAAGTCTTTGCTTCTCAGCAGCTGGTGCCTCAGCATTGCAATAACACGAGACTCTCAGACCTTGGAACTCTTTGGGAATTATCATAAAATCCTAGAAAATATTCTGGGTTGGAAGGGCCCTTAAAGACCACCTCACTTCAAGGCACGATCTGGGCTGTTATCATTATATGTTACATACATATCACACTCTAGCTTTTTGTCATTGAAATCTGCTTTTCCAGACCTCCACGGAGAGGGTCTTTCCCAGGCTGAAGAGGAGAGGGTGCATGTTGAGGTCGGGGTCCTTGCGGAAGCAGTTGGGCTTGGCGTGGTGCTGGTTGTGCAGGTGGTTCCACCAGCTGGCAGGCAGCCCCTGTGTGGGGAAAAAGGGATTCAAACTGGAGCAATATCAAGGATCGCATCTCTATTTATTGCAATTCCCTCACAGGTGACTTTGCCTGGATTTAGGGACACTCCCATCCATTGCTTAGTCCTGATTAGCCCCACAGAACATTCCCACCACTACCTTCAGTATGTTTATCACCACGATCTGCAGGAGATGATTCCACCTGGGCTTCCTGAAGACAGAGCAGTGCCCCAGATCGTGCTGGAACCAGCCCATCTGGATCTGGGAGACAAAAGGATCACTGAGGAAAGAGAACTGCTCTATTGCAATGGAATCTGCCTTATGAGTCTCTGTAACTTCACAGTGAGAATTTCATCCTCCTGATGTGTGGAAAGAGAGAGACATTTGCATCATAAAAGTGATTCTTCTTTCCAGTGGAAGAAAATTTGCTGTCTTTCACTCATATTAACCTCCATGCATCCACATAATCCCACATAATCTCTTCCCCTTTTCTTCTCATCACTTCTCCATTTCTTCCCCATCCCTTTCTTCCCTCTGTTTGATACACCCCCATCTACATTTCATAACCCAAAGAGAGCCCCCCACTCACGGGGCTCGGAACTTCCATCCAGGCCACTCTCCACTAGAGCTGCCCAATTCCAGATAATTGGTTTCATCTGGAATATAGGGAAAGCAGCAAAGCATCACTGCAATTAACTTCATTGTCACAGCATGGAATTCTGCTGCTGCCATCACAAATAATTAATTTCCAAGTAAACAGCTAAGAAGTAGAATGGTTTCCAAGTCTGCGGCTTCACTGCATTCCACATTCCCATGTAAATACAAGACTGTTCTTTGAGGGATATCTGCCTTAGCAGATATTAGGCAAATAAAACAGATTAATTAAATAAATTAGCTCATTTGCACCTTCTCCATGGAGATCTGAGCAAATTTAAGTGTTCAGTGCTAATCAGAAAATCTTGTTTTCCTCCTTCCACCACATCCTTCAATTTCTCCCATCTAAGTGCCACAAATCCCTATTCCCTCCTTCCCTACACCCACCCTAAAATGGATTCTTTGCTTCTATGGCTGAATTTACTATTCTAGCAGAAAACTATTCAAGGCTAGTGGGGACTCATAAAGGACCTGAAAAATACCGGAGCCATCTGACAGAAGGAACAGAGAACCAAAAGTACAGGTGAGAATGAAATATTCCCTCTTTTTGCTGGGGTAAGTGATTAGATCAACTCATGCCATCTTGTGAAAGAGCCAGTTCCACAACAACCCCACCATCCCAAGGGAGCAGCCAGTCAGCAAAATGAGATCTGCTGCAGGCAACAAAAATTGTGACGTAGAACATGCTTGTCATCTTCAGCCAGATAATGGGATCTAAGGAGAGGCAATGCCTGGGATGTGAACATTCCATTAATCCTCTCCACCTGGAGGAGCCAAGGGCGTCTGGAGCATTGAGCACCTGTCAGCAGTTTACCTGGGCAGTGGCAAAGAACACCATGCCAGCCAGGAAAGGCACCAAGGATATGCCAAAGTACCACAGCACGAGCCAGGATGCAGCCTCCAGCACCAGGAGGTGAAGGAAAATCAGGAAGAAGAAGAAGTAATTTGGCCTCAGAAGTCCCATCTTCTCAATGGTGCAGCGCAGCTCACGAAAATCCTCCAAGAGGGATTTCTGTGGGTAAAGAAGAGGGATTTCTATGGGTAAAGTGAGTATTAATGGACTTTTTACTTTGAAAATGTCATAGAGGAGAGCCAGGAACCCCAAAACAGCCACAGAAGTCAGCGGAGATGTTCTGTTAGTAGGGGCTCTGTGCCAAAACAGGCATGAGGTCAAGAGACCTTGCTTTTGCTCTGGTGCTGAGACATCCCAGTGAGAAGAACTGAGCAGGATTTGGGGCTCTGGAGCTCATTCCTTGTTCCCAGGGGTGGCTGTAGTAATGCTGGGACAGTCATGTTTCCATGCATGCCCATCCACCACCTCCTGCCCATTCACAGCATCAGGCATGCTCCCTCAGAGGCAATTCCTGCTACCTCTCCTGTTTTCCTCCTCCATCCATGCTGAACCCCAAGCCATTCCCACCGCTGGAATCTAGGGCACTCACCTTTTTATTAGACTCAAAGCTGGGTTGATCTGGTGCCAGCTCCCCAATCAACAGGGATTTCAGGTACTTTTTCACCAGGGACTTGTCGTTGTGAAATGCCACAAAGGCATCCTGAGGAATACAAAGGGAAGAAGTGAGAGAGGACACGTGATCAAACACCACCTCTCATTCCCCACATCTGGATTATAACACAAAATCTTGTTCCTCTTGTCCATTTTTGTCTCTCCTGTCACTCTTTGCCATTGACAAGTTTGGCCCAAGGACGCTGGAGGAATTTCAAGAGCCCAGATTTCATAAAAGCCCCTGGGCAAGGCTGGTAATAAACATGAAAGGGTTTGATGAAAAACTTTTTGCAGAGGGAAACCTGTTCTTTCATCTGCTTGTTTCAGCACAGTTTGTCCCTAGAAGGCTCCAGCCAGCAGCCCTGCCCTATGGACGGGACCCAGGAGCAGGGAATGATGTGTGTCTTTGCCATGCTTGGGTAAAGCTATGTATGTAACACTAAGACCATACAAAATAGATGCTGAAGCCTCATATTCAGCAGCACAAACTGTCTCTCTTACAGTTCCCTCCAAATTTCCAGACTGGTTGATGTTTTGTGGAAGTGGGTAACACTAATGACACAAATGTGCCTGTCCAAAAACCATTTCAAGTCCCAGTTTCAAATCAAATATAAACAGTGGAATAAAAGATGAGATTCCAGATAAATAAAAACTCTTCTTTAGCTTATGTCCTCAGTGGATTTTCCAGAAGAAAGGTAAAGAGGCCCTTTTTTCTTCCAGAAAGAGCAGATAGAACAAAATCCTCATTTTGAACAGTCTGATTTTGCTGATTTTGGCTCTGAAAATCAGCAGGGATGAGCACAACTCAAATATTCTGCACAAGTCTGGTCAGGATCAAATCCTTGGAAGAGGACAGAGGACTTTCTTGGAGCCTCTTGACTGGAGACAGTCTCCCTCTGAGTACTTTAGTCTAGAAAAAGTCAGAACAAGGTGACTTTTTGGACATTTGAGCTTTTCCACAGACATCTAGTGACCCTTTGTCACAGTGAAAAATGAGCAATTCTGTCCAGACCCAGAGGACTTGGGAAATCTTTCCATTGTGATTTTGTGCCCCTCATCCTCCAGGTCTTTATACACTTTTTTATCCCTCCCTCTTGCCAAGATTTCTGATTTAATCCATAAATATTTATACTGCAGTTTGGAAACAGGAACCAGAATCCTTTCAAGCAGAAACTCCTATCCATGAGATCAGTCTCACAGATTGTTATCACTGAAAGCATCTCAGTCCTGCCTGTTCTTTCTCCTCCCTGCTCTTAGGCCCTGATTTGCATTTTACTGACTTTAAGATTAACTTTAGAGATTAACTTTAAGAATCATCACCTACAATGCAGATAACTCACAACATTTGACATCAATTAAATTTTCTGCAATGGTCTTGCCTTGTATTTTCAAAACAATCTCCACAGAGGAAGAAAATTCTCTCTATGTATACATCATTATGAGCTCTAGAGCAGTAAAGACTAAATGGAAAAAAAAATCCTGGATCCTTGTTTTAAGTTAAGTCCTGCACCTTCCTGTCCTGCTTTTGTATGTGGATTTCTTAGAATATATGAACAAGCAGCATTTTAAAAGCAAAAAGAATGATTAGGATTAGCAAGGGCAAGACAGAAATTGTTAGGATGCAACACAAATCCGCAGTGAACCCACAATTTTGGCTACTGGTTGTGGTCCTGTCTTCAAAGGGATATAGTACAGCTAGAAGTTTGAAAACACCTTTGAGATCAAGTAAAATCAGATTATAATTAACAACAATAAAAGCAAGTAAGATCAAAGTTCATTTTCTAAATACATTCACTGCGGTTAAAACCCCTGGGTGTCTATAAATACAATGATGTAAATGCAGGTCCTTGCAGGAGCTGGGAGGACATAACTTGGGGACAAATCATTCCATGCACTCTGCATTCCTTGACTACTTCTGTAAAAGTCTAGCAGCAGAAAGTGCAGGAGATGGCACTAGGATCTCTAGGCTGGCCTATGTTCTGAAGGTCAGTGAACTTGGGAGAAACCAAACAAGACTCAAACCTCTCCTTTTATTTCCTCTGAGATCACCAGGTGTTTTTCTGCCCCAGTTTCAAGGATGCAAGGGATGAAATGTGAAAAATAACTGATCTGGTCCATTTGGGGCCAGGAGTTAGGAAGTGCTATCCCATTCCACACGCTGAAACACGAGGGATTAAGACAGGCTAAGCAACTTTCTTCAAGGCAGAAAGTCTTGTTGTGACAAGAATTAAATCTCCCACATCGCAACTTTATGCCCATGTTTCCAATGCTCAGACTTCTGCCTATTCAGAAATTCAGTGTCTCCTTTCAGCATAGTCTGTGAAATCTACTTAGAATTTGTTATTCCTGCCAACAAGCATCAAATGATTTTAGAGAAATCCTCTAGATAAAGATTTTTGCAGGAATCCCTGGAAGATCTGTGTTCAAATATATTTGTAGGGCTTTTCCTTATGTCCTGTAGCCCAAGGCCATCATTCTGCTCTCTGACCAAGCACAGTGACAACCACCACTGGACTAGGTTCCCACTATGTCCTCCTTCCCTGCCACTGGAACCACCTTCCTCCACTGCTTTCCCAGCTCTTACCGTGGCATCCTGCCCAGCATAGTGGCTGATAACCCGGCTGCCCCCGGGATGTCTCTTGGAAAACTTGCTGACATCATAAACCTTCCTGTCGATCACCAGCCACTGCTCCTGGCCTTGCCCACGGCCATTGCGGATCCCGACCTCTTCCCAAGTGAAAAGCTGTGGAAAGGCTGGAACAGATCCCATCCCTTTCTCACTGGGGCCGGTCTGTGGAGCCATCCGTGCTGGAACTCTTAAGTGCCAGCACTGCAGCTCAGTGTCCAGGCTGAGGGTGGTCCATCGTGGCCTGCCCGTTATACAGCCCCACTCCAAGCCACTCCCTGCGCTTCCAAGGACTGGCTGGCTCTCCTCACCCAAACACACCCTTCCCAAGTTCCCTCCTCTCCCAGGCACTTGGATGCACCCGTGAGGAAAAGCCAGGCTCCTCCTTGTCCTTTCTGAGCTGCCTTTGCAAGGTCTGACTGCTCCACTGAACACAAACAGGAATAAAGACAGAAATTTGGGTAGATCACCTGTTATCTGTACATGGTCTCATCACCACCCAAAACCTTCAGGTTGTCCTCACTCTTTGAAATTTTCTGTGTTGACCCTGGCATGCTAAATTAATATGTCTTTCTTAACTAAATAATTGATTAAAATACCACCAGATCAGAGTAAAAAAACCAACACAATAAGAAAGCATTCTTTATTTCCAGTTAATTTGGCTTCTATATTGATAATACTTTGCATACAGCTGGTTTCAGAGTTTACTGTGTGTGCATGCAACCACTTAATTGTTCAAGTAATTAATTCATGACTCTATAACATTAATATATTTTGTAGTAATAGCAGTAGTAGTAATAATAGTGATAAAAATAACAATAATAATAGCAATAACTGTTAACACCAAGTTAAACCCATGCTTAAAGGCAATGTTGACATAATTAACTTTACATAAACTACTCCTGCAGAGACTGAGTCTAAGCATCTCTGATATTGTGAAGGTCTGCTATGCAATAAAGAGGTAAAGAGTCCTCATCTGTCATAAAAAGCAGTGACAAGGCAATGCCAAGTTTCCTATGAACACACATCAACTTTGCAGACAAATCTAAGCAATATACATGAAATATTGCCCCACTAGCAGTGTCTTAATCCTGGTTGGGTTTTTTTAATCCAAAATCCCAACCTTGGGTGCTTTTGAGGAAGGTACAAGCAGCAGGCAAACATGGCCCAGTCTGGGGTGGTACAGATGGGATATTTCCATCATAGCCTCTGTAATGCAATACTGAGTTAAATCTTGCATTTTCCACCTCACGCCAAACTTTCTATTTATGTTTCTGAATTTCTTGGTCTGTAACCCCAAATGTGGCCTGCAGTGATGCCCAGTCCCTGCCTGAAGCCTGACTAGCAGGGGTCAACTATCTCTTGTGACAATGAGTTTCACAGACAATTCACACATTGGGATTCCCACATTGGGATTCCAAAAAAACAGCTTGTTGTGTGAGCTCCCAGATCTGAGAAGGAGTGAAAACACTCAGTTGAAGCTGCAGACTTCAGGCAGGACAGAAAGATAAAGAAAGATAAAGATAGATTAAAAAGCCAAACTACTTTCTTGACCAAGGCATCTCAGCAGAGTGAGGCGTTTTCCTCGTCTCCCAAACATGGAGTGGGCAGTTTTCTGGCTGACACAGAACTCCAAATTATGCAATTCTAACACTTCAAATCGTGTAGCATCTTGCAAATCAATTAGTCAAGCCCCAAATTGCCATTTAGAAGTTCCTGACATGTGGCAATTGGTGAACCACCCAAAGTAAAAGAGAAATGTGACTGCTGGTGATAAAATAATGGGAGGAATAATTTCTACTCTGCTGTCACATTGCATTTTGTAACTCTTTATCTTGCTCTAAATAAAAGCTGAGAGTATCCACGCTAATGATGTGTTCATGTTCTATGTATATGTGCAGAGTCTTACCTAAATCAATGTTCAGTATTTGAGGTGGTGGCAATAAAATATGCAACAGTTTGTGCAATTTCCTGCAGATGTGGAGTTTTGTGTACATGTGAAAATATCAAGTTACTCCACAGCTGGCTGAAAGTACAAAAAAACCCCTTCCCATGACCTTATATTCAGGCTTGTAAACGTAGCAGCTACTTGAAAAGGAGGAGATTAAAATGTGGGGTTTGTTTTCGGTCTACAAGGAGATGCAGGATAAAGAGCCAGGAATGTATTGGAGTGAATAAATATGGGATGTCTCTGTCTATATCCACAGTCAGTAGCTGTGACTTTCACTGTTAACACTGTGGGTGCTAGCAATCATCCAACTGGTGGAATTAAGTTTGGGAACTCCAAGATGATTGCCCTCTGCATTAATATTTATATGTGTATAAATATTTATTGTCTGAATTTATTTAGCATCAGATCCCATCCAGAGGGTCCTGTAATGCCCACTGCTATTCTGTTAAATTAAAATCCCTTCCCAGTGTGAAAGCAGAAGATACCTCTGTCAATGTTATCCAGGTCACCAAAGAGATTCCAGAGGCGTGTGGAAAAGCTCAGACGGTGAAAGGCAGTCCTGCTCACCCAGAGAAACTATTAAGAAACCTGCTAAAGTGAATTTACATCACACTCGGTGTTCTGCAACCACTGCCCACACATCTGCCAAAATGGGTGTCTTACGTTCCTGGATGCCAGCACACGTGCACAGAGCTACTCCACAGCCCTGCACATGTAACTCAGAGGCTCCTTGCACAGGCACTTGACACAATTTCCCAGATTTCCAGAAGGATACTACGTGACTGCTCAGCTGGTGGTTGCTGCCTCAACCCTTTTATCCTCTATCATGTAAATGTTTGCAGCTTACACTTAATCCACTGGAGATAAATGGTCCAGAAATAAATCTGGTAGTGAGATACCCCAGAGCATCTTGGAAGTGGTTTTTCCAGCATTAATGATCCTACGATCTTGTTTCTAAGAAAATCTTCTTTTCTGGAGAGGATCTTTAAGTTCTGAGTAATTTTGTGTTACTTTTTTACAGGGTTTCCATGGAGTCTCTCAAGTGGGAACACCTCCCAAGTTTTTTTCCTGGGGGAAACTGGGTGGAGAATCTCTACTTTACAAAGTTTAGAGTCTCATCAGAGTTGTTAGAAAGAAGACAGTCAGTTGTGGGTTGAACAGGTCTCCAGAATTAGGTGTCAACAGTGGAGTAAGCTGGAAAAATGTGACCTTGGATGAGCATCTACAAGGACACCTGCACTTCCCTCTGGAAACAGAGCTGAGTCTCTGTTCCCTGTGCTGGCTGCTCCGGAGCCAGGGAACAGCATCTTTGATCAAAGCAGAGATGATCTGAAATGTCTCTGCATCAGGAGGAAGGTACCACCTAATTTATACAAAATAACTTTACTTTGAAGAGTTTGTCCTCAAGGGACTCTGGAATGGAGCTCACAGGATACTGAGCCCTTTGTGGAGGGTTCAGGAATGCTCTGCCCTACAGTGGCTCCAAAGAAATTACCTGCACCCATCCACAGTCAGCAGACAGATTCCTGTGCATAGAGTCTGTTTTTCTTCCTGGATTTCATGGACTCTCCTTCAAGACTCCCTCTTCTGTGACTATGAGGTGCCTCTTCCCAAACACAGCCAGGACATAGAAATAATTAAAATTATTTTATCTCCAGCACAAATCTTGATGGGGAATCCATAACTCAGGAAAAGCTGCATTCAGAAAGATCTTTTCAATCTTTTCAAGAGATAAAAATGTTTGCAGTTGGCAAAGTTTTGTTTTGGAAAGGAAAAAAATCCAGTAATTGACTCCTTGATAAAAACATTAAAAGGCATCATGTCAGTCAGGAGGAGAAAAGGACCAGGGTTGTCCTTTTTTAGTGTATTCTGGGTTAATGAAACACCACCCTGCATCTCAGATGGAGCTACTTATCAGTAATACAATGTCCCATGAAATGGGAAGAGAAACCTAAAGCAAAACCAAGGGTTTTTTTTATAGAGAGAGTCAAGTTTGCAATAGAGACTCTGCTTTAGGGGTTTCATTTGCTCAGATATTTAAAATTTTTATTAATTTTGTTTCATTCCTTAGTCCAGGTATCAATAGTAAATTAACACAGGTTTTTTTCTCTGTGAAAGCAATCTTCGCGTCCTTTGCAAAAGTGGAAAAAAACACCTGTGAAAAACCAGGCTTTCCCTCACAGATTTGGGTTATATTTTATGGGTAAACAAAAAACCCCAAGATGTTAATTCGAGTGAGGGCTAAAATTAGGCTCTGTAACAAGCCCTGTGAACCTTCTCATCTAAAACTCCCCACAGGCATTAAAACACGTATTATATAAATTTTTTTGCAATTCCTATGAAATAAACCCTTTGTACCCTTCAGTTTCATGAAAGTCAGAATCTCAGGGGCTCTTCTGTGGCTTTAAGATCTAAATTAGGCTGATCTAAAGTTACAAATTCTATAATTCTCCTCTCCGAAGTGCTCTATATTGTTAGAAAGAATAAGACACAACAAGATCCAAGACAAAATTGTTAAATGCCCTAACAAACCCATTTTGTTTTCTCACTGTTGCATATTTGAGGTTGGTTTTTTCAGACCACGGAGCATTTCTGTTGCATTTTCTGTGCCCAGTGCAGAGCACCCACTGCTTACAAACTTCTGAATGTTCTGGCTGCTTGAAACTGGGCAACCACAAAAGAAAAACTCCACAAAAGGTGCCCATGCTTGAAAATTTGTCTTAATGTGTGGTTTGTGCAACCTTAATTAGGAACAAAGTGCCCTAAACTGGGATTAAAACACCCAGAGTGGTTTCATGGCCTACACAGGGCACCTTCCTCCATCTGGCTTCCCTGTGGGCCTTGGGCCGCCTTCCAATCTCTCCAATAAATGTGGTACAGCCAATATTTGGCCATAATTCCTTCCCTGGCCTTCACCATCTGCCTCTGTCCTTCCTCAGGCACATATTTTGGGGTATATTCTTATGGCAATGTAAACATTTTGCCTCAGAGATGTCCCTCATCCTTAAACTTTACATCCTACCCTGCCCACAAGGGCACTACTCATAGTTTCTGTATTTTTGCTACCTCTTTTGCAAAATTTAATTTTTTTTGACAGTTTAACAACTCCTACTTGTAGTTCCATGACATTTTCACTATTCTTTATATTCCCAATCTGCCTCACAGGTTGTCCCTCATCCCTCAAAAATGCTTTCCTGAGTTTGTTTCTCTCCTTTTGCTAGGGATCTAAGTCCTGTATGTTTATACTTATTCCTTTATTTTGGTAACTTTGGAATATTTGCTGAAGACAGAAATATCTGCGGCTTTGTAGTCTCACATGTTTCTGATCTTCCTCTTGGATGAAGGGAGAAGGAGGAACAAAACAAAGAAAATGTCAAAACCCGAGCTCATTGCAGCATCTCCATTCACCTTTTATTTTACTTGGGCAACATCCAGCATTTCTTACCCCACCTTCTTTTTCCTAACCTATTGGGAGATGATCCTGGAAAGGAATTCAAGCTCACTTGTTAGAACATTGGCATCCCTTCTTGCCAGAAGTTATCATTCTATCTGAGTCTGCAACTAAATGATGGTTTGGTGTTCATCCCAAAAGATCCATTATGCAGGTGACCTAATTAGGATTATACTGCCCACAGGACTGCCCTCATCTCTTCCTGAGTCAAAGCAAACATTACAGAAGGAATTATCATCTATAAAATTGAGTTATTCTTGAATTTTTATATTTCCCGTAGAGGACAATCTACCACTGCTCCTGCTAATTGGGCTAATTAACCTTGGTACTAAGAATTTGCACTTACACTGTATCTTGAACTGGTATTGATCCACAGCTGCTGAATATTTCTTTTTACTGACAGATTGAAGTATTCTCTGCTCTAAAGCTTTTCATTTTATGATCAAGTGATTGCCTCTTCTTTTATTTGGCTCAGGGAGCTCTGAAAATTTTATTTTCCCACAAAAAATATCACCAAACTGACAAGAACCTAAATGATGAGCTGCAAAACTCAAAAAGCCAGGCTGGTTCTTATGCGCAAAGCCAAGGGAGATTACTATGGATCAGTCAAGACCTTTGGAAATTTTGCCTAAGGGGCACCATCATAACCAGCATTTCCTATAAGCTGTCGTGAGTGTATCATTTCTTGTTGCTGTTTGAAAACCATTCTCGGTGGAAATTCCTCCCCATTTTCTGAACACTTAATACCAGTCCCTGCAGAAGATGCAAATCCTAGAGAAACTTCTTCCAGTGTAATCCTCTTCCTTTCCCACCCATGAGCAGTGTTGCATTACTGCACTTATGCTCTGCACCTGACCTGTTAGGAAATATCATTATATTCCTCATGAAAGAATCCTGGGAAGCAGAAAATTCTTCCATTTATGAGCGACTTGGCTGCATTCATCATGTACCCTGTGTGGATCTACAATCAGCTTGACTCCCCCAACTTTTCTAAAGGTGGGGAGAATTCCATAAAGGACACCATTCCCCTCTTCAGGAATTTGGGATAATGGATGCAAATACACCTGCAAGTTGGGCAAGGACTGCAAATCTGTGCCATTGTCAAGCCCAAATGAGTGGGTGTTGAGAAGGGGAAAACTTACAGCATCTTCCTCTTTCAGTTGCCCCATCACCCTTAACTGTATGAACATCACCCTGACATTTTTATAATTCCAGCTGCTCCATTGCTGAAGATGTTCCTCCTTGATTTGGAAAAAGTGATTTATTCCAGGTTGGAGCCACCTCTTTGTCCAATGATATTCCACTTCACTGGATAATCTTCAAAGTCTTCTGAACCTCTGACATCTTCAGGAACAATATTCTCTTCTCTCTGCCATAGGCAGAGACACCTTCCACTATCTCCAGTTGCTCCAAGCCACATCAAACCTGGCCTTGGACACTTCCAGGAATCCAGGGACAGCCACGGCTTCACAGGGAAACCTGTGCCAGGACCTCAGCACCCTCCCAGGAAGGAGTTTCTTCCCAATATCCCATCTAAACATCCCTTCTTTCAGTTTGAAGCCATTCCCCCTTGTCCTGTCACTCCATGCCCTTGCCAAGTCCATCTCATGATCTGATCCTTCCCTTCTGATCCTCTGGGATGTCCTCCTCCCCTTCTGATGTCTGACTGCCATCCTGTGGCTATTCCACAATATTCAGATTCCATTGTTAAGGCTAAAGGGTTTCCACTAGATGGCAAAGTTGGGGCTGTTGTTCTTCAAAGGTCCTGTATTTCATTTTATTTCCTGAGCCTGGAAAACACTGGAGAACTCTTTGCAAGTTTGGAACACTTCCAGCAAACTCAGAACATTCATATCTGGTTATGCTGGAGTCAGGTCCCCTTTCAGTCTTACCCTCCAGGATTGTGAATCTGCGTATCTGTGTTATTTTTCCTGGTTATCCAGGCATTTGGTTTATTGTATGATGGATATTTCCTCTTTATTGAGGCAGAGAAGACACAGGAGAAGCACATTGTGGAAAAAACGATTTATAACTGTTCTCTCTTTGCAGCTGTGGACAGGCAGTTGTTCTACCTTTTACAGCATGAAGACTCTTGCACAGATGTATTTTACTCTGATGACAGCAAACATTAGTAAGACAAGGAATTTTATTAATAGACTTTCCTCCATCCACAGTTGGAATAAGAGGGAAAGAAATGGAGCAGGAAAAAAACAAGGTAAAACAATAACTAAGCCCCACTTTCTTAATGGTCTTAATCAACAGGTATTTAATGATTATCACTCCCACTACAATTTTATCCTGTGCTTAACAACACTCTTGGCCTGAGAAAATGTATTTCTTCCTTTCCCCCAACACCTCATCCTCATTTTGGATGCTGATTGGAAAGAATTCCTCAAAATCAACCCATCCCTCCCGGATTCTAATCCACCAGTCCCTGAGGGACCAGGGTGATGGAGCATCTTCCTAGTGATGTGACAGGTGCTACATCCTGGTTTGGCATCTGCAATGCTGGGGCAGTAAATGAGAAGACCCAGGAAAGGCAGCAAGACTATTCAGTAAATCCCACAGGATTTTTACTGTGTGTTTGGAAGGCACATCATCCAAGAGAGGGAGACCAGCAATGTTTTGGTTGAGGAGTGCCTGTGGATATGCAGCTGAATAAAAGGTTAAACACTTTTAAACAGCAGTCTGACCCCCACTACCTTTCTAACTTCCGTAGATTTGTCTGCAGCTCAGGCAGGAATGTCTCACTCTTCATGGGCCAGGAGACAGGAAATCTCTCCTTGTAAGAAATCACCCAGAGGTTCAAAAAAACCCAAAGCTTCAGGCAATCACAGAGTGATTATGATCACCTTGCACACAGAATCATTGTAGAATGGTTTGGGTTGGAAGGGACCTTAAAGCTCAGCTCATTTCACCCCCTGCCATGGTTTATTGTATTGCACTAAACCAGGCTGCTCCAAGCCCTGTCTAACCTGGCCTGGAGTGCTTTTGCCTCCTTAGTTACCCCTGCATGGATCCCGAGTATGGATGGGACAGGTTTCTCTCTCTTCTGACTCTCAGTAATGGGTTCGTAACACTCTAAAGTCTGGCACTGTGGAAACCACTTGCAGATCCCACACAGAATGTCATCAGTGGACAAATAACCCAGGGGCTTCCAGAGGAGATATGAAGGGCAGCATTCCCACAGAATATGGCATGTAGAAAAACTTCCACTTCCCTGTTTCCCCTCCTCAGTTAGGGCTCTAACTAGATCCTATTCCTAGAGAACTCCTGCCTGCATCTCCTCACCTCACCCACGTATGTACAAATTGGTCTGGGAGCTCCCTATTACAAACAGGGATTTGAAAATACTGAACCTACCCCATTCCCTAGAGCTGACACATTTCCCTAATTCACACGTTCCTTGATTTCATGCTGCCCCAATTTTCTTACTACACTCAAAATGAGAGCCACCCCAAAAAGCCTGTGTTAGATAAGAAGCTTCCCTCCAATAGACTCAGGAGACGAAGGGTCATCAGATGGAAAGGAATCTGTTCTCAGTCCCAAAGCTGCCCCCAGCTCAGTGGGACACAATCTCCTCCATCCAGCTTTTCGCCAGAACTCAGCACCAGAGAAGAGGAATGAAAGAAGCACAAGAAAAAATTAAGAGCACATCTTAAAATAAAAAAGAAAGGAAAAATCCTATTAATTACATTCATCCATGGAATTAAGCGGCACCACCTCTGCACCTCTGGCTTAGCCAGCTCTCCTCAATGTGCAGGATCTTCAGGGTGACCACCACAGGAGGCAGCAAGGCTGGGGAATTCCTCTGCAGGGATCCACTGCTGTTTATTTCTGTAGATAGGCATCGAGCCAGAGCTCCCCTGAATCTTTCAAAGAGCTACCAAGAGAGAAACAAGGGAATGAACCCCATGGTCCAGGCAGAGCCTTGCGGGGGGAGAATTCCCATCTACAGATGAAGCAAAGGAGATCATGAAGCGATTTGGGTCAGAAGGGACCTTTAAAGGCTGCCCCTCCTCTTCCATGTCCCTCCCATTTTTTCCAGAACACTGGAAAATCCTAGACTTGGGAACACACTGGGTCAATACTCACTGCACAATGTCTGCGAAGGCTGTGAGCAGAGGCTTGCACTGGTACTCAAGGCCGTGCTTGGCACACAGGGACTTCACCAGAGGGGCCACCTTCCAGTAGTTGTGCCGTGGCATTGTAGGGAAAAGGCTGTGGGAGAAGGAGATGGTGGTTCCATGGCATCCATCACCATCACACAGAATTCCGGCCCCTCTGCTGTGCCTAATTCTGGGAGTGGCCCAAGCCCCTCCCTTGTGCTATAGCCATGAGTGCTCTGCAATAGTGCCTCTCATGTCCCTTCAGTGTCTGTGCTGGAATTCTCCCCCCATGTGCCATGCAATCTGAAGTTGTGCTGGTGCTCACTGGTGCTCCAGAAATTTTCTGTTCACATTCCGTCCCCCCCACAAAGAGCACAAAATCCACCCACATTATCTTTTGTTCTTGTTTAAGCTGATAGAGGGACCTTGGAGGCTCTTCAGCCCTGGTGTAACTAGCACTCCTTGGAACTATTCCCAACCCCTTTTCCACTCACTGGTGCTCAATCTGGAAGTTCAGGTGTCCACTGAACCAGTCATTGAACAAGGACTGATGAACATTGCAGGTTGCCTGGAGCTGAGGAAAAAAAAAAAAAAAGAAGTCCTGTTTTAAGTGTTATTTTAGCAATGCCCCCTCTCAAATACAAGTTTCTCATCCCCACAGGAATTCTGGCTGGACACAACAGCTCCAGGAGTTATTTCCAGCCAACATGAGGTGGCCAGGCTGAGATAGATGGACTTTACATGCCCAGAACTGTCACAGATCTCCATAAATAAGGTCTCACCTGGGTAGAGAACCAGTCCACATTCTTATCATAATCGATGTGCATTGGGATGTGATTCATTTGTGTGACCCAGACAAACCAGTTGCTTTCTATAAACCTATGCAAATAAAAACACACACAGATCACACACCCATGATGTGACAAGTCAGTACAAAACACAACTAGCTGGTTGTTGCCTGACAAAATGAACAGCAGGAACCTCAAACATCTGTTCAGATCAGACCTACACACACCTTCCACCTCCTGCAGCCTGACAGGAAACCACCCCTGATCCACTGAAAGGATCAGGAGAGAGAAGAACAGAGAATGATGAGAAAAATAACCAGGAGGCTAGAGAAAAGCTGACACAAAGGATTGATAGAAACTGGACAGAGAAAATGTTGGAATTCTAAGTTGGATGATACCTGACTAACAGGTGAAGCCCCAAGGTACCCTTCACCCCCAGGAAGGGCAAGTAGGTGAGGAAGAATCGGATGTAGAAGGACAGCATCCAAGCCAGGTCCTGTAGTACAGGGGACAGGGAAAACTTCATTAAAAGGAAGAATTTCTGGCTTCTGAATTTACCACCCTCCCTTCAAAACCTCCCATAACATCTTCTACTGATCAAGTTTTCCTTCCCAGCCTCATCACAAAGCAACTTGGTACCAGCCATTCCTGTGCTCAGGAATTATCCTGGTTCCATAAGCCCAGCAGAGGGCAAACACCAGACAGGACATGCTCTAAAGCACCACGTTTTCCTCTGGATCTAAAGAGGAACCAAGCACTGAAAACCAAAACCCAGAACAACAGAGAACATTTTTTGTTACCTCATGGATCTTCCACAGAAAAAGGCCCTTTGGCAAACACCATTTCCCAAATCTACAGCCACATCCTTTGCTGCAGACATACACAACTCTAGAGTTCCTCCCAGTAAATCTGGCACTGGAATTCATCCCTAAATCCAGGAGAAGCTCCCCCTGGCTCCCATGGAGCTGACTCACCACCCACTGCTTCCGCTGCACGGCAAAGTAGAAGATGTACCACTGGAAGTAAAGGGGCACCAGAGCTGGGGGACCGACTGGAAGGACAAACAGAGCCATGAATTACCCCAACAGAATGGGATGGAATGGGAAAAGAAGGGGCAGAGTGACTGCTGGCCATGGAACTATGGAGGGAGAGGTTACTCACTGATGAAGAAGTACTTGTGCTGGTGGTTGTAAGGCATGAATTTCTTCTTTTGCATACCAAGCTGTTAAAATATACAAATTACTCAGACCTTGAAGACACCTATGCACACTCCTAAACTTCCAGGAGATGTCCAGTCCAACCAAGCCAGCATCCACCATCCTCTGGAACCTTGGCCTGGATGAGTTTTCACCCTGTCCTGGGTGCAGAAGGGGCTGGGCAGTGCCTTGCACACACAGAGAGACCTGCACAGGAAGCTCTGCAGAGGGCAGAGGGCACAAGCTGCCTAAAAATACTGAGATAGAATCCACATAAACAGTTTGCTGACAAAGCAGAGCTTCAGAATTAAAAAAAAACCCAAGCTATAATAGTGTAATGATATTGCTAATGAAGATGGCAGTGTGTAGAACTCCCACCTCCTTGCAATTAGTCTGGAAAACAGAGAATTGAACATCTAGACATGAAACTATGTCCACAGGAATGAGGGTGAATAGATTATCTTCCGTCTCACGTGGCTCATTTTTCAATGTTTATTGTATAAACACAACAGATCGAGCCAGTGGCTTCCTTGAGGAATGCCATTATATCCCTGTACATGTTCAAACTAATTCCCAGTAGTCCATGCCTTAATTTCAACGCAAATCAGAGCATTTAAAGTGACACTATGAATTTACATAAATTTTTTTAAAGGACAACAAATGCTAAAGCCACTCAATTAACTTCAGAGCTGTACCAGAAATAGAGCTGGACTCCAGATGAGAGCCACTGACACCCATTGCCAGGCTGAGACCACTGAAATAGTTTCTTTGATCAGGAACTGTAAAAGTTCCAGACAGCCCTGACTTGTCATCTGCTGCTTCCACCCCTAGATCATTACAATTAGTCACACAGATCTCAGTAAAAGAGAATTGTAATTCAGAACTTCATAAAACTGAAAGTGTCTCATCAAGGGAAATAGGAACTTGTAATCATGGCAAATATTTCATTCTTGTCTTCCAACACTGCAAAAATAACTTTGAATGAAGTTTTAAGAATATAAAGATCTCAGAATTTCTGGAATATTACTGAGGAAATGTTAGGGACAAGTGGAAGGCAAAGTAGCACTATATAAAATCAAACTAATTGGTGTCCAGTCTCCAAGCCCTCTGTAGCTTCCCAAATCTGAATCCCAGTGCTGTCACATCCTAGCTTCCCTCAGATCTCACCTCCACAGAGAGGGTTTTCCCCAGAGCAAAAAACAAGGGGTGCATGTTGACATCAGGATCCTTCCGGAAGCAGTTGGGTTTGGCGTGGTGCTGGAAGTGGAGGTGATTCCACCAACTGGCTGGGGCTCCCTGTGGGAATGGATGAGAAGAAAGCGTCCTAAAGAAGGTGGATCTTCTGCCCTTAGCACTCTCCTGATCCTGGGATTGGCTTTGGCTGCAGAGCAGGGCTCTGGCAGCCCCTCCCCACAGCCAGTGCCCACCTTGAGATGGCCGATGACAAACTTGTGCACCCAGTGGTTCCACCTGGACTTGCTGAAGACTGATAGGTGTCCAAAATCATGCTGGAGCCAGCCAGCCTGGGCCTGGAATTAAGAAAACAGTGCTGCTGGGGAAAAAGAACTGTCAGGAGGGTCTGCGTCTTAAAAAGGCTTTCCTCTTCCACTCCCACGCTCCTCACAACGTATCCCTGGATAGCAAGAGCACTTCCACTGCCAGGGCCCAATCCCAACTCTCTTTTTTCACTACACACCAGTGCACTCCAGACTCTGCCTAATGACTGTTAGGCCTAGACAGTTGTTTCCATGGGAAAAAACCAGCCACAGATCTGAGAACTAGCATTTATTCCCTCACAAAACTGCTCTGAAATCAGCAACAAAGTCTCCTTTAAGGAGCAGCTTGCTGCTGCCTCCACCAAGTACTTGTAATTCCAAGGGAATCAGCTGGCCACAGAAGGAATAGCTGGGGCTTTGAGAGCTGCTCTGCCCTCTCCTCTAACTCCCTGCAAGTTCCCATGGGAACACAGCGCACACTGCCTTGGAGTTCTGGCACCGTGGAGTGGGACATGGCTTTCATTGTGTGGGGAAGGCTGGAATAAGGAAGGCTTTGATGGAATATGGGGAGGAAAAAGGAAAGCAAAGCCTGCTCTACCACAGCAGCATGTGTAGTTCTGCCCTTTTGGTGGAATCCAGAGAGAAGCAGGATTTGGGGAAGTCCATGATGATAAGATTTCTCCCTTGCTTATGGCAACAAGTATTTAAGTACCAAATTTGGCTTTTTGGGGCTTATTTTGTCTAGTTGCTCACCTGGACAGTGCCCAGAAGCACCGCAGAAAAGAGGAAAGGCACCAAGGATGCTCCAAAATACCAGATGATAAGCCAGGCTACAACATCCAGAACCAAGATGTGGCAGAGACAGAGGATGAAAAAGGCGTGGTTGGGCTGGAGGAGCCCCATCTTCTCCACAGTCACACGGAGCTGACGGAAATCTTCCACAAGCTTTTTCTGTGGGGACACCCAGAAGCATCCACTGGTCAGAAAACACTTCAGGAACGTGAATAGAAGCATAGTTTTCGCTTTCAGGGATGAAAAGAGGGAAAGCTGAGAGTCACCCAAAGACAAATCTTTGCTAAATCTACAAATAACTACATGAAATTAAGCTTCAGCCAACAGTGATTCCAGGAGATTCTCTGATGTTATGTACAGGGAGTTCTACCTGCCAGTCAGAGAAATTAAACAGCACAATTTCAACCCCAAAACCAAGACACTCACGTTCTTGCTAGGCTCAAAGCTGGGTTGATCTGGTGCCAGCTCCCCAATCAGGAGGGGGCTCATGTACTTTCTTACCAGTGTCTTGTCAAGATGAAAAGCAATGAAAGGATCCTGAAACACAGACAGATGAACAGGATGAAGAAAAACCATCATTCAGGTGGCAGCAAAAGAAATCTATTCTATGATAAAAGGGACCATTCAAAAGATTCCTGTTAGGAAAACCAGTTACTTCTATTACTTAAATGTAGTGTCAATCTCTGTGGCAACCAGGTGGAAAAACCCACTAGTGGCTGTTATCATTACAGATTCTGTCCCTATATTTAAATTACAAGTCCCCTGGGCACTTTGGCATCTAATTCCTGATCTCCCATTTACCTCCTTTTCCACATTTTTCACCTGATGCTCAAATTAGCATATTTTTACAATCTCCCTCAGCCTAAGGATGTGTGTTTTTTAAATTTTCTGGGACAATATTTGTTTGCTGGGCATCACTTTGGAAGATTCCTGCACCATGCCTTCCTTATCACTATAATTATTAGGGCATCATTGCGTGCTTTTAAAATAAAATGTGCTCTTAAAAGATCTCTAGTCAAGAAAGGGGTTAAAAAACTGGCTGATGTTGGAAGCTCTGGATCAGCTGTAGCACCCTCCTTGATCAGGGTCACTGAGTAAAGGAGGGAAAGAGAGAGTGGGACCAATATTTGCATTTTCTCATTGGAAAAGGGGGGGGGGCAGAGGAGGGGGGAATGGGGAGGAGTATGTGTGCAGAGCAGGGGAGGATGGTACCACATATTTAGACTAATCCTTTCCATGGAGGCTGTAAAACCTGGGAGCGCAGCCCCAGCTGTGGGTTAGGGGATGGCTGATTACACCTTCTACAAATCAGAATGGCAAACCAGAGGAGTTCTTCCTTCCCATTTTTTTCCTGGTTTTGAGGAGTCTCATTCTTGTGATCGCNCGGAATGGAGAAGGGCGGGGGGGAGGGGAGGGGGGAATGGGGAGGAGTATGTGTGCAGAGCAGGGGAGGATGGTACCACATATTTAGACTAATCCTTTCCATGGAGGCTGTAAAACCTGGGAGCGCAGCCCCAGCTGTGGGTTAGGGGATGGCTGATTACACCTTCTACAAATCAGAATGGCAAACCAGAGGAGTTCTTCCTTCCCATTTTTTTCCTGGTTTTGAGGAGTCTCATTCTTGTGATCGCCGGGGTCAAAACCACTGGAAAATAAAACTTGGCAGGGGGTTCTGAGTGGTCAGCAGTCCAATTGCAGTGGCACTGATATCATCACCTAAAGAATGCAGCTGGCTGCAATCCCACCATCCAACCCTGCTCACTCCATGGGCTGACCTTTTTCTGGTCACAGAAACACAGAATGTTTGGATGGGAAAGGCCCTTCAAAGCTCATCTCATTCCCCCCTGCCATGGAGACCTTCCACTAGTCCAAGTTGCTCCGAGCTCCATCCAGCCTGTCCTGGAACACTTCCAGGGATGAGGCTCCACCACTTCTCTGGCCAATCCGTGCTGCCTTGGTACCAGCCGCTTTGAAAATGCACATATACACCCTGCCCACACGAAATGTTGCAAATTCACTTGTTATTTTTGGCTTTAAATTATATTCATACAATGGGATCTTCACGTGGAGATCACAAGTTCCACCCTGACTGAAACAGTCCATCCTAGAGGTAGATTCACACCCCATACCCACCCTTGGGTCCAAACACATGCATTTGGAGAAATTCATGGAAAAGGCACAAGCAAAGGAAGAAAACAACACTGGCAAAGACACCCCACACCTAACTCCAACAGCATTTACTCTGCTCTGCAACAGCCGCTGGCACTAAGACACGAATGATTCATTTCTTTTTCGTGACTGAAATACGACTTTCAGTGATATTCTGCTCTAGTGCCATCTCTTGGGTTCTGGAAGTTCGAGGAAGGTGAAGGCGCCCGAGCACTTGCAGACAACTCTGTCACCGTGACACCCGCGTGTGCCACCCGGCTGGCAGCATCTGATACTCTTATGTGTGCAAAAACTACTGAGGGGTTTGGGGTTTTTCTTCCCGATTGCGGTTTTTAGTCATTCCTTCAGCAATGCTTCCTTGTAACAACAATCCCAAACAATCCCTGGCGGAGCGTGCGCCCTGTGTATTCCCTTGCACACAGCTCTCAGCGTAAGCGTGTGTGTAACAGCCGAGTAATCCAAATGTGCCACACACGGGCTCTCTTGCCGTGCTCCCATCCCGAGGGATCCTCCTCCGCGCTCAGCCCTCCTCCATCCCTCCCTCCCTCCCTCCATCCTTCCCTGCCCGGCTGCCGGGGCCGCAGCCCGGTCGCTCACCGTGGCGTCCTGCCCGGCGTAGTGGCTGATGACCCGGGAGCCTCCCGGGTGCCTCCGGCAGAAGTGGCTGATGTCGTACACCTTCCTGTCGATCACCAGCCAGCGCTCCTGCGGCGCCGGCCCCCGGCCATTTCGCTGCCCGATCTCCTCCCAGGTGAAGCGCCGCATCCCTCCCCGGCCGGACTCCGAGCCCTCCATGGCTGGGATCGGCTGGCCCAGGCTCGGCTCGGCTCGGCCCGGCCCGGCCCGGC
>VZRX01004753.1:57940-99123 GCA_013398075.1 Notiomystis cincta
GGTGCGAGGGAGGGTGTGGGTGGAAGGGGCCGAGCTTCCCTCAAAACACAGGGCTATGTGCGACGGTAAAGTGCATCAGTGCGGGGACTGCCAGCCTAGGGGGCACTTCCGAGCAGGCGGAGAGATTCCAAGGGCTGGGAAGCGAGAAACAAAGAGAAGGGAGGACATGAGCGAAGGCGAAGGGAGGGAGCAGGGGATCAGCTGAGTTCAATTCCGCCTGGAAAGCTCTTACCCTCCGGCACATCCCTAAGAGGCGCAGGGACAGGTTTCCCCCCCCTCCTCTCCCCCTTTGGACAAGAAGACAAAGAATCGAGTGGCCCCATGGGGAAAGGGGGTGAGCAAGGGGGGGATTCCGGGGAGCCGGCGGCGCAGATCCGCTTCTACACCTGGGAGGAGATCCAGAAGCACAACCTGAGGACGGACAAGTGGCTGGTGATAGAGCGAAAGGTTTATAATGTCACCAAGTGGGCAAACAGACACCCAGGGGGCCAGCGAGTGATCAGCCACTGCGCCGGCGAAGATGCCACGGTAAGAACCGACCCTCGCGGTTCTCCCGGCTCCAGCAGCATCCTCTGACAGTTCCTTGCGTCCCTGAAGGGAGCCAGCTGCCTGCTGTCCCCTGTCCCCATCTCCCCAACACCTGCTGGACACCCGGCTCAGCCCTTTCGCTGATCCCAGCTTGGTCCAAACAGATGCAAGTCCCCCCCCCGGAGCCGTGGTGTCTGGAAGATGGGTTGGTAGGGATTGCTGTGCTTATATCCTGCTGGTTTGTCTTTGTCTCCTGCTCATGCCGTGCCTCGAGCCCTGAATTCAGGAGCAAAGTGTCCCAAATCTCCGCTTTTCCAGTGTGGAGCTTGTGACATGAAGAGTCACGCAGCCAAGCACAGGGAGGGTTAAAGAGAAGCCAGGCTGTGTCTCAAAGTTGCTTCTGTGAGGAGGCTTTAAAACAAGGAGCTTTTTAGCTTTTATTCCCCACGAGAAAATTCTCTGGAGAATTTGGTTAGAGGTTGCTACAGAAAAGAGGAAAAAAAAAAAAAAAAAAAAGGCAGCAAACCCCAACCTTGAAACAGGAACAAATTAGAAATAAATTGTTTCTTGTCTGGAGTTTCCCTCAAAACAACCTTCCTCAGAAATGCATCCAGAGAGCATGTTTTCTCCTCAAGGCATGTTAATGAAATCCAAGCTGCCTCAGAGCTCTTCCCAAAACGTGCAGAGACTAAGCAGGGACAGGAACTACTGGTCTCCCACAGCTCCTGACACCTTAGCTCCATGTGCGACAAAATTATTCGGCAGAACCTTCCCTTTCTATCAGCCTCTATTTCCCTATGTCCTGTGGTTATTTTCCAATCTTTTCCTTTAAGCACTGAGCTGCATTTTGGCCCTTCTATCCTTTTTAATTAAATCCTCTGAATGAATATCTTTCTCCCTCAGAAAGATGGGCCACGTTTTGCTTTCAACTGCTTAAACACTAAGTTGCTGAAACAGGAGTTTGACTCCTATCCCCAAGAATTTAACTCCAATATCTCTATTAGCAACCAAAAAGCATCTGCTGATGCAGTTGTCTGGAATCCTCGAAAGGGAGACTGAAATACAGATTGGTGGTTCCAGGATTCCTGGTTCTCCTCCCACTTTCCCACTCTACTCCATGAAGGTATCACCTTAAAAATGCTCTGAAATTGTTAAATCACTGCTCCAAGCACTAAACCAGGTTTGGCATCAGTTTTGGAGCTTTCCTGTGGTGAAAAACCATTTCCAGCCAGAAAACCCTCTCTCATTCAGGGGGAGAAAGGCTTGGCCTTGACCCTGTGTAGGTTTAGATTAGCTTTTAGGAGGAAATCCTTCCCTGTGAGGGTGCTGAGGGCCTGGCACAGGTTATCCAGAGAAGCTGTGGCTGCCCCATCACTGGAAGTGTCCCAGGCCAGGTTGGCTGGAGCTTGGAGTAACCTCGTCTATGGAAGGTGTCCCTGCCCATGACAGGGGAGTGCAGTTAGGTGATTTTTAAAGTCCTTTCCAACCAAAACCATTCCATGGTTCTATGATTTTTTTAAACACAACATCCAAGTCTGGGACAACTTGTTCTGGTGTCACCTCATGCACGGAACACTTTGGTGTCACCTCATGCAGGGACATTTTGGAGTGTTTCTGTCCCAGAGGTGTTCAGGGATGTAAAAGAAAATCCTTGTGCTGACTGCTCTAAGCACTTCCAATTCTCATGTACAGATAGTATCTCAATTATACAAAGCACTTTTTTTTTTTTTTTTCACCTAAGGCAGCTGGAATAATTCCCACATCCCATAAAACACTTCGGCCTATTTGGTCAGTAGATCACAAACTTGGGAGGTCAAGTGCCAATATCACACAGCATTTCCCAGGGATTATCTTTTTCCTTAAGCTTTTTATCTCCTGCAGTACAGAACTGAGGATAATTCCAAAATCCAGGTGCTATCTTACATTTGGGACCTATTAGTACAGGAGCTTCATGAGACATACTTTTATCTCCAATCCAATCCTTCTATTATTTGCAAGATCTCCAGGCAGTGAGCACCCAAACAGACCTCCAAAGAAGTTAAAATAATACTGAATCAACATTTTTTAACGCTTCTTATGTGCTGCCTTCTCTCTCTTTCCCTTTCTTCTCCTTTTCTTTTTTTTCACCCAAAACTGCAGAGCCTTGCCATAGGCACAGTCAGCTATTCACCTCACCCCTCATTCTGCTTTTCCTTCCTCTTTCACATCTTCTGCTAATTGTTCCAGAGAAGGAAACCAGGAACCAGAGTCAACATTTCAGTGACATATTTATGGGTGCAAGTTTCTATTGATTTTGGTGGACTTTGGGCCCAAGGTCATTGCCTGGCATTTTTGAACTCCAGACTTTTGATGGAAGGCAGCTCCCAGAAGGGTCAGCTGAACACAGGGAATACTTTCCAGTCTGCCCTTTCTCTTCAGAGCCAGGAGGGAGATATTAGTTGGTCCCTACAATTGTTAGGCAATGGTGCAAAGGTGGAAAGGCCGGAGCATGGTTCTTCTGACTCCTGTTTTTAACGATTTTTTTTTCATACTCTCTTAGAACTTCATGGAACCAATCTTTCCCATTCTCCCAGGTGAATTCCAAGAGCTGACTCCAGTTCTGTGCAGTGAGGAAAGGGCAAAGACAGAGTTAGGGTTTCTGATCTGGGTCAGCTTTCTGCTCCTGTTCCTGTCCTTGGGGTTAAAATTCCACCTGTGCCATGTGAAAGGATCTGGCCAAGATCTCACTATGAGCATCAGGCACCTGTGGGATACAGGCAGACAAAAATATGTGGAAAGGCGAAGAAATAGAGAAAAAGAAGAGTCAGATAAACTCATGGATGTCAGGATCAAAATGACTCCACAAATAAGGCATTATCCTTCTGAAAAGTCACCAGTTTTTCCTCAGCTGTTTTACTGCTGGGATCTCCAGGCCTGGCCAAAACACCCAGGAATATTTTTTGTGTTTGTAGTCACATCCAGCTTCAGTCACTACAGTCACCTCCTCTCTTGACTTGCCTCCAGGAGCAGACTTTCCAAGGGTATTTATATCGTAGGAGGGATTTGCACAAATTCTCCTCTGCCTACCTTCTAAGGGAATTAACAGGATTTAAGTATTTAGTTGCTTAGAAAGAATTTCTTGAGGTGCCTTTCACCATATGGCTGGATGCCATCCCAGGTCTCACCATTCCCAGGACAGCAAATTCATCAGGCTTTAGTGGAATTAATGTCCCAAAAAGTGACCACAGAGCTGGAGGTCACCTGGCCCCCTCTTCCACATGACTGCTGGAGTTGGGTGGGAATGACACAATGAATAGGAAGCACATCTTACTCCTGAATCTCACACAGTTCCTCTTGTTTCTATTCCAGGATGCTTTCCAGGCCTTCCATATCAATCCCACCTTGGTGCAGAAGTTTCTCAAGCCGTTGCTTATTGGAGAACTCGCTCCAGGGGAGCCCAGCCAGGACCGAGACAAAAATGTGAGTTTTTGTTTCTCAGCTGTGGTTCAGGGTGGCTATTCCCACATTTTTTCCCTCTTGGAATGTTCTTCAGAACATTCTCAGTGACTGAACATCTCCATGTAGAGTATTTGCATCCTATAATGGATTCAAATGTGTGTGGAAAAGGGGTGACACTTTTGGCTGTACAAACCTTTTCTTTCCCACCGAGCCACCAAAAGCCAATTTCTGGCAGCCCATTCCAGGTACCCAGGCTGGTCTGATCCCATCCTGAAGGGAAATGGGAACTGAGATATGTGGAATAGGAGATGTGCAGCAGCTCTGGTGACTGTGGTTCCCTTCTGCTGCTCCTTTGCTGGTGACCAAGCTCCAAAACACAAGTCTCCAGATGTCTCATTTTGGTGGCCGTGCTAAGGAGCAGCAGCCCAGCAAGGGCCTTCCCCGGCTTCTGCCCATCCTCAGGGCAGCTCTGTATCCCTGCTCATCCATTATTCAGGCCCAGAGCATGGCACAGCTGGCTCTGGCCAGGAAACTCAATCTTGCCCCGTTGTTTGTGGCTGGCCATGATTGTGATATATCTGTGTCACTCACAATAGAGGGGACAATGCTGGCCCCCAGTGACCCAGGAATGCTCCTCATGGATGGCTGCACAGGAGCTGGCCCACAGATTGAATGGATAACAGGTGATAGTGGGTGCTCATTATCAGAGCTCTGGAATTAGGCACAATAGCACTGAATTCCCTCTTGCTCCAGCTTCTCCTTAGTACTTGGGAAGCTCATTCAGACGAGCCATCATCAGGTGATGTGACACTCAACAGAGCTTGGATTACTCTCTTGGCTCCAGGTCCAAAAGGTCAGGATGTAGGCTCAGACCAACCAGGATGTTTATTCATAGGAATATAGGGCAAAAAGCTGGAATATGGAGCCAGGGTCCTCAACATGGAGTTCATCCTTCCTCCATCCATCCCAGAACACAGTCAGGCTCATTCCCCAGGCCTCACCCTGCTCTTGCCTGTCCCTTTGCAGTCCCAGCTGGTGGAGGATTTCCGGACCCTGCGGAAGACAGCGGAAGACATGAACCTGTTCCAAGCCAGCCCTTTGTTCTTCTCCCTTTACCTGGGCCACATCATTGCCATGGAAGTTTTGGCTTGGCTCATGGTCTCCTACTTCGGGACCGGCTGGATCACAACACTCATCCTAGCCTGCATCCTTACAACTTCCCAGGTGACAAAGAGAGATCTTTATCACACTCCCAACGTGCCCTCCATCTCCATTTCTTTCCTGCTTAGCTCTGATTCCCAATAGCTTCCTAACTATTTGATTTCCCCTCATCCCAGGCCCAGGCAGGGTGGCTGCAACATGATTTTGGACACCTCTCTGTCTTCAAGAAGTCTTCCTGGAACCACATCCTCCACAAGTTTGTCATTGGACACCTGAAGGTAAAAGGAATTATGGAACCGGGGAATTCTGAGAATCCATCACTTTGACTGTGGCAGAGTAGGAAAGAGAGGCTCTCAAACTTCCCAAAGTGAGCAGAGGCACAAAAAAAGTTGGTGACCATGGCCCACGGAGCAACCTGCGCTAGTGGAAGGTGTCCCTGCCCATGGCAGGGGTTTGGGACTGAATGAACTTCAAAGTCCCTTCCAACCCAAACCATTCCAGGATTTTCTGGGAAGACACAATGACCTGTAACTCTCTCAGAGTGTGTATTTATTCCATGTTCTTCCAATACAAATAATCCTTAGGGATCCCCCTGGAACCAGCAGTCTCATAGCAACCAACAGCTCCACCACTCCCTGCTTGCTGCTCTTTCCAAAGCAAATCCCACTTTGGCCACAATCTGACTCTCACCACTTTAGTTCTTATAAATGATTGGGTAATCCCATCTTGGGAGCAGCTCCCCATGGATGAGAACTCCTTGTTCTCCTTGCCCAGGGTGCTTCTGCAAACTGGTGGAACCACCGCCACTTCCAGCACCACGCCAAGCCCAACATCTTCAAGAAAGACCCAGATGTGAACATGCTGCACATTTTTGTCCTTGGGGACACACAGCCCGTCGAGGTAAGGAAAAGTGGGGAAAACATGGAAAACTACTGTCTGAGAGGGCCTCGGAGAGTGGTTGCACAAATCCAGGGGTTGGCTCCCATTGTTAGACATGACTTACACAGGCAGGACTTCCAGGAATGCTAGAAAGGAAATGCTTAATCCAGGGATTTTGTCTGGCTATGTTGTCTGACAGGAGTTTGGAGCCAACCCTTGGGCTGAGAAGCAGCATTGACTATTAATTCCCAATGCATTTCCTGTGCTGACCACAGGAGAAAGTGTCCTGTGGTAACTCGGGAAAAATAATGCAGATGGGATCGGAGAGAAAGCAGAAAGCTACTAAAGGCCAATTCATCCTGCTGGCGTGAAGTATAAACATGAGAGAGAAATATGGTGTTCCTCAGTATTCCAGCAGGAGCATTTCAAAACTGACCTTCCATTTCTATAGCAAATATCTTCCAGCATCAAGTGATTTTATTTTTAATTCTATCCACCCCTCCAGAGTCAAAATATTTACTGCCTGATTATAAAAACCTACCCAAAGCACTTAAATCATTGTGTTTTTCATAATGGAACAAAACAAAACCCCCAAAAAAGGATAAGCAGCAAAAGCAACACAGGGAAATACAACATTAAAAATGGTTTCTCAACCAGATTTTGTATTAATGAGAAAGCAGGTCATGGTTCTACTACTTAAAGGAAAAAAAACTGAACATTTGCGATAATAAGGAAAACTGGATTTCTGCCTCAAAATATCTCATATTGGGCCAGAATCAGTCTATCCCAATATTCTCATATTCATATAAAATCCTCTTCCAGATGATGCCAAGCACACAGCCTTGCAGGGCTCAGCCCAGAGGGAATAATGTGCCTGATTTATTGGTGCTACAAGCCTTCCCTTCCAAAACAGTCAGACTTTATGCCTATCACATTAGTAAAGATGGAGGTGCTGGCAGCTCTTCTCACAGACACAGGGATGGCAGAAGGTGAAGTGCATCAAAATTCCACCCAGGAAATAGAAATTATCTTTAAAAATCGAGTTTACACCTAACACAATGACAAAGTCAGGATATTTAATCACACCAAATTGCTTCTTACCCACTGGTGGGAATTCAGTCAAAACTCCCTGGTCAATAAATTAAGAATTATTGCAGAGAATCTGCTTTTACCTGGGAATGTCCCAATCCCAAGCTGAGCTATCTCCTTGTGTCCTGCAGTATGGCAAGAAGAAGCTGAAGTACCTGCCTTACAACCACCAGCACGAGTACTTCTTCCTCAGTGAGTATCCACCCTCCTCTCTTCCCTTTTCCTGGAATGCCACTTGTCCTTTCCAGCCCTCACTGTGTGAGCAGAGCAACTCCTCAAATCCCAACTCATCCCACCCTTCCTCAGGACCCTGTGCAGGTCCCAAAATCAACTCAGGGATATCCAAGCACCTGTAACACTGCCCTGTAGAGCAAGGGAATATAAAAGAGCTGAGGCTGGGAATAACCTCCATGTGAGAGGCTCCATAGAAAAACTGCATGTTCCCAGTTCCATGAAAGCAGTCCCTCATGTCACATACCTTCCCACCCCTCTGATGGCCAAACCATTTCCCTTTGCCTTGCAGTCTTCCCGCCTCTGCTTATCCCTGTGTATTTCCAAATCCAAATCATCTCGACCATGATCAGGCGCAGGTTCTGGGCGGTGAGTGAAACATTCCCTCCATCCTTATTGGGGTCTGGCTGGAAACTGAAGCGGAGAGGGAGGCCAGGGGGCAGGAAGGAATTACCTAGTGTTCCCAACATCACCAGCAAGGGCACGTTATCCAAGATGGGCAGAGTGATGCCTGGTGTTTTCTCTCTCCTCCCCAGGACCTGGCCTGGGCCATCAGCTACTACCTGCGCTACTTCATCACCTACATTCCGTTCTATGGTATCCTGGGATCCTTGTGTCTCCTCACATTTGTCAGGTAGGGGACCAAGGGCATCCCTGCCGCTCTCCTGTCCCTCCAGTGCTGTTTGAGCCTGGCCTCAGCTCTGCTGTGTCCCACTGCTTCACTTCCCTGTCAGCATCTCCAAGTTCCAGCTCCTCTGGCACTGTTCCTGCATCTCCCCCCGCCCCATGATGGTCCAGCCAGGATTCTCCTGCCTTTCCTCATTCCCTGTTCTCATACACTGCTGATCCCACTTGGGGCATGTGGGATCACACCTCCCAGAGTGCCTCATCCCACTCTCTTCCCAGCTGACTGTGGAGGTAATTCTGTGCATGCTTCAAGTCTGAAATCACAAACAGCCCATTATTCCTAAAAATTTTTATGAAACTCAAAGTGCAAGAATAAAAAGCAAAATTACAAAATCAGGTTGTCTGCTCTTGCAGAAAACAAGCCTGGAAAACAAGGATAATTCTAGGTAATTCCTTGTCAACATCCATCCAAGTCTCTACTGCTTCCTGCAACCCCCACTCTAGTTAGCTGATATCCCCATCTCCAGTAGAAATTGTCATCATTTTTCCTGGTTTTGCAGGTTTCTGGAGAGTCACTGGTTCGTGTGGGTCACCCAGATGAATCACATTCCAATGGAAATTGATTCCGAGAAGCACAGAGACTGGCTGAGCTCCCAGGTAACTGGGAGGGGGGAAAAACAACCCTGACTTACCCCAAAATGGGGTTTACTCAGAGTGTGGGAGTTAACACCACCCCCAGTGTTACCACAACCTCTTAGTAGGACAGAGTGTCTTGTCCTTGACTTCTCCCATAAAGACATTCGTCCCAGAGCCAGCAATACTGGGAAAAGACATGGAATTCCAAAGTTCTGCAATTACTTTGGCAATCAAAAGGTTACCTGCTCCTGGAGGCAAGTCGAGAGAGGGGGTAACTGTGGTGACTGAAGGTTGATGTGACTGCAAATCCAGAAAATATTCCTGGGTGTTTTGGCCAGGCCTGGAGATCCCAGCAGTAAAACAGCTGAGGAAAAAGTGCTTACTCTTAATTTTGGAGTCTTTCTTTGTTCTTTTACTCTGGAAGATGACTGATTGAGTGCTCCCTTTCCTCTTCTTTATTCTAGAACCATACTTTGATATTTTGGCAGTTCTATCTCCCTGCAAATCCAAGTAAAATGTCTGAGGAAGGAACCAAAGCAAAAATTTGGTTGAATTTTAAGAATTTTAAGTTGATTTTATGATCATTAATAGCAAGAATACCTAAGAAATAGTCTCAGAATAGCTTAAGGCAAAATGAGTAATAACTACAAAGGGATGGGAAAGCTTTGTATCCATGCATTTTTCTCCTGTTTTCCACCTTGATAGTGATGTCAACCCTCTGATCTCCAATGGGAGAGGCTGAGATTTAGGAATCTGGGCTTGTGCTGCTACATTACTTCACCACCAGTGAGAGTTTGAGTACCTGAGGGAGGATTAAAGCTCCCCTTCCTGCGCCCAGCGGGCCCAGCACAGCAGGCTCTGCACTCCCAGAGTTTAGGGAAGAGGAATTTCACCTTGATTTTGGGATAAGCCATCCCTAATCTTCACAGTTTTCTCTCTCCCTGGCAGATGGCAGCGACCTGCAACATTGAGCAGTCCTTTTTCAATGACTGGTTCACCGGGCACCTGAACTTCCAAATTGAGCACCAGTGAGTACGGAGCTGCGACCATGAGGGTGTTGCCAGCTTGTCACAGCTGAGGGGATGGAATTATGAGGTGGAACAGGGTCATATGCCAAGGCAAGGGAGTCCCAGACTACAGAGTGATGGAAGCTGTGGATGTCCCTATCTCTGAAAGTGTCCAAGGCCAGGTTGGATGGGGCTTGAAGCAGCCTGGGATAGTGGAGGTGTCCCTGCCCATGGCAGGGCAGGAACTGAATGAGCTTTAAGATCCCTTCCCACCCAAACCATTCCATGGCTTCTCTTACAGCCATGACATTTTTCCCTCTTGCTTCAAAGCTTTCACTCTCACAGGCTTAATTTAGGGTTTAATTAGGAGTCATCCTTACGCATCTACCAGTTACAAAGGCTGTGGGCTCCATTCCCAAGCATCCACCTCAGAGAACTCCCCTCCCCTGAAGCACACCAGTGTTTTTATAGAGTGTGGGACTGTGTGGGATGCTGGGTACCAGATTCAAGAAAAAATAAGGAAACCAGGGCCATATGGACAGTCTGTTGCCAGTAGCAACAGCAAATGTAAAAGAAATGGCTTTTAGAGTGAGGCTGGCTAGTTTAGAAGCCAGCATAGGAAATCTCCATGGAACAGCACTGGGCAAGGTGTCCCCAAAATCCTTCTTTACCTGCTTCCAGAAGTGGAAAAGCAGGTCACTGGGAATTCAGTTCAGCAAGAAACAATAATTCCCAGAGGAAATGGCCAGCCATCTCTGAGGCTGTTTCCTCACTCCTGCTGCCCTCTCATTGGACTCATGTCCCTTCTTGCACAAACTGGCTTTCAGTGTGTCCTGAGCATGGCTTTGCTTTGAGGCATGACAGGAAAATCTGTTTTCACCACCTCCTTGAGACAGAGGAGTGTAAAGCATGGATGTCTCTGTGCCTCTCTTCCTTTGTTTGCACAGCTTGAGGAGGAGGCATCAACCACGAGCCCCTGAAGATGCAAACAGAGATGCCCAACCCTTGGTACTTGTCTAGTGAGTTTTCTCTCTCTCTCTCTCTCCTCTCCAGCCTGTTTCCAACAATGCCACGGCACAACTTCTGGAAGGTGAAGCCTCTGGTGAAGTCATTATGTGCCAAGTATGGAGTCCAATATGAAGAGAAGCCTCTTGGGAAAGCATTCGTAGATATTGTTGGGTAAGGCTCTCCTGATCCCACCTGCAGCTCATTTTTCCATGGACATCTGATATTTTCTAGCACAGAGGATTCAGGACATGGCAGACCCTTCAGAAATGTGTGCTTTTTCTGTCAAAGTACCAAACACTTCACCTTTAGATGGGTACAAACCTGATCATGGCATTTGGGGACATGGTGGCTCACTAGTGATACTTGGTCTAGCAGTGGTCGAACTTAGAGGGCTCTTCCAACCTTAATGATTCTGATTTTTATACCACTCTGTTTTGACAGCTGGTGGCTCCTGGTGTTGGGAGCTGCCAGCAGATCGCCTGCTGCAAAGTGAGATGAATCAAAGGGAAGCAGGTCAGTTACAGCCTCTGCTGTGTCCCCTGAGAGGTCTGCCAGCAGCAGCAGGCAATTCCCTACAGGCAGAGCTGGCATTGAGTCTAACAGTCCTTGTCAGCAGCCTCAGTGTTAATATTGCTATCCCAGTTACTCCAAGGGGAATAATTCATGGCAGGGAACATGAGAAAAGCTCTGCAGGCCAGGCACTTCCTGCAGAAACCACTCTGCATGGGCAGATTAAACTGGGGTGGCCACAGTGGTCAGGAGAGCTGAAAACTGGTTCCAAACCTGCTTTTGTCCTCAAATCCAGTTAGGACAGGGCCATGCAGCAGCAAGGCACAGCAGAGTGAAACCTGGAGGCTTCCAAGAGAACTTACAGCCCCTTCCAGTGTTTAAAAGAGCTCCAGAGGAGCTGGAGAGGGACTTTGGACAAAGGTCTGGAGTGACAGGACAAGGGCAAATGGCTTCACACTGACAGAGGGTGGGTTCTATGAGTGTGATCCTATGATTGATATTAAAATTCAGTAACAGGCTTCATTGAAGGAAAAACACAACAGATGCAAGATTCCCAAACGTCTCCTCCATTTCTTCCCACAGGTCCCTAAAGAAATCTGGAGATCTCTGGCTGGATGCTTATCTCCATAAATAATCACAAATCTTTTTGGGGAGGTGTGAGTGACCGGGAGGGATGGGGGGGTGGGGCGGGGATCACACTTGTGTCTTTTACTCTCAGATCTCAGTCTAAATCCAGGGTTGGAGGGGAGTTTCCTGTCTTGTCAGCTGCTTCTGGTGCAGGCTCCGGCAACCTGTTAAATCTAGGCAGATTCTAAATGTGCTCCAGAGGGTGGAAAGTGAGGCCAGCATTGCAGGGGATGGAAGGCTGGGAGAAGATGATGAGGAATGTTTAAAAAAGGGGCATTAATCTCTGACCTTGACCTTCTTTTCACAAGATTTGTTCTCATTCACAGCCTTGATTCACACCTAAGGGTTTCTAGGCCTCAGTGAGTATTTGCAATCCAAGGACACCCCAGTCAGTTCATGCCTCTTTCGCGTGTTTGTGTGAAAGAGGAATCACATCCCATGGGACTGGCAGCTGCTGGACTGTGCTTCCTGCCCTGTCCAGAACCCAGCTCCCTCCTTTCCCTGCCTCCTTCCCTCCTCTAATCATAGAATCCCTTTAGTGCAAGCTGTGACCCTGGCCCTGCATAGCTAACCTCTAACTACAGCAGGGTTAACGTAGCCGTGTTTTTAGGATCAGTCCCTATTCCCAGGGGTCTGTAGAAGATTTCTGGGCTTAAACAGCAAGATGTCTCCTTTAGGAGAGGGTCTGTTTTCTCTTTAATGAGCAGCAGGTCTGGTACAACAAATTGTCAGTCAATTACACAAAAGAGGAGAACAACCACACAAGCAAAACGTGCTAATTGCTCCTCAGTGCTCCAGGGGAACCACAAATGGCCTTTTCACCATCCTGTCCTGCAGAAACCCAGGGTTCTGCCTGTCTGCACATGCCAGGCAGGCACGGAGCCTCCTCCTGCCTGCCCAAGGCCAGGAGCCATGGCACCCTTCACCCTTCCCTTGGGAACAATCACAAGAGAAAAGGAGCACTCCCTGCAAAAAGAGGACCTGCCCAAACAGTCAATCCCAGCTGGAATCAGGACTGTGCTGCTGATGTTAGACCTTTGGAGAATTCTCTTACAAGTTGTCTAAAACTAAATTTTCTGCCCAGCACCTAATTACAGAAATTCACTAATGGCTTATCAGGAGATATGGTTGAACAGCTTCCAGGTGCTTCTGGAACAGGCAACCTGACCCCAAATAATTCAGGGGTTCAGGTTCAGCTGCAACACAACAGAAGAGATGTTTGGTTTAGGACAAAGGGCCATGGTTCCAAGAGCAGCCTCGAGCTCCAGCATCTGCCTCAGTGCTCCCTGGAAACACCAGGAGGGAGACTCTCGTTACTTTGCACACCTCATTACTTCCCTCAGCTCTGAAACTGGATCTTCTCTATCAAATCCCTGAATCCTAACAGCATCCCACAGAATCAGCAAGGTGCTTCATCATGAACAGAGATGACTCCGGGACTGTGGCCAGCATTGCAAGAAAAAAAGAAAACCATGTATTCCCTCCCCGCCTTCTTTGGAAAATAAAATGAAATTTTATCTTTGCTTACAGATGGGCAATTCAGCATCTTGCAACTTCAGCAAGCCAGTGATACTTAGGGTTTGTGAAGGGCTTGTTCTGGGGGTCTTGCCCATCCAAGTACCACCAGGAATTTTTAGGGTGAAAAGCTACATAAATAACATCCTTCTGGATGCTGTAATTTCCCAGGCAGGTAGTAAGGAGCTAGCCTGGAATTTGGCTAATATCATCAGGACTGTCTTAACTTCTGCATCCCTTTCTGACTCCTTGAATGCACCTCACTGTGCTCCAGCAAGGATGACCACAAGTGACATCAGCAGTGCAAGCTTTTAAATATCCAACTTACTCTTCTGACAACCCTTGGATTTTTGTCTTATTTCCAGAGCAAATATTTTCCTCTTTAGCCCCATCCCTTCTTCTCTTCTCACCTTTCTGCTTGGGAAACCGTTTGGGTTGATCTTGAGAAAGATCAGCTCTTAGGCAAATGGGCATTTTTCCCCCCCAAAAAAACTTACTATATTTTCAGGCAAAGCCTCTCTGGCTCATATAATTTTTTCCTCTCCTTCCAAAAAATCCCAGCTTTCTATCTTGGAATTTGAGCTGTTTCCTACGTGCCTTGGTTCCTTGTTGACACCCCATCCCTGGAGTGTTCCAGGCTGGGTTGGATGAGGTTTGGAGCAATCTGGTCTAGGGAAGGTGTCCCTGTCCATGGCAGGAGAGTGGAATTGAATGATCTTTATTGTCCCTTCCAACCTAAACCACGCTGGGATTCTACAAGCTCTCCACCCTTTGGCTAGAGCAGGTCAAACAGATCCCTGGCAAAGAGCCCTGGAAGTCTGAATCAATCTGCTTTGTTATCATTGTTCTCCAAGTAAAATTAAGTTTATCTGGAGATATTCCAGAAGGTTCAGTAAAACTAGAAATGTAGATGGATATAAACTTGCCATGAGCTTCCTTGTTTTTGTCTCCAACAAGGCAGCAATGAGTGAGACACGAACAGGTTAAAATCTGCCATCGAAATGACCAAAACACTGAATTTTCATCACAGCTTTGCCCGGCTTTCTGAGGATTCTTAACTAACCAGTTTCTCTGAAAATAATGAGGTGAAATCTTGTTCACTTTCTCTCTTGATAAAGGTCATTCATTGGCACTGTAATGGGACACAAACATGAAAAAAAACCCTAAACCAGTAAGAAGTGCTGGGAGCCTGCCAGGGTTTATTGAACCCAGCTACACCACATGGCAATGGGGAACTGGAAACAGAGAGCTGGTTTCAGGGCAGAGAATCAAACAACAGCCAGGGAAGGACTGGATTTGTTCTCCTCACTCACTGTGGGGGACTGGAGTAGGAGCTAGAGGACCAGGATGGTTGAGGATGCCAGAAACTGCAGCAAAGAGAAGCCTCTGGGTGTTATTTGGTAGGAGAATGAGAGATGGGAGAAGTTTGAGAAAGTCAGGGGTTGGGGAGGGATGCATGAGACTGGGAGAAAAAATACAGAGGGGGTGAAGGAGAAGCAATTTGGAGTCAGGTGTCCCATGATCTCCCAGCATGGCTGGAATCCGCCTGCAGGACTGTGCTGGAGACACAGGGTAGGACAGGGCAGAGCTGGGCTCAGAGGGGGTGGCAGGGACTGGTGACATCCACAGGTACCTCGGAGTGAGCTGGATCTCACACTGAGCCGCTCCTCCCACAGCTCTGGGAGCAGGGACTCACTGCCCCCCGTTTCCAGGAAGAGGCCCTGTGGGAATCAGGGGACTTTTCTTGGAGTTTTCCCTCCAAGCATGGATTTGAGGAGTCTGGATTCCAGCTGCTCACTGTAATAGGGCTTGGGAGGCTCATCAGAACCCATCTCTAGGCACCATCATTCCCTGCTGCAGGGGCTGAGCTCTCTGTCTGGATTTGAGGTCTTCATTAGGGCAAAGACATCCTTTTCCTCAGTACATGCTTTCCCAAGAAAGCCTTCCTAACAAAGCCCTAACATTTCCGATGTTAAAACAGCAAACCCACATTCCTTATAGGACAGCTCCTGGGTTTTTTAATTCTTTAAAAAAAAAATTCCAGTAACTCAAAAAGAATATTTTTTTTCCTTGTGTATTCTACCACTCAATAAAATCATAACTATTTGTTGACCATACAAATGCTTTATGTGGTTTTTTCCAGAGTCACTGGTGCTCAGGGAATTTGTTCCCTCTTGAAGTGCCTTCTGCCACACAAACCCATGAGCAGGTGGCATGGAGATGCCAACTAAGAAAGTTGGGACATTTCTAGGGTGGGAACATCGCCATCCAGGCTTTGCTCTTAGATCAAAAACATGTTCAAATTCAGAATTGTAAAGAGTCAGGGTAGGATTTGACATAAAGGGTG
Source organism: Notiomystis cincta (assembly GCA_013398075.1). Classification (NCBI taxonomy): domain Eukaryota; kingdom Metazoa; phylum Chordata; class Aves; order Passeriformes; family Notiomystidae; genus Notiomystis; species Notiomystis cincta. The sequence goes on from VZRX01004753.1 coordinate 73,544, forward strand.
ATTCAAGTTCCAATTTCAGATTTAGCCTTGTAACTGTTTTTTTTAGCAGTTCAAAATCAGATCCCAAGCCAAGAACACTGGAAGCTAACTAAAAAAGGACCTGGGATCAGACTTGTTTATTATGGCTTTCCTTGGTTTTCCTGGGGCTTTTTATGGAGGAGCTGTTAGCTACTGAGTGTGGAAAGTCCTTTTTTCCACTTCACATGGTGAAATTAGTGGAATTACTTTGATAACATTGACTTTAATAGAATAAATGGATTTCTTTATTAGCTTTCACAATCTCAGGATCAATGCTGCTGCTTCCCCTCATCCTGGGAACAAACACCAAAGGAAAGGAGATTTTCTTGTAAAAGATTTGTCTAGCCACTCAAACTCAGCCTCCAGACTGTCTGAGGAGGCAGCTGAGAACAAAATTGTTATGAAAACTTCATAGAAGCATTTTACAATTTTCTTGAAGTCTATTTTGTGCCCAGTCATGGCTCATCCTGGGATGTGGTGAGCACCTTGCAGCATCTTTTCCAACCCACAGCTCCAACTGATGCTTTGGTGGGTTTGGGGTCAACAGCAGCGGTGTGTTTTAGGCCAAAACTATCTTGAGGTCAGCCCAGAGGCTTTAACAGAACTGGTTCTGCCAAATGAACCCATGGAAAATGTCTCATACAGGTGGAGAGGCAGACAAAGGAAGCTCACAGGCTGTCCCTGGTCAGGAGACAAAGTGATGGCCAGATTATGCTTATCTGTCCCCTAAAACCAACACTGGAGCTTGCCAGAGTCCACAGGAATTGCTCCATAGGCAAACTCATCCTCCCCAAAAAGCAGGTGCCACAAGGTGTCACAGAACTCAAAGCAGAAAATGACCCAGTTTTTAGGGCTTTCATTTCATCCCAGGATAAACAGGTTCCCCTAATAAAAACACAGGGGGCTCTTACACAAAAATTAACTGTTAAAAATCCATACCTTCATCCATGAACAATATTGCTTAAAAAAAATCATGGTTTACTGCAAGGGCCCAGTTCTAGGCGTCTCAGGAAGCTGCTTCACAACATAATCTGTGGCATCAACATGGTAAAAAGCATGTTCATGGTGTTCAGATAGGCAGTTTTTACCTCCTCCAACCTGGCCTTGAACACTTCCAGGGATGGGGCAGCCACATTTGTGAGCTCCCTTCTTGCAACAGGTTTTTAAAACTCTGTTAAAAGAAATAAAAAAAACAGCAGGAAGCTCAGCCTCTGAAAAAACCTCTATTTTTTTCCATTGTTTGTGCTGGGTTATATCATGTTATCATACATATTTTATTGAAAAATTAGCCTGAATTCAAATTCAAATATCACATAGAAGCACTTTCATACTGAGTCCTCCTTACACCATCCCTCTGTCCTGGGGATTCTAGAGAACAGGGCACTGGAGAAACTACTGTAAGGTGATTTCCAACCACACTCTCATCATCCATTTGGAAACCATGCTGTAAAGAGTATGAAGGGAATAATCCAAAATTCCAGAGTGAGCCAGAAGGTAAATCATTCCCCCGCAGCAGAACATAACACATTTAGTTTTATTTTATGTTATTACTCATTTATATAATTTATACTTATTATATTTTATCTATCCCCCATAGAGGTTGGAGGGTGCAAATGTAAGTTTCACTGGGGTGAATGATGATGTTTTTAAAATATCCCATGTCAGAGCTTTTCCACCTTCTGCTAGCCACTGGCTAAGGTTTGAAGGTCAAGCCCAGGCTGCTCAGGTCAAGCGAGGCTCAGCAGAAATTTGAGAAAGGAGTGGGAAGAGGCCAAGGAGAAGGATCCTCACCTTGAAAGCACCACCTTCACCTGCAGCATCCTCCTGAGCACAGTTAGGTAACTCCACAACTTCTTGGCCAGGTGCTGGCTGTGGAGATGACAATGAAAGGATTAATTACAGTAATTGCCTGTGATTGCACCCATCCTCCTTGGAATGGGTGTGGCTTGTTCACTTGCCCGATTCATTTAATTTGCCTCAATTAGCCTGGCCTTCATTAAGCAGCGGTTGTTTTTTTTATAAAATATAAGAGCCATACTGCACTTTCTCCATGTGTTTTGTTCCTTTATTGCTTACAGATGCCTGACAAAACCTGGAAATTTAGGTTCTGAGCTGAAGATGCTTTTGGTTTCTCAGCTGGAGCCAGTTCCTGGTCCAGCATCTCCTGGTAAATCACTCAGAGTTGAAATTATCACCCTTTGCAAGTCCACAAACCTTTAAGGCCACACTCACAACCCCAAATGGAGCAGAGCAGCACAGCCTGTGCTTCACCATCACCCTGGGGACGGGGAAATAAAGTGTGAAGAGACATCAAAATGCTGCTGACAATTCTAATTCTGTGCCTTGCTCATTCTTGTCTCCCCATCATGCTGGAGCTCACTGAGTACTAAAACTGAGCACCTGATTTGGTGAAGGTATGCGAGTGAAACAGAATCCAACAGCACTAGAGGGCAAGGAATGGCGAAGCCACAGTGTTCCAGCAGCATTGCAGCACCATGACTCCTTCCACATTCCTGCAAAAAATCAACAACTCCACAGCAAGAAAACATCTGGGCTTGAATGGTGCAGCAGGAGCTTCTGGGCAAGTCAGGAACTGGATGGTCTTTAGAGATCCCTTTTGGCCTAAACCATTCCCTGGGAACATTTCTGTCTGCATAAAATAAAATACAGAATTAAAAGCAAAGAGATATTGATCCTGCTCTGTGATGCACAAATGAATCACACACAAAAAGGACAGAGATTAAGAAGCAATTTCCTTTCTGCAATGTCTCTAAACAGAGAGGGACAGTTTTTAAGGTCTCTGCTGAAATATTTAGTAAATGGTTTCAGAGAAGCTCTCCTGGATGTGGTGGTGTTGGGACAGGGATGAGTCCTACTTGCTGCAGTAAGAGAGAGCGTTTAAGTAATTTACTCATTTTGAATGTGTAAAGCCAGGTTTTTAAAACCAGCATGGTGATGTGAAAGCAGCAACGCCCAGCTGCTGACAATAGCAAAGTGGTTTTTTGGATTTTCCAAACTCAGTTGGATCAGGCACCACTCAAACACAGTCCACGAGGTCTTCTCCACATACATATCGTTCCAGTGTGAAATGAATAAGATGTGGAACCCAGGTTCTCTCTCCTATTAAGGACTAATATCTGCCAGAGCTGCCAATATTTTGAGGTGGTTGCAAAATGTCCCTTGCCGAAAAGCACTGTGGGACCATTAGACACTGCTCCAACTCCCCTGAGACATTATTTATCACTGTCCTCAGTTTGATGGAAAGTTGGATTAGTGCTTCCTTCCTTCCTCCTGGTTTTGCCAGTGGACACTGGTGGCCTGACAAAGGGGAAGGTAACCAAATGCAAGGGACAAGTCACCTCTGTCCAGGCGCTGATGCAAAAAGAGCAAACTGTCACTGAGATGTGACCCACATATGTGTCTATTGGCGTGAAGCACCTTAAATTGCCTCTAAGGTGATTAACAGAGCAGAATTAGCACAGTGAGCCAGGGGAATTAAGGGCAGGGAGCTGTCCTTGAGCCAGAGGAAGCCTGCAGCCCCAGAACCAGAGAGGGAGCAGAAACTGGAAGTGTTAACAGAGTTAGAAGCTCAGGATGTTCTGTGTGCCCACACGGATATCCCTGGAAGCTCTGTGAGCAGCACAGGACTGAGAGCTGGGGTTTGCACTGCAAAGCTTCCTGGGAAACACTTTGGGCTTCAGCATCCTTCTCCCAGCTCCTCTCTTTGGCACAGTCCCATAGGGAGCTGTTTTGGGACTTCTACTCCTGCACAAATGGCTTTTTCATCACTGGAGTCACTTTTAGGTAACCAGATTTGTATCAGTGACTCAGCTTTTCCTGTGCAGCTGATGTTTTCTCCTACAGGGGGAATAATTTCAATATTAACCTAAACAAAAGCTAAGGAGTACCTTTTCCTTCCCAAAATTTCCTTACTGTCCCTCTGCTCGCTCCATCATTCCAGTCAGTGCTCTCTCATCTCCTGAGCTAGGACACCACTGGCAGCTCAGATTTATCACAGAATCCCAGAAGGGTTTCGGTTGGAAGGGATCTCAAAGCTCCTTTCATTCCAAACCCCTGCCATGGCCAGTGACACCTTCCACTATCCCAGGTTGCTCCAAACCCCATCCAGCCTGGCCTTGAACACTTCCAGGGATAGGGAACCCACAACTTCTCTGGGCAAGCTGTGCCAGGGCCTCAGCACCCTCACAGGGAAGAATTTCTTCCCAATATCTCATCCAAATCTACCCTCCTTCATCTTAAGGCCATTCCAAACCCATTTTTTCCTTCTTTCCCTCACATCCAACCCACAACTAGGCCATCTTATTTTCTCTACCTTCCCTTTCCCTCCTAATCTACCCACAAAGCAGGTGAAACACTCTCTGGAAGTTACATAAACCAGCACAAAGTCCAGCTGCCTTCTCCGCCTGGCTAAAGTCAACCTTCCAGCTTAGGCCAGTGAGCCTCACACAAACATGGGAATATTGATAAGATAAACAGCAAATCCGACCTCTTGGCTTCCAGCACCGGTGGCACCACAGGGATTTGCTCCTATTAGGAACGTGTTGCCTTGGCAGAGCTGGCCAGCCCCAGCCCTGGGTGCCACGTGCACACTGAGAATTGTGCCAGAACGTCTGACTTTTTCCTGGCAGGGCGACATTCCCTGAATGTCTGAAATGACTGGAATTTCCACATGGCTGACCCAGTGCTCCCTGTTCTGCAGGGATCTTCACTGCTTTGATGGATTCATCCTACAGGAAGGTCGGGAAGGCTTGGAAAGTCCTGACTTTTCGGAGGCCAGCTACCTATCTTCTCTCTTTTCCTTGACTGCAACTTGGAGCAAATAATAAAATAAATAATCTTTCATTTGTTGGTTCCAGGGAACAGGAACCATCCATCTCTGTGGGCATGTGGGGACAGCCTGACCAGCTGTGCAAAGACAGCCTGATTTACAGCCCAAGCAAACCTGGAGTAATTCCACAGGCAGGGAAAGGACACAGCCAGCAGATACAGGGAATTGCCAGGAGCAACCAAATTTCTCTGGTCTAAATCCCAGTTTCTCAAATGCTTAAAAGCACCTCATTGTGTACAACACTAATCTCCACCACCATCCAAATCTCCCTTTTCTCTCCCAAACTTGATGGAAACAGGGACAAAAACAAAATCAAACAAGTCAAACACATCTACAAAAGCAGATTTTTGAACTCCCATCCCTTTGAAGCTCTTTATTTTAGCCCAGGACATGCTGGCAGGCCCTTTGTGGGGGCAAATAGGTGCAAGGAAGATTGCAGGAGGTACAAGAGCAGCCAGAGACTCTGCTCAAACTCTGGTTTATGTCTGAGGGAAAAAACAATAGGAAAGCTCTGGTGGAAAAGGCTGGGAGTAGGGGACGTGATGTCTTCTCATACCTTAGAAGTTCAGGAGCCAGTGTCACAGGGAAGTTTCTGACAGCAACCCCTGCTGACGTTACACCAGAAGACAGAGACACAGCAAAACATTCCCAATCTCTCACCTGACCATCCCTCACAGAAATTAAAATCTTTCCTTTCCTTTTTCCCCCTTTCCCTTTCCTTTCTCCTTTCTTTACCCCTTTCCTTTTTCCCCTTTCTCTTTCCTTACACCTTTCCTCTTCAGCTGCTTAATGCTCTTTCCTAGCAGTGCAGGGAAGCTGCAGGAATGTTTCCCTTCAAGAGGCTGCAGGAGAGTGTCAGCAGCAGGTGGGACACGGAGTGCTCCATTTTCCCAGGGAAGACAGGGAGGGAATGAGGGAGGGAGGACAGTCCCTGCCTGGGCTGCCTGTGCCCTCTCGTGGCTGCCTGACCGCACTGCACAACCAGATTCTTGCATGGCTTTTTAACTGAAAACGAAATTAAATTCCTTTCTGGAGACAGCTCTCCCCAGTGTCATCTCCAAACCAGGAGGAGGAGATCTTCCATGTGAGTGTCCAGAGCCTAGCAGGGAGGAGAGCAAGTGCTTTTAGTGAAACCAGAGCGACCCAAAACCTCTGCCTGATGAGAGAAGTGGGAGACTGCTCAGGAAAGAGGAAGGAAGAAGATCCTTGCATTACCCAGCACCCGTGTAGTGGTTCAAGCCAGCAAATTAAAGGAGGCGTAGCTGAGCAGGAGAAGCCTCAGCTTCCCTCAGGAAGAACAGGGACCTGGTCTGATGAATAAAAGCATCCCAAACCCCATCCTGTAGGATTTTCTCTTGCACCCCCAAGCACTCTAACCTTCCAACTCCAAGCAGACTTGTAGAGGATAATAGCAAATGTTTATTTTCCTTTACGAATGAGCAGGGTGCAACCATCCCGCTAAGAAGAGTGACTTCATTTTCCTTCACAAACTGTTCTCTCTCCTTCGTTTGAAATGCAAGACAATCTCAGACAAGGCATTGCTCCAGTTCCTTCCGTCTCAAAGTGCTTTTCAATGTGACACCAAGGGGGAAAAATATCCCACAAACCAAAACATCTCCTACCCAGAGAGATCATCTCATTCCCAGTCCTGCAACTTTTGTGTAGTGTAGCACCTCATGGCACAGGAAGACATGGAGAAATTGAAAGGAGAGGGGGAAGAGATGCAGGGAGAAATTCCACGAGTGCAATCACCTGAGCTGAAATCCACAGCTGGGGAAACCAGAGCTGTGTTATTTCACTCTCCCCTAGAAAAACCCACAGCAGCTAAGTGGAAGAAAATCAAGTTCCTACTGTAGCTCCTGTCAGGAAAGGACAGAATTATAGAGCTGAGGATGGGCACCAGCTTACTGAGAGTGGCAGAGGGACAGAGTGACAATCCAGTCAGAAGTGAAAACCCCAGAGTGGGCGATATCTGAGATGATTCCCAAGTCACTGAAAAAAAGGTTAAATTAGCTACAAAATACTGTCATGGCTTTAATAAACCTGGGTCTGAGTTCAGGATGTGTCAGGCCTGTGCATTCCCACAGCTCCAATGACATCCCTCCCTCCCTCCCAGCACATACTTGGGGCGTGCAGGAACCTCAACCACATCTCTCATGTGCACACAAAGAGATCTCAGATTCCCTCACCAGGGAATGGCAGCCCAGGAAAAGCTGGGATTCCCAGTGGACAGGCACCTCCAAGGTCTGATATAACACTGGGAAGGAATCTCTGGGCTTTGGAACTGCCCAGACTGGGCACGCTCCTTCTGGAGATACAAAGAACCCAAACTGGGAACATGGGTTCTGCCTGAAGAGTGGGAACAGGACTGCCCAAAGCTCCATCAAGAACAGGAACAGCTCCAAGGCTTGTTTGGGGGTGAGGTTAGCGTTTAGGAGCATCATGGGGGACTTCACATCAAGGACAGCCACAGCATCCTGCATCCGCCTCTAACAACTGCCACAGATTTCCTAGTCCAGGAGGAAAAATCTTGCAGCCAAGCTGGGAGTTATTGAACTTCCCTGCTCCCTTTCTTCTGCTGGAGGCCCCAGGTGCACAGATCCAGCCATTCCCGAGCCTGCATAACCCACTGCCAAACATCCAGCTTAAAAACAGGAACAAATCCCTCTTTGTGACTCTGCTGGCAACAAGCTTCGCTTGCAGGCTCCTTTAAAAGGAACAAGGAAGTACTTGGAAACAAACTGTTCAAGATTATTATGCTGTGCTGGCATTTCAGGGCTGCTGTGGTTAGCAGGACCTCAGGGACAGCACCCTCCATCCCAAAAAACTGAGTGGAACAGACAGCCAGCATCTGTCCTGACAGACTGGCTCACAAGGAAGGTTCAAAATTCCTGCCTTGCACAGGCCTGGCCTCAGGTTATGCCAAAGCAGGCTGCATATGAAAACAAAAGGCTTAAAAAAATGGATATACACTGCATATAGAAGACTCCAGAGTCCATGGATGGCCATCCCAGAACAACTAGGGCCAGCCCAGCTCCAGGGGCAGCATGGCAGCTGCATTCCAGTCACAGTTGGAGGAGTGGGACAGCTGAAGGTAGAATCTGTGCCTCTTGCTCCTTGCTCCAGGCAGAGGGAAGGTGGGACAGAGCAGGACAGGCACTGCACTCCAAGCCCTTCCTCCAGGAGCAGTTTCCTTCCACACTCTGCTTACATTTGGCTGGGATAAAATCCAAGTTTGGCCAGAGACATCTCCTTCCGAAGCCGCATGACCTCCCAGTACATCAGCTCCACTGCAAGGCACAAGGAGGGCAGAGAAGAGGAAAAAAATACCAAAAAATCAGTAAGGAGGGCACAGCTGACCACCAGCTCCCACTCCACTGTGCTCCCAGCATTCCCAAGGGGAGGGAAGCAGGACAGGCCCATTGGGTCATCCCTTACCGGCTCCACCCCAGGACAAAGCTCCCAGGAAGCAGATAAGCAAGAAAGAGATGATCCATTCCTTCCCTCATGCCTTTCTTTTCTCATTTATCTGCTTCTCAAAGACACTCCCTGCTGGCCCCGTTCCTGTCACTCCAAAACAGCTTCTCCCAGTTTCTTCCAGCTGCCCACAGAAAGCATCCCACCGGAGCCAGCTCTTACCATCCTGCCTGACCAGGCCTTGCTGGATATAGCGGATATAGGTGAAGAAGTTGCATACTGCTGTGATCTGAGGGAAAGAGGGGAAAAAAAGAAAAGGAACAAAGATTTGAGACATTACTGTGGTGCAAGTGATGAAAATGAGTCAAATCCATGCACAAAAACCAACTTTTTGTGGGATCAGCTCTTCTAAAATGCAGCTCAGGAAAGAATTAACTTCTAAAATCCTCCATTGAACAGAGCCCCAACTGCAACATTAACAAATGATCCACCTGCTCCCTCCCCTTCACAGAAAGGACAGTTTGTTCCAGGCACGGATCTGACTGGAACAGCAACAGCCTCTAAAGAGCAGAAAATTACTGTGGGAGAATTAAATAATAACAATAAAGCCAAACAATCAAAGCTCTGTACTGAATGAAATCATGGCTAGTGAACACACTGAAGGTTATCTCAAAGCAGAAGGAAGAGCTGGATCTGGCCCCGAATCATCAACCAAGAGCCACTTCGATCTCAGGAACAACCTCAAATCCTACAGTTCTTCCTCAATTCCACAACTGACCCTCGGAAGCTTGTCCACTGCAGGGCATGGAATAATTCTGGAGGGTTGAGGCACCTTGGGGAGGTGAAGGACTCACCCTGGCCCTGCAGGAAGGGGAAATGTAGTGGTAATTCCCAGAATCTCCCAGCATGATCCGGTGCTTGCAGGCCCTGGGGAGGCCACTCAGAGCACATTTCCTGCAGGAAAAGGGAAAAGCACTTCAGCAATCCAGTGGCAAAGCAGAAATCAGGGATTCAGCCACCTGGAGAGATGGAAGTGATGGCTCAGAAGCAACCCCTGAGTCAGGCAGCGTGAAGAAGGAAAAAAAGAAACCCTTGGCTGATATTCCTTTGTTCCTGGAAATATTCCATAAATGGCAAGTTTAGGAGACTTTAGGTGAAAGCATCTTTTCCCTCGCACAGAGCCCCAGAGGAAACCATGGGAAATATTAAAGAGGTGAGGCTGGAGCAGAGCACAACCAATGCCTCCTGGTCTCTGAATACGTCCCCCACATTCCAGGACAGGCTCAGGTGTGCCCGTTTTCCCTGTGAGATGCAAACATGCTGGCTGGGCAGGAAACTTGGCCTCAAAACAGGTAAATCCAGCATTTGAGCAGGATTTGCACATACCACGAACTTAAAACAAGCCAAGCCCTCCTTGGGCAGACAGGAAAGGAGCTTGGTTTCCCAATTCTGAGATTTCAGAGGGTGAAAACAGCCTTTTCCAAACAATCATCAGCAAGGGGTGCAGCATTTCTTTATTTTCTTCCATTTTCTCCTGCTATTTGCAAGGCAGATGACTCCCATCATCACTTTAAGCAATAAAGCAGAATTTTCTAGTGCACAGTTATCACCACGTTCCTCAGGGGCTCAGTGGGAAGAGGAACATCACACCCAAACTACAAGAAAACTTCTCTGGGGAGCCACAGGAGGTGACAGCAGAGGGGAGCAGATGTTTCAGAGAGCTCCTGAGCTTGTCCCTGGGCTTGTTTTCCCCTGCTCTCAGGGCAAATATTAGCCAAGAGTGGAAGCACAGGTTTCAAGTGTCCAGATGCAAGAAGTAATAATTGACCAAATATTGACACAACTTAAGGAGATTAAATTCCCAGGAGGTGCAGGATGACCAAGACCCTTTGTAAACAAGATACCTGCAAGGAGCCACATATTTGAGCATTGCACTATCCTGGAAAAGAGTGACTCTTGCTTGATTGGTACCACTTGTTGTAAAACCACAGCTATCACAACGATGGATAATCAAAACTGCCATAAAAATCAGTGTTTTGCATCTGGGGAAAAGTGGAACAAATTCCTTTTGGGTCTTTTTATTGCTAATGGGTTCCTACCCATCCTGCCTGAGTGGAATTTAAACAGGCTTAAAGAGTTAGGTCAGCTCAGCAAAAACTTCCAAGCTGCCACATGGCACCGAGATAGTGACTTGTTAATGCTTCAGAGACCTTTGATCACTGGCTGAACAATAAATATTTCACTTACGTTACGATTTGTGACCAGAAGCCACTGTGATGACAAAAAAAAATTTAAGAACATCAAAAGCAAATTGATAAGGATAAACACAGGATGTGTTGTTTGGGCAATAATTTGCAGGAGAGTGGTAGGAAACCTGCGTGTCCCTTGCTGTCAGAGGGACACCTTGGAAGGTAGGAAACGACTTTGATATCTGAATAAAATCCCTCCTCTTAGTTTGGATTATCACATCACTCCTGTTAGTGTGAGGTGTCCCTGAGGTGGCCCCAAGCTGTCTGTCCCACCACTACATGACAGAGGACAAACCAGCAGCAAGGAGGGGACAAGGCAGGGAGACACAGTCCTTACTTGGGGCCACCACACTCTTCTGCTGCCACTTTCCCCATGGGGACAGTCTGGGAAGCCACTGGCTCAATGGTGAGGGTGTTCTGCTCCACAGCCACTCGCACCAGCTCTGACAGCTGCAACAAAAGAAGGGAAAACAGGGATGAATTCTGGAAAGGTGACACTCCAGAACTGCCAGCTGCTCCTGCTTTTCCAGCCCTCACCTCCTTCTTGGTGAAGTCCAGACAAGGTCCTACATCTTCTTGATAAATTCTATCCAGGAAGGAGCAGGATTTGTCCAAAGTTGGAGATTCCTTCCAGGCCTGGAATTCGGCAAATAAAATGGAGTCGACCTGCAGCAAGTGTCCAAGAGAAGGGGGAAGAGGGAGGGATACCATATCAGAAGGTACCTGTTACTATGCAGAAGACCTATGAAACATCTGCTCTGAGCCATCTGGAGAGGCTCAGACTTCATGGAAGTGTCTGAAGGAAGCTGCCTGGCTCCAAGAATCTCTCATTTCCCACCCAGCAGCAGTTCTGTGCCAGAATGACACAGCAACCCTGGGCTGCATGTGCCAGAAGCCTGCAGGCACCTCTCTGTCCCATTTTCCTCCAGGTAGTTTTTCCGCCTTCCTGTGGCTGCAGGAAAGCCACCACACAAGCACTGAAGAGATGAAGTGCCTGCTCAACTTGTGACAGGAATGATGGGAGCAGCTGAGGGGCAATAGGAGATTCTCTGGGATCTGGCATTTAAATCCCAAATGGATCATTGGGCAAAGCACCAACCTGACTGACAAGGCAGCTCCTACAAGCCCAACAAAAACAGCTGAAAGGAAAAAATAGAACTAAGCTGAGCAACACAAAGAACATGAGTGAATGCAGCTGGAGAAGTCCAGATTCCAGCAAATCCCCTCTGTGCCATGAAAACTGCTCACCTGGGACCAGCAACAGCGTCAGAGCCACAAGACGGAAAAACAAATGGAGAAAAACAAAATTAAAGAAAAAAATGGAGATTAGCACAAAAGGAAACTGGAACTGAAAGGCTAGAAGCGTGAGAGGAAGGTGGGTCCCACCCATTCCCAGAAGTTGGTTACCTGCCGTGAGAAGGAGGAGGAAGCACCTGCTCCCAAGGCCTGCCAGCCTGGCTCATAGGTGATGTGGATAGCCTTCCCAGGGAGGATGCAAAGGAGCAGGGAGAGGAGAGTAGGGAAACCAGACTTGGAGGGCAGAGGGAGAGACAGACAGTGAAGGAAGAGGTTTAGAGAGACAGGCAAAGAGGGAGGTACAAAATATGAGATACAGAGAAAGGCTCAAGTCCTCCCCTCCAGGAACTGAGCATGATCCTCAAGGCACCACAGGGCCGCAAGTCACATCTCTAGACTTCAGCTTGAGGTGCAAAAAGGGAAAACAAATTACCATTTTTAGGCTCAATTTAAGACCTTTCCCATAGAGCACCAACTCTCTGAATGCCAGGTTCACTTTTATCACCTCTTTTACACAGGCCATTAAGGATTCCGGGAGACAAAAACCATCCCATCCTTGGTATGTAACATTATTGGGCATTCTGGAAGCTGAGCCCCAAGATTTGAAACCCCAGGAGATCACACCCTGTGGAAGTTGCCTCCATGAAGAAATGACAGATCCAAATCTTTAACAAACCCTTATGTTTCCTCAACACAACAGAGGCCAAAGCTTCCAAAAAAGCCACTAATGAGACATATTCTCCCACCACATTCTTAATTTTTATTTTTCCTGGCCTATTTGCTTTCCAGGACAGCTGTGTCCACATCTGGCTAGTGGAACTGGCTTCTGCTCAGCAGCTCTTGATATCTGCTCACAGCACTGACACCCCCTGGATCTGCTCCTCAGTGATCCCTCAACTGCTTCCTGTCCCAACAAAGAGGAAATCCCCACAAAAGGAAACCCTCCAGCGCCTGCCTCAGCACAAATTTAGGGAACAAGGCACAAACAGCTGCTCAGCGAGACCACAGAGCTCTGTGGGAAGCCCGAGGCTGGAGCTCCTGGAGCAGTGGCTCTGAGGCTGATGCAGTGAAAGTCCCTCACCCACCTCTTTGCATTCCTGGCTGACAGGCTCTGGAGCCACATTCTGGCTGGCAGCTGACACCATGGCACTGCTGGTGCTTTTGTTCCGCCCGTGGCCCTTCCTGAAGCCAGCTTTGGAAGGGCTCTGCAGCTGAGGGTGCAGCTCCCGGTTCGGGGAGGACGGTGTGGATGTGATCACCAGTGTCTTCAGGGCTGCCACCTCTGCCTGCAGCATGTCAATCTGGGGACACAAGCAAGAGGCATCCTGAGCACCTGCTGGGCTCCAGGTTTGCTGCATCCCATCAAACACTGAAGCCACAGGGAACCAGCTACAAGCCCAGCCACAAAGCCCCTCTCCATCCTCCCAGTGACACCATCATCCAGAATTTTAAAAAGCAGCTGTTTGGGGGTCTACCACTTCAATCAGTACATTTTGTCCCAGGCTGTTTTCAGAACCAATAGATCCAAAGAAATTTCTCTCTCTTCAAGATGGAGCCATTTGAGCAGCCCTGTGGTGCAGCCATGTCAGGAAATTCCAACTCCTGCTCCATCCATCCATCCATCCATCCATCCATCCATCCATCCATCCATCCATCCATCCATCCATCCCAGAGCTGAGACAATTAAACAACTCATTATTTCTCTGTGGATCCATTTCCCAAATGAGTGTTGGATTAGCAGGAGACTGCAAGGATGTCTGTGAGGCCTTTTTCCCCACACTCTGCTGGAAGTGTCTGCTGGAAAGGGACCACAGCATCTCAGAGAGATCAAGCTGCACTTCACTCTCCTCAGCCAACAAAGAGCCCTGTGGCCAGGCTGGGCAGGCTTGCCACCACATCAACCCCAAAAATGAAGTCACAGAGAGTCACTTACTCACCTTGCCCCGGGCCTCCCTGAGCTGTTTCTCTGCTACAGCCTGTTTGGTGTTGGCTTCTCTCACCATCTTGTGGGCTTCCTGCACCAGAGAGAGTTTTAATATATCTGCTGCACCCCAGCTCACATAGCCAATGAGGCAGGACACAGATCTGCCACACCATGTGTTCCAGGCAAGGGGACAGACACCCCTGCCAAATCCAGGGAGTTTTTCTGTCAGCTGTGCAGAGCCTTCCCTCAGATTTTCCCAGAGAAAGCTCTTAGTGCCAAAGCCTGGAGTGCATCCCCTTTCCAGGAGTGCAGCTGGCTCAGTTAAGGAGTTTAACTAGCCAAGGTCATCTCTCACTGATAAGGGCTGCTGAGAAGAATGCCAGAAGCAATGACCTGCCTTTCCTTGCCCTTGGGTATTGCTTTAACATTAGAACCCACCTGTTCCACACCACAGCTGTGCCTGCCCCTATTCCAACACCTCTGCAACTCCGACCTCACCTCAGCCTGGCTTCCTGCAGCCACTGCAGCCTTGCTGGTTGATCCCTGCACTGATTCCTGACCCTGCTGCCTGTGGCTCTGATCCTGACCCAGACTAGCTGCTCCATGTCTTGGTGAGGGCACTGCTCCTGCCTGCCTTGTTATTGCACTTTGCTTCCACTTCCCTTTTGGAGCAGCTGGTGCCTATTGCCTCAGGCATGGCTGTGACAGCAGGAGCTAGAGCTCAGGTAAAGGTGAAATGGTGGAAACTGGCTTAAAAGCTTCTCCCACAGGAAGAGGGGAGCGGGGTGAATCCCAGCTGGGGCTTCCCTGCAGTCTGGAAGCAGAATCTGGCCAAGGCCACCAAAGGAAGGGGACAGCCCTTGGCTATATGATCTCCAAGATCACCCTGTGCTCAGGCAACCAAAATTTTGGGAGGGGGATGCTCTCTTGGTTCTCACAGCCCTGTGTTTCAAAGGCAGAGATGGGCTCTGGCTTTCCTCATTATCCAGACAGATCCAGGCATTAGAGCTGCTGGTTAATGGGATTTTGCCGGGATACAGCTTGGCAAGAATCACAGTACAACAAAAAAAACACCAAAACAAAACAAAATCAACAATGCTCATTGGAGCAGAGTGGATGAGAACATCCAGCATGTTCCCACCCCCAGCAAGGGCTGGGATGATCCAGGGAATCATGTCTATTACAAAGCAGCTGCCCAGACTACAAGAGCAGGCATGGAGAGGGACAGGAAGCTCCAGGCATTATCACATTTTGCAACTGTAACTACTGTGCTCTTAATGCAACCCCACAGCTGCTAGAAGGGGAAAGAAATCCAGGTAAAGGCTCCACCTGCAGCACTGGCCAGCTCTGCTTCTCCAAGTGGGAAAGAACAACAGGGGAGAAAAGAAAATTGTGGGAGGAGATGGCTGGAGATCCAGGGAAAGCCTGTCTTAAAGGAGCTGGACGAAGCTTAGCTTAAGAAATTATGGGAAAAGGAAGAGGGTGGTACCTCAAACAGGCTGGCTGTTAACTCCTCCAGTTCCTGCTCCAGTTGTTCCCTGACTTTTGACAATCTCTCACATTCTTTGTCCTTGAGCTTCAGCTCCTGTTGAGGAAATGGAGAGGGATAGGAATGCTGACACCCTGCCCTGGCCCATCAATCACAACCCTTCCTCCCCACCATGGCATGGATCCCTGACCCAAGATTCCTGTCACCACCTCTATGAAAGCCTCCCCTGCTCCAATCCGTGCCACCCTGCCCAGGAGTTCCCAAAAACCCTGGGCCTTACCTTCTGTGCTTTGTGCAGCTCATCTCTCAGGAACTCAGAACCCTTTTCCCGGATCTCCACCGAGGAGCTGCGCAGCCGGGATACATTGAACTGCTCCATGGACTGGGGTTCATCCACACCTCCAGCATCCTGGCATCCACTCTCTGGCTCCTCCTTGTTGCCTTTGGATGGCATCAGGGGCTTCCAGTGTCCCACAGCGAGTGGATTCCGGCTCTCTTCCTCAAAACTGACCTGGCTGGGGGGTAACAGCACAGGGAAAATGAATGTGGGGGTGATCCAGAGCCTTCCTCCAATACTCACAACACATCCAGCCTCAGGCACAGGCAGTATGAATGGGGCAGGGAGGATAATGGGGCAGAATTTGGGCACCAACAGCTGCACCAGCTCCTTTGCCCTGCATTCCCCTATGGAAGTGCTTCACCCTTTTGGCATGGCGCCCTTATTAACTCAGGATAAGGCAGGAGAACTTAGGACAGCTCCTTCAGGCATCTCATTCTCAGGGATCCCTGGCTGTCCAGGAGGAACACCCTGCAGATGGCTTTTTAGTATTCCAGGACACACCCAGCAGACCTTAGGTCAGACTTCCCCACTGAAGTAGCAAAGAAAAGCTTTCTCATTCCTAATGTAAAGACTCCAATACCCTCTGCTGCCAATCCAGCCTTCCTCTACCCCCCTGTACCTGCTTCAGAGGGAGAAGATCTATTTTAACCAATTTTTCACCTATTTTCCACTGAAATCCCCCACAGAGCGGTCTAAACCAAGCTCGGTCGAAGCTCTACTTTTAGTTACAGTGGCCAGCAAGCAGAGATGTTCTAGAAAGAAGAAACCAGAAGAGTCACCCAGGACACTGCACCCCAGTGCTCAATAGGGCTCTGCCAACTCTCAAATTAACACAGATGCTGGAGAAATTTTAGGAATGGAAAACATCATTTGAGTGCCTGCATGCAGGGCACTGCTGTCACTGCAGTGTTCGCATTTCTCCTCTTCCTCACTGAACTCTTCCCATGGAATCACCCTCCGTTTGAAGGCAGGGGGAACGTGTCTAAGCCTTCCCCATGTGGAAGTTTTCTATCCTGCCCAGACATAGACACTGCCCTGCAGATTAACCTGCTGATGCTTATCTCTGGCTCACAAACTCTGGCTGAGCTCTGGTGCCCTTCTCTTCCTGTACCTCCACCCACACTCCTGGACCCTGCTCCTCGCCCACCATCTCCTCCTGCAGAGCAGCCATCACCTCTTTTTCCTCAGGTTCACTTTTTCCTCTTCCCTGTGCCCCATCTCTGTGTTTTCCTCTCCTACATTCCAGCCAGGCCACACTCTTCCCCCTCACTCTGACTCTACACAACTCCACACAGGCTGGGCTTATCTCCTCAGCCCCAGAGTGTCCTATCACCTCTTCCACTCTAATTTCTCCCTTTCTGTGCCTCCCCAAGCTGTCCATGACCAACAGCTGTCCACAGCCACCTTCCAGAAAGGGAAGAAGCAGCAGCTCCCAGCTAAATCAGCTGAGGTACCATAGGAAAGCATGTGGAAAAGCACACATGGAGAACTCTCTGAACCCTCAGAAGAAATCACACCAGAAACGAGCAAGGAAACCAGAGCACAGAGCATAAAAATAGTAAGTAAAAACAGCAGCAAGGAAAAGGGACATTTCACCAGTCTACTGATACAAATACACTTAATCTAACCCAGAGGAAGAAAAATTAATGTTATTTCTTTGTGACTCTCTAATTCTCATCTGCAAGTTGCCTCAGGAGACATATATTTCAGTGTATTTCCACAGACTATGGAAGAAAACTGGAGGATATGAAGGAATTAAACAGTCCCACCCACACTCTATAATGCCAAAAACATATTCTAGAAAATCATCTGTGATGGAATAGCTCATTCTTTCTCCATGCCATGCAAACAGAATCCCTATGGAAGCCTTGGCTATGCTGGATTCTGCTCAGTGTCCAGGTGGGGCTCTGAAATCCAACCCCAGAGACCAAAGGACCATCACAAACACTCCCTCTCTCTTGCTGGTAGCTGTTTTTCCAGGAAAAATGGCTCATATCCTAAGAGTCACACACTGACACAAGAAACGCAAACCTACACAAAAAAAAGTCCCGAACACCCCACAACCTTCTAAAGTTGGTTTCTGTAGAAAAAGCAAAAAAATGTGCAGGATCTGCACGTTTTCCAAGCGAGCCCTACATGTTTCCTGCACCACTGATTCGAGGGGGTTGTTTCCCGTGTGAGCAACCTCTGGCTCTCTCCAGGTTAAACTCTTACCCGCATTGTTTGGGAGCAGGGCCTGACTTTTCCATCCCCACAGGACAGACGCCTGACTTGCAGCACCATGGATTAGCATCAGTCCAGAGCATCTCATCATCCCAAGAGTGCTCAGCATCACCCCTCAAACGTTTGGCAAAGCATCTGGCGGTGGTTTATTATATTTTTATGTTATTATACTATAGCAGAACACATAAGTGGTGTTTCTTGTCTTTGCCTCGGCAATAATACACCGAGTCCTGTGTCTAGGGATGCTGCTGCCTTCTTATTCCACCTCCTTACTTGGCTTCACACAACTTCTTCCCTGTGAGGGTGATGAAATGGATTTCCCAGAGAAGCTGCGGCTGCCCCATCCCTGGAAGTGTCCACGCCAGGTTGGGCGAGGCTTGGAGCAACCCCGTCTAGTGAAAGGTGTCCCTGCCCATGGCAGAGCAAGATGAACTTTAAGACCCCTTCCAAGATTCTATGAAGACACAGAGGCCCGGCGCACGGACGCCACGGCTTCCCTGTCCAGACCCGCACCTACCCCCGCAACATCGCTGGGCCCTGCTGCTGCTGCTGCTGCTCCTCACGGCGGAGGCGCGCCCGCCGCCGCCGCCCCCATGCCCGGGGCAGACGCACCGGGAGCGGGAGCCGTGCCCGGGGGAGAAGCCGGAGCGAGAAGCGGAGAAGCGCCCGGAGAAGCCGGAGCGGGAGCCGGAGCTGTTCCCGGAGGGACTCGAAGGGGAGCCGCCGCCGGATCCGTGCCCGGAGGGATCAGAAGCGGAGCCGCAGCCGGAGCCGTGCCCAGAGGATCGCGAGCCGACTGCGAGCAGCCGCGGCCCCGCCGCCCACGTGACACGGCGCGGCTGCGCCCTGAGTGCCGCCGGGGGCCCAGAGGGGTCACTCGGCTGAGGCCGGCCCGGGTACGCCCGGTTGGAGCGGGGGAATTAGCGTGATTTGTCACCCATCGACTCACCGCGGGGCAGTGAGGAGTTAAAAGGAAATGTCCGACAACCATCCCTCCACTCCGCTGTTCGTCCCCGGCTCGGAATCGCTCCTGGCTTCCTCCACCTCCTTCCCGACAGCGGGATAGGGAATGGGGGCTGCTTGTTCCTGCTGCTCCTTCTTCAAGAGGAGGATGCTTCACACTCCGCCCCTGCTCCAGCGTGGGGTTCCTTCCACGGGAGAACTCCTCCTCCTCCAAGGAGTTCTTCGTGCACTGCCCCAGTGTGGGTCTCTTCAGGAACAGGCAGCTCCAGCGTGGGCTCCTCTCTCCNAGATGAACTTTAAGACCCCTTCCAAGATTCTATGAAGACACAGAGGCCCGGCGCACGGACGCCACGGCTTCCCTGTCCAGACCCGCACCTACCCCCGCAACATCGCTGGGCCCTGCTGCTGCTGCTGCNTCTCCCTTGTGCGGTCACAGCCTCCTTCGGGCATCCCCCTGCTTCAGCGTGGGCTCCTCCATGGGCTGCAGGAGGATTTCTGCTTCCCTGCAGCCCCCACGCTACCAAAACCGTGCCACACAAAGCCAATACAGAGGGGAAACGTGGGATGTAAACAAGGGATAATATGCAAAAAGGTGGAAGGATAGGAGAAATCTGGTGGAGGAAAAAAGGCTGCTGATTGTCCGGGGTTTTTAAACTTCAAGGGGAGCACTGGGCTGGGAACCCAACAGGCGAACCACTCTTACTGTTACCCTGTTCCACAGTGGATCCCACTGCCAGCACTAGAATTTTGAACCAAAAACTGCTCCTGTCCTCAAAGGACATTTCTCATCACATCCTACCTTGCCATTGCCCTGGGCTTCCGTCTGGGCAGTCATATGCTTTTGGAGCCTTCACACACAGGGGCAGCTCCCTCCCTGCTCTCAGCTTGTCCGTCCTCTGCCTCTGGGACAGACCCAACACCTGAGGCAGGAGTCAGACGTGGTGATCCTTGTGTCCGCTGCAGGATTTTGCTGTGGATACCACACAGGGAGCAATTCTCTGTCCCAGCATCTCCTGGGCATCTGTGTCACCTCCAGCCCTGCCCTGCCTCATGGCTGGGATCCATGAGGACAACACAGGCCAAGCCCATGCCCTGAAGTCTGGGATCGGCATGTCCAGGATGTTTGTGTCACTGGCTGTAACCTTTCCTATCTTCAGTGAGCTTTTGCGAGGAGGGGAAAGATCTTCAGCTCTGCAAGGCAGCACCAGAATTGATTAGTCTTTGTAATTATTAACTCCCAAGGCTTGGCCGGCAGTGATGGAGGGTCCTCAGATTAGAAAAGTAGAAGGGTTTCCAGAAGCAAACAAGGGCAGGAAGGATGGGAACTGATAGGTCTGACAGGAAGATTTGAGAAGAATGTGCTGGAGATGCTGAATCCCAGCCACTTGAAAAAGTAACTTTTCACAAGGGAGTGGCATGTGCTCCACTCTTCTTCTGAGAAGGGAAAAAGGGGAAATAAAAGGAAGGGAAATAAAAGGAAGGGAAATTACAACGAAAAGGGGAAAGGAAAAGGGAAAAGAGGGAGAAGAGGAAAAAGAAAAAGGAAAAAGAAAAAGCCAGACAGAGGCTGGGAAGGGGAGGAAGAACAGGGATTATCTTTAAGTTTGAGAAGCAAGATCTGACCTGCTGACACCCCTTACCTAGCAAACAAACTGGATTTTATTGCCATGGAAAGGAGAATGAAAACAAATGGCCTTAAACTCCAGGCTCCATCTACGCTCTCCTGGCTGGCGCCTTGGCTGTGCCACATGTTTGCTAAACTGGCTGCAAGGCTCTTCTGGGATCTCTGGGTCTAAGATCTCTAATTTCCAGCACCAGCACGTTTGATCCTCCCTTTGGCACCTAGTCCCCACCACAATTCCTAAGGCAAGAGAAGAGGGACCTCACTATGGACCCTTCCCTCATTTTCATGCTGTACACACTGAACTGTACAGCATTAGAGAGAAAGTGAGAGATTTTTCACCATCCAAGCCCCTAAAAGCAAAATGCAAAGTGGAGCTTGGCACAGGTACAGGCACCTCCAGCTCCCCAGGCAGCCCAGGATGGCACAGAATTAGTGAGGAATTCTGCAACACAAGGGGAACAAGCTCGAGAGCCCTCACAAAAGCACTGCAGGGAAACAGCATCCTCTTCAGACATTTCTGGCCAGCTCAAACCTCTGAGTAAATCCTGTCCATGAAAAACAGCATCTCCCGAGACACTTCCCACTTAATTTTTTTTTAAATTATATCAGATTCAAAGGAAGAATGTAATTTGGAGAGATACCTCTGATGCCAGCTGCCTCTGTGTCTATCCCAATGAAACTGGAGAAGGGAAAGGGATTTCACCAAGCTTTGGCACCCATTGTCCCTAAAAACACTGTTCTGTGGAAGAGAGCAAGGAGGGCACTGTGCCTTTCCCAGCCAGCTGCTGCTGACTCAGCACTGAGAGTGGCCCTTTGGCATTCTCAAAACAGAGATTCCATTCCCAGCACAGCAATTCAATCTCTGCATTTTTAACATGGAGAAAATGAGGATGATTCCAGGGCTCTGAGGCTAAGGACGGATGTCAGCACCTCTTTGCTTTCTGCTCTGCTAAGCAAGGCAGGCTTTCAGACCATCCTCTTCCTCAGGGTCTGAGGCCACAGGGGACGTGGTAGGCGATCCAAACAGCTCTGCCATGCTGGTAGCCCCTCAGATATTTACTTTAATATTAAATTCCACACATATTTCCTGCTGTCTCAAGGGCAGCTGTGGAGCACACGAGCTGCCAGCAGAGCTGCTCAGAGGAGGGCAGCAGAGGCCTCCAGATACCAGTGCATCCCTCCACAAACAGCGGGACACTCAGGGTGTTGTTCCATGTCACTGCTCCCAACAGCTCCAGCAAATGTCTCACCCTGAAGTATTTTTGTCTCCCTCCTGTATGCAGGGATGAGGGTTCAGGCACTAAGACCCTCAAGATCTATCTCAGCCTGCCTGTTCCATCCCTGGAAGTGGACCACATTCCCTTCAGAGAGGGTCCCCCTGCTCTCATCTCCCCTCACAAAGCACTGAATCCACATTTTCAACTATAATCTCCCTGCCACTGGCAGTAATTTCCAGGATTGCACCAGATATCCCACATCAGGCAGATGCCAGGCAGCATCTACTCCAGAGGAGCAATGAAACAACCCACTCCCCTTGTCAAGGATCAGCCACAGGAAGGAGAAAACTACAACTGGGACAAATTAATTCCAACTAATGTTTCATAATTATCAAAGACAAAGCACAAGAGAAAGTTGATTATTACAGAAGCCTGAATATTCAGCTGCTCTTACCTGCAAGGATCAGACCTGTGCTCCTTCTCCACAGTGTCCCACAGTGGCCTAAATTATGGAAGATCAGTTCAGTAAAAAGAGATTTTGATTCAGAACCTCATGGAAGGGGAATGTCCTAAAGACCTAACCAGAGGCATTGATGAGGTGGTGGAAGGGAAGGATGGTCACAATTGGGAAGGATGGCTTGGGAGCAGAAAAGGGACTAAGGACCGTGAGAAAGACAGAGGGGAAGAGTCCCCTGGCTTGGTGGAAGTTTGAAGGCAAGGCAAGGACCAATGTTTCCCAGGATGTTATGCAAGGAAGCACAGTGTTAGCTCTCAAGCACTGCTGGAGAAGCAAGAGGGAAAGAAAGCAACACATGGAAAGAGTCTCAGAGGGCTAGTGGCAGAGTGGAAATCTCCAGCATCCAAACCACTGCCAGAAGAGGTGACAAACTCATCCAGGGACAGTGAGGGATAATGGGGAAACATCCTCTGAGAGCCAGGCAGAGCATAGACCAGGCATTTCACTGATCTAGAGAAGAGAGGGCTGCCCCCGAGCGTGCCATGTTTTACAGCCTTGGTGGAAAATTCCAGCCATGCATAATCTCCTGGGGGTCCTGTAAGACTGTGACATGGAGAGAGGGACCAAACAGGAAAGAATTAGAGGAAAAATACCTCTCTTCTGGCAGCCACCATAGCTGTGCCAGGAGTTAGCAGCAGCGGAGCAGCCAGCCCTGCCTCCCCCTCCTCCAGCTGCCTCTATAAACACGCAGGGCTTACTCAGAAGATTAGGAGGGAACAAGGCAAAAGACAACAGAGTCTCTTTTGTAATGAGGAGGGATTACGGCATCAAGTGACCGGCTGCAGCTCCCAAGTGAGTCTTAGGCTCCTTAGCACACCGTGTGGGGCAGGTCCAATCCCCCCATGAGCCAAGGGGGCACGAGGACGTGGGTGGTGGCCCGAGCCACAAAGGACCCAGTGGGGACACGTGCGGGACCAAACCTCCCAAGCCTCCAGTGCGGCTCAGGAGCCCATGACTGTGAGTATCTGGTCCTCTTAACAGCAGCAGGAGGATCACTCTTTCCTGCAGACATCCATCTTCATGCCTATCCGTGACCTCCTTTGGCTCCATCCCTCTATTCTGTCTGCTCGTTATCCATCTTTGCGATACCTGCTCGGGTCTGTTTGCAGTGGATGATGCACCTGATGTCCCAGAATCTTGCTTGCTGTGGGCTCCCACAACTGAATTCCAGGTCAGTCAACTTCCAGGTGTGTTGTTAGTCCAGAGGGATGAGCAGGGGATGCAGGCAGCAACAGGCAGCAGCTCCCTGGGTGGGCTCTTGCTGCCCATCCCGACTCTGGTGTGCCTCCCACCACAGACCTCAGCCACAAATAGAACGTGCCAGCTGCCCAGTGACATCCCAGGGCAGTCCAGCACAAGCTGGCAGGTGGGCAGGGAGGTGCCTTAACCATTCAAGGCTGGAGAGAAAAGCACTGGGAAAAGCCCTATATCCCACATGGGAGCAGAATGGAATAGAGGTGGGCAACATCCATTATTTACATGGACAAGAGTTGGAGTTTTCCTTCTTTGGTAAAAAAGTGAATCTGTATTTGACTTACGCAACAAAGAGTCTCCCTGAGTGCTTTCAAGCCCCAAAGCCCAGAGAAAAGAGGCAGCTGTGTGTAAGAGGCCCCAGAAATGTATGGAGTTTTGGGCATGCTTTTCTCTTCTGGACAGCCTGTGTGTGCAGCCTCTGGGGCAGTTAAAACCCACTCTTCCAAGTCCTATGCCCAGAAATCCATATGAAATGGACACAGGATTTACTGAAATGGGCATTTGTGCAGCTGGGAACAGGGCCTGCTCTGCTCCTTTATATCACCCTTAAGAGAGGACTCAGGGACCTGAGTTACAACAGGGAAACCCAAAGGAGGAGCAGCACCAAAAAGCCAAACCAAGGACAAAGGTGCTGCTTGGTTGAAATGGCCAAAAATCCAGACTTCGCTGGTTTTCTTCACAGCAGCAGCTCACTGGGACCTGAGTTGTCCCCACCTCAGTGTAAATCTTTCACTGAGATGCTTAAATGAGAAACATGAGCCCAAACTTACCTGCCTTCAGCTGCTTCAGGGTGTGAAGTGTCCCTTGAAGTGCTTCTTCATCCCCATCATTCAGGGAAGAGCCCAAGGCCCCATAATTGTTAACATTATTACCTCTGCTAAACAGCAGTGCCTGGTGACATGTTAGGACTCAGAAATACCAATATTTTCACACTGGATAGTTATTTCTAACCCAAGGAATCATTTACCAATCTGCCTGGCATGGATAACACTGGTGTCTTGTTGTTTGTTGGGTTGATTTTTTACAAATTCAGGTTTATATAAATATGAGTCTGATTATTAATTGATTATACAGAGTTATTTATGCAAGTTAGACTAGAGGTGAAATGGGGATGCTGCATGTCTGGGGAGCATTTCACGAGCCCGAATGCTTATTTTTCATCCACTGATGTACAACATATGGTTGAAGGAGAGAGGAGGTGGAGCTGCTGGAATTTGGGCTGTGTGAGCCTGGCCAAACTCCATCCCACAGATCTCCAACAGGGAAGGCTGCTCTGCCTGCAGGACTAGGACCAACAGAGTGCAGACAGCTATCCTTGCTGAGATGCCTTCATCTGGATCAGTCCCAAGAAATCTTTCTGGGGTTCTTCTTTTCCTTTGGGTAGTGTTTTGTTTGGTTTTTTTTTTTCCTAGCAGTATTCCAAGAAGATGCTTCCCAGCAAGTAGGTTTACAGAAATATATTTAGAACAAAAGCTATATAAAGAAAATTACTGGGATAAGCATAAACTTTGGAGTTTGTGACCCTGATATTAATCTTACACAAGTGTTTTGTGGAAGGGGGTGGTATATGTGCTTTGCTCTCTCCAACCAACCAGCCCCACTTGAATGCTGACATTCAAACAATTGAAACAAAGGGATGCACCAGAAAATACGTCCTTGGTCACTATAACCAGCTCAAGGACAGAGAATAGATGGTAAACTCATCAAATTAATTGCCTGCCATCTATTTCCTCCTTGTTCTCTGTGCTGCTGCCTTCATCTTATCTGGCTTGTGATCTCAACTCATTCTGTATTCTCCTTCCTTTCCATCTTGCTTGGTGGACATTTGGGATGTCCCTGTGTCCTCCTCCTGATCAAGGTCCAAGCCCTGCTTGTTGTGTGCCTGCACAGGAGCTGTGATGACAGTGACCTACACCAACCGCGTGGCTGATGCCCGCCTGGGCACCTTCTCCCAGCTTCTGCTTCAATGGAAAGGCAGCATCTACAAACTGCTCTACTCCGAGTTCCTGATCTTCATCTTGCTCTACTTCACCATCAGCCTTGTGTACAGGTCAGCATCTTCACACTCACAGCCTGGCCTGGAGTAGGACGTGGAAGAAACACGGGATTGGAGCAGGGATCCTGATGGACAAGCACTCACCAGACTCTGCTCACAGGAGAAAAGGAGGGGGAGAAGGGAGGGGGAGAAGGGAGGGGGAGA
>VZRX01004753.1:99253-118499 GCA_013398075.1 Notiomystis cincta
GAGAAGGGAGGGGGAGAAGGGAGGGGGAGAAGGGAGGGGGAGAAGGGAGGGGGAGAGCTGCTTCTCTCTGTCTCTCTTAGGCTGATCCTGAGCGAGAGCCAAAGGCTGATGTTCGAGAAGCTGGCACTGTACTGCAACAGCTACGCCGAGCTAATCCCTGTGTCCTTCGTGCTGGGTAAGGAGCTCTCTGAAATCCAGCAGGGAGGGGAATGGGACAGCATTTCTTCTCCTTGGTTTGGCAGAGCTCTGCTGGCACAGCAGATTCCTCCTTCCACCTTTGTAGAACTCCTCAAGTGAGATATATCCTTTATTGTCACTACTGTGAGTGTCCCCCAGCGCACAGCTGGCACTGCATACTCTGGGTTTCAGGAGGGCAAGCTCCAAGTGGCACCAGATATGCCCAGGGAACTTGTGGCTGCCTTATCCCTGGAAGTTTTCAAGGCCAGACTGGGTGGAGCTCTGAGCAACCTGGTCTAGTGGAAGATATCCCTGTCCACAGCAGAAGTTGGAATGAGATGATCTTTAAGGTCGCTTCCAACCTAAACTATTCTGATTCTATGAAGCAAAGTATGAAGTCCAGGCTCCTTTTGGCATGGAGGACTGAATTCCCCTCTAGGCATTCCTGCACCCATCCCTGTGTGAGCAGGATAAGAGAAGGAGAGCAGACAGAGTGCAAGGGAGAAGCTCTTTCTGGATGCCTGACTCTCTCAGCTCCCTTCTAGGTTTCTATGTGGCCCTGGTGGTGTCCCGCTGGTGGGCCCAGTACGAGAGCATCCCGTGGCCGGACCGGATCATGAACCTAGTGTCCTGCAACGTGGATGGGGAGGACGAGTATGGGAGGCTCCTGCGTCGCACCTTGATGCGCTACAGCAACCTGATCAGCGTGCTGATCCTGCGCTCTGTCAGCACCGCTGTCTACAAGCGCTTCCCCAGCATGGAGCATGTCGTGAGGGCAGGTCAGCACTGCTCCTTGCTGCTCTTCTAGGGGAAGGGGGCCCTGGGAAAGGTTCTCTGGAAATGGAGTGGTGCTGCTCCCTCAGGGCAGGTGGGAATTTGAGCCCCAGGTCTCCAAGCTTAACTGCTGGCACCCTGAATCTTCCTGGGAGGTGCTCCACAAGGTGCAGCAGTTCCCAGTCTGCCCAAGTCATCTGGGTTCCCTTGGCAACCCCCAGAGATGTGATATTGTTGGCCTCCTAAAAGGAAAAGGCACTTCAGGGGCACAAATTATCCCATTCTATAGACACCAGGCAGCTGCACCCTCAGCAGGGCTTTATCTCCCTGATGGCTCTGATCTGATGTGATGCAGACATCCAAAGTGATGTCCCACCTCTACAACTCAAGGTTTTATTGAGGAGACTTGTCCTTCTGCATGTCTCCCCAAGTTCTGAGTCTTTTAAGGAGAGCCAAGGCAGCCACCTGAAATTCAGATGTTTTCATTTCAGACCAAATCAGTTCCTTCTGCCCTCTATGTCTATCCCTCTCCTGTTGCTCTTTCCCACCCAGGCCTCATGACACCAGAAGAGCATAAGAAGTTTGAGAGCTTGAATTCCCCCCACAATAAGTTTTGGATCCCATGTGTGTGGTTCTCCAACCTGGCTGTGAAGGCGAGGAATGACGGGAGGATCCGAGACAGCGTGCTGCTCCAAGGCATCCTGAATGTGAGTGACAGAGGGGACAGGCAAGTCTTGGACATCCTGGGGAATGGGAGGCACCTTTGTAGCAGGTTGTGCCGGTTTGGACACAAATCCGGGAGGAAACAACCCAAAAGGGAGTCTCTCTCCCTCTCTCCCGCCAGCCAAGCAAGCAGGTCCCGGCAGTCCCTCCCCCACAGGTTCGGGAAAAGAATTTCTCAAACAAAAGTGAAAAAAAACCCCTGTTTATTTAACAAAGAGAATTCCCCCTCCTGTCCCAGAGGTGGAGGTCGGTGGGTTTCCCACAATTCTCTCACGTGCCCCAGGCCCAAGACCTAAGTCGCAGAGCCGAGCCCCACCGGGTCTGAGGCAGAGTCCCAACCAGGCGTCCTGGAGATGGTGAGTTGGTCTCGGATGAAGAAAACAAGCTGAAAACAGTCCAAGAAGGAACACAAGCCGCTGAGGCAGGTCTCCATCCCTCTCCAGCCAAAAGCTGAAAGGTTGAGAGCACCCCCCTCCTCCTCCGCTACTAGCAGAGGGAAAAACAAAGTCTCCAGACGGGTGAAAATATGTAAACATTCTGGCTGCAAGGTCAAGTGAGCCGCTGTGAAGAGTCCTCCCGGCTGCAGTCCAAGGGCACAAAAAAACTTCCAGAAGGCGATGGGGAATACAAGATTGTCACAGAATCACCCCACAGGTGATTCCCACAAGGACACAGGTCCTTGATACATTCCAGAGCAGCCAATGCCAGTGGAGGTCTCTAGGATCCAGAGGGAAAGCCACAAGGAAGAATGTATCTGGAAATATAGGAGAGGTCAAAAACATCCTCAGCAACTGAGGTCCTGTAGAAAACTTTGCTATTAAAAACTCTTAGATAATTTTGGGCAGCAGGCCATGCTCCACAGGCAAGACGTGGCAACAATCCCTGCCCAGCTGCACAGAAAAAGGCTCTGGAGCAGTTCATCCATCTTGGTATTCATGTGCAGGCAAAGTCATGTGGATTCCATTGCCTGGAGCAGGATTCATCTGCCCACAGAGAAATCTCCTTCTGGGATATTTATCTATAGACAGGAGAGAGAAATGGATGCTCCTGAGGGCATTCTTTGCCTCACCTGTTGGCTGCTCATTTCATGAAGAGAAACACTGCAGTGAAGTGAGCTAGGAAGGGATCTTGGGCTCAGAGGAAGACACCCAGGCAGAAGGAATTCCTCCAAGGCTAAGACTGCGGCCCCCTTCCAGAAGAGGTATAAGCAGAGAGGAAAGGGCTGGAGCAATGGAGAACAGAGATGCTGGAGAGGCTCTGCATCCCTTGCAAGGAGATGGGAAGTTATCCTGACATGCCATTCCCTTTTCCCCACTGCAGGAGCTCAACACCTTGCGCAGCCAATGTGGGAGACTCTATGGATATGATTGGATCAGCATCCCCCTGGTCTACACCCAGGTGAGAAGGGAATCCCCACACTTACTGCTCCACCACTGCCTGTGCACAGCCCCCTTTACACCCACACTTGGAATTCTAGAATGGTTTGGGTCAGAAGGGACCATAAAGCTCATCTAGGGATACCTCCCACTAGACCAGGCTACTCCAAGCCCTGTCTAACCTGGCCTTCGACACTTCCAGGGATGGAGCAGCCACAGCTTTTCTGGAAAACCTATGCCAAGGCCTCACCACCCTCTTAGTAAAAGGAGCTCCTTCCTCACAACTAATCTAAACCTGCCCTCTATCAGTTTAAAACCACTGTTCCTTGTGCTGTCACTATCTGCCTGTGTAAAAAGTCCTTCTCCCTCTTTTCCATAAGCTCCCTTAAGGTACTGGAAGACCACAGTCTCCCCAAAACCTTCTCATCTCCAGGCTGAACAACCCCAACTCTCTCAGCCTGTTTTTGTAGAAGTGCTTCATACCCGATCCACCTATGGGAAATACAGGTTACTCTTGAATTCCTCATCTCCACCTGCACACATCTCTTTTCCATAGGTACCTCAGCACACACCCAGTCCAGCCTCCTTTCCCTAACTCAGACACATCCACCTCTCCAGAAATAACCTCTCTCCAGGGGTAACAAATCCACGCAGAGCCATGGAAAACATAGGAACACACAGGCGCCCTCCCTGCACCACCTTGCAGGGGTCACATCCCAGGCAAGATCACGGGCAGGTTGTGCCAGGTGTGTACTCAGCTGTGTACCAGACACTTTGGCACCAACTTGCTCCTTTGTCTCCTACAATCCAGCTGCTCAGATAACAGGGATGTCCTTCATCATGAAACAGGAGCTGCTGCTGCTCCTCTGGCAGCACCAGAAGTTAATGGGGAACCCATTGGGAAAGCATATTCCTGTTTTGAAGCCCCTTGTTTGTTTCAATGGACCACGTGAGAATCCTGGTTACTTTTAACTTGAAAAGGGGAAGTTCCAGTCTTGTGGTGACAGGGAAAAGCACCAAGCTCAGCATAGCCTGCAGTCCAGGCAGGCAAATATTAATAAAAGCTCAGCATGAGAAGCAGGAAGGAAGGAAGGAAGGAGAAAGTAGCAATGCCAGGGTTCCCTTCCCAGACTTGGAAACAGGCTGCAAGCATGGACTGAGCCCTGAGACAGCTTCCAGCCCATCCAAGATGTCACGTGCTTGCTGCTGCCATTGGCCTGTGACACCTGCACAGATGGCATTCCAGGGACAGTATGGAATGGCACACAGCATAGGTAAAAGCTGAAGGGAAAAGGGAATGTCTGTAGCAATCTGCAGGGAAATGCATCCTCCTGCATAAAGCCTGTCAGAACTGAATCCAAGGCTTTCCAGAGGCTACAGAGCCTTTGGAGCTGTGTGTGGGGGAACTGAAGGGAGATGCTGGGAACTCACACTGCCCTGGTGCGTCCCTTGGCATCCTTCCCAGGTGGTGACCGTGGCTGTTTACAGCTTCTTCCTGGCCTGTCTGATTGGGAGGCAATTCCTGGATCCAGAGAAAGCATATCCTGGCCATGAGCTGGATCTCTTCGTGCCCGTCTTTACATTTTTGCAATTCTTCTTCTACGCTGGCTGGTTAAAGGTAAGTCCAAGAAAACATGGCTGGAGCTGGAATCTGCCCCAGCCAAGGGTTTTTCCCAGTGTGAGCTCACCAGAAACCCAGCTGTGTTCTTTGATCTATGTGCAACAACAGGAAGCCAAGAGGGGCTGAGGAAAGTGCCAGGACTTATTTTCCAGGTGCCTCATTCTGGACACCAGCTGCACTTTTCCTAAGTTTTGGTCCTTACTAGAGGGAAAAAAGGAGCTCCTTTTTTCCAAAAAGTTGCAGGAAGGCTGTGAGCAGGGAGGGAGTTATAAATTCCAATGTCTCCCAGCATCTGGGAGATGCCTTTTAACACACCCTCTTTTGGGAGGAAAACCAGGGCTTGGAATTCAAGGGATATCACACCTGACTTCACCCTGCAGGGAAAGAGGCAGTGATGGCAATGGTGACCTTTTGTGTGCTCTCCACATGCAGGTGGCTGAGCAGCTCATCAATCCCTTTGGGGAGGACGATGATGACTTTGAAACCAACTGGCTCATCGACAGGAACCTGCAGGTAAAGGGGAGGAAAATCTGCCAGGTGAGCCTCACCTGAAGAGGAACACCAAGGCAAGACAGTGACCAAACTCTCCTGCAACACCTCTGCCCCCACCTCCTTGTCTGTGATAGGACAGATCCTCCCAATCCACACCAGGGAATCTGGCCTATCTTTGTACACAGAGGCTGCCTGCAGCTTCAGCTGATGCTCTGGCATGTGGGATGGATCCAGGCTGCTCCTTTCAGGCCACAGCTGCCTTTGAATGACACAGCATTGCTGCTTCTCCTTGGCTTTCCTACACTGTGTCCATTTAAAACTCCCTCCTATGCTTTCTGCCTTGCAATAACTCCACACCTCCAGCCCTTCTGTCCCAGTGAACCTGTTGCTTTCCTGTCTCCTTCAGCACCATTTTCCTTCCAGTTAATCAAATCTCTGTGTGAGAAACAACCCAAGTGACAGGAAACCACAGCAATCCCAGCCCCTTGCCTGGCTTCTGTGCTGCACCACTTCCTCCAGCTCTGTGTTCCTCTGTCCCCTGATAACAGGCACACAACAGGCTGCTCACCCCGTGTGACATTCCTGCTGTCCCCCTCAGGTCTCCCTCATGGCAGTGGATGAGATGCACCAGGATTTACCCATTCTGGAGAAGGACCTGTACTGGAACGAGCCCGATCCCCAGCCACCCTACACCGCAGCCACCGCTGAGTACAAGCGCCCATCCTTCCTGGGCTCTACTTTTGACATCAGGTGAGTGCAGGGAGAAAGTGTCACAACACCTGGATCAGATCTTGTGTAAGACATTATACTTGAGGAGCTTTTAGGCTCATCCACGACAGCCAGCATCATTCATGGAAGAGGATAAATCTAACCTCCTTCCCCCACTCACCTGTACTATGAGCATCTCTGTTTCGGGTGGCAGCATTCCCAGTGCTGCCAGCCTCTCCAGGAGATCCCCCCCTCCCACCTCTGTGGCTGCATAACAGCCTGTTTTGCCTTTCTCAGCATGCAGAAGGAAGAGATGGAGTTCCAGCCCCTGGAACAGATTAAAGAGAACGAGGAGGCCAACCACTCCACTCCCTTACTGGGACACCTGGGCCGCCTCCTGGGTGTCCAGTCCCCAAGCTTCTCCAGGTCCTCTTCCCGGATGAACCTGCTGCGCCGGCGAGATCCCACGTCGCCCTTCTCACATTATACCTACCAGGACATGGGGAAGTCCGGAAGCCCTTGTGGCATCAATCAGCCAAGGGGAGACTCCCAGGAGCAGTGGGATAGCGAAGAGGGAAAACTGAGGGAGTTTGATGCTTTCATGTCCACCCCCTTTTATGAGAGGCCTGGGTTCTACAGCGCTCCACAGACGCCCATCAGCTCCATCCCCATGATTTTCCCTTCCCGACGCCAAGGGCGCAAGAAGCCACCCGCACTCTCCAGCATCGCCGCATGCTCCACTTCCCTTCGGGATGTCATCGTCAACACTTCCCCTTCCAGGGCCAGCGACGTGGACAAGAGCCAGAGCTCCCTGGGCTCTGCTGCAAAGGAAACCTTTGTTTGGCCTATGGAGCGGAGCAAATGTCCTGACTCCACAGCTGTGACAGTAGAAGAAGGAAAAAGCAGCTCCAGGGAAGCTGCCACCACAGGAAGCCCAGGAGCACGGTCCACAGCATCCAACAGCCCCAAATTCCCCTTCCTGGCAGAGTCCCCTGAGCACGAGCAGCAAGGCAGTTTCAAGAGTCTGAAGAATGCCAAAGCCTCGAACCCACCGTGGCTAAATCTGGAGAGCACAGCCTCAGCCACTCCCACTTCAGAGCATTCCAGTGCCTTCCATACCCCCAGTAACAAAACGCCCAGAGGCAGCACTTCACTCTGCTTCTCCTTCACTCCTGTCACCTCTCCAGCACTGGAAAGGTCCCACAAGGGGAACCGAAGCCCCGAAGCTCGCAGCCTGAGTTTGGAAGATGCAGCCAGTGCTCCAGACCATCATTCAGAGGTTTCCAGGAACATGAGAGACACTGGAAATGGAAACACTAACCCCTCAGCTCCCAAAGAGCCCAGGAGAGCAGAGAGTCCATCCCCCAACGACTCTGGGATCTCCCTAGCTGAGGGTGACTACGTGGGGCTGATGGAGGTGATCCTGGAGGCCAGTGAAAGCCCAGGGGAGGAGCAGGTGGACCAATACAGCTAAAGGGGTCCCCATGGGTCCATGGGATATCTGCCTTAACCTGGCACTCACCCAAACAGAAGTGCTGGACATGCAGCTGGAGCCCAGCCTGGGCTGAAATCAGCACTAAGGACATGTTGCTCCTGCCATCAGCTACAGCAGCAGGCACAACTTGTGTTGCAACAGTAACAAAAGCACCAAAAGACCCAATTTGTAACAAAAGAACAACCCTTTGAGTGTTAAATCTTGCAGGTACCAACCTGACCAGCCAGGTGCAGCCCAGAACAGGAGCACAGTTAATGTTGATACTTCCCTCCTCACACCAAGAATTAGAACTTGAGCTTCAAAGTCTCAGCAGGACTTGCACTCCTAACAAGATACTCCAGGGAAAAGAAAGGGACTGAAGCAAGTCCCATCATTTGTGATGCAGACCCACAGTGCTTCTTCAGTCCTGTATGGCTGGTGTTTTCCAGTACTGGGAAAGTACTTGAATAAGGCAGGGTAAGGGTCTGCCAGCACAGGCAGCTGCAGCATCTGCCCAGCACATTGCTTCCTTCTGAAGTTCCACAATGCCCCGCCACAGATTTCACAGTGCTCAGAGAAAGCTGGATGGCAGCAGACACCACTCAGCTGATTTTTACTGCCCACCCTCAGAAAATAAAAGCGAGGCTCAAGCCCCAGACCTTGGTTTCGTTTCCTCATTTCAGTTCCCTGCAAGGAATTTAAAGAAACCACAGGGTTTTTTCTACTTCTACCTTCAGCAGCAGCTGCAAATCCCCCATGTCACACAACAAATTGACCTCCCACTGCCTTCACTACAGCTGCCTGCTCTCCCTCCAAACTAAACAGGAAAAGCCAGCTGGAACCAAGTCACTTTATTGGCTGGAGGGCAGTACATAAAACACAAACAGAAAGAGGGATATTTGGTACAGAGTACAGAACTGTTTATCTAGGTAGCTGAAGCTGCATGCACGGCTGGACAGTAAGTAGGAGTCCCACTGAAACCCACAGCATGGCTCTTGGCAAGGCTTCAGCTGTCACAGTCCCCGAGGGTGTGCTTGTCGAAGAGATACTCTGCCATGCCATATTTGGGGGCCCCCATCTTCCGCAGGTTGGTCACGTGGTCACCCAGCTCCTTGATGGCTTTCACCTGCTCATCCAGGTAATGGGTCTCAATGAAGTCACACAACTGAAAGGGAGACCAGAGGTTTATATTCAGGCCAGAAATCCTACCAAGGCTCTTTAGGAAAAAGAGAGGATGCAGAATTTTCAAGCTGAGAGGGAGAAGCCTCTAGTTTTGTCACAGAACAAGATCAAAGTGAGCCAGGCTTACGTAGGCTCGCTTGCTCCAGAACCCCACAGAGCCAGACAGGAAGCCTCTCCTCTTCCTCGTGGCAGGAAGCATTAGCCAAAATCCCGAACATATTTAAATTTCCCCACCTGCACAGCAAACTCACAGCAGTGAGGATTTACACCTCTGGTTTTATTTTAAAAAGTCCCTCTAACTTAGGCAGGATACTTCCAAGAGTGCTTGGATTCTCACACATATTAATCTTTTCCTGATATTAAGCAACCTCAATCCAGCCTTGCCAAAAACTTCCATCTACAAAGAATTCTGTGTTTTCAGACACTGTTCTGAAACATCAGGGCTTTTAATATTCTAATGCAACTCCAGAATTTTGTGGCAAAAAAAGCCTTGTGACCAAAAGCCTTAAAAAGATGGAATTCTCACTTCGAAGGGAATAAAGCAGGTCCTTGCCACCGTTAAAATGCTCCTGGAAGGACATGAATAACCCCACCAAAGGACTTTGGAAAAGCTGCACACCTGGTTCACACTTTTTTTCATCTTTAACAACACCAGGGACACACAGCTCAGCCCTAAATCCACACAGGTAAAAGACACCTCCTTGGACAGCCATGCTGATCCTCAGCATTCACTTACATGTGGGTCATTCTTTTCAGTTGCCAATTTGTGCAGTTCCAGCAGTGATTGGTTCACGTTTTTCTCCAGGTGCAGGGCACACTCCATGGCAGTCAGGCCACTCTCCCAGTCATCACGGTCTGGCTTCTACAAGGGGAAAGCATAGGACATGTTTTCTGTAAGAACTCAAAAACTGCAAAGCCTTTTTTTAGGCCAAGTTTAGGCATTTATGCAAAGTCAAAAATTTAATGTGCACCCTCAGAAGAGAGCCAAGTGAACTCTCTAAGTCTCACTTTTCAAAACAGTGCACAGAGCACATCTGCTGTTAAATTTAATGACAGTGATGAACCAGTTGTCTCCTGGTTCTGCTCTCATCCCACAGCAAACAAACTGGGCCTCAGCACCCTCTCCTTACACAAGAAGTACTTTTTTATTAGTCAGTCAGCACAAATCATCACATTACTACACACCTCAAATTACTGTGCCTCTCCAGAGCTGCTGCTCTTTCTGGGGAGGACCCAGAGGAAAATTCATCTCCTTCCAGCTGAGGACAGCCCCCTGCTCACCTTGATGTCCTGCAGGAAGATGCGCCCACCCCTCTGGTTCTGCAGCTTCATCAACTTCTCAGCGTGCTCCCGCTCCTCGTGAGACTGATGCAGGAAGTACTTGGCAAAGTTTTTCAGGGCCACATCATCCCGGTCAAAATAGTAGGACTGTAAAATAGAGTTCACAGGCTCAAAACCTCTGCTACAGGATGGCTGCAGTCCAAACCCGGGCCAGCAAGGCAGTGTGGAACAACTCTCCCCTTAGTATCATTCGATTTTTCCAGCTAGGATTAAATTTTAATCTGTACCCCTACCAAGGGCACAAATAAATGGTGTTTGTGTCCTTGGCACAATTCTGAAAATACAAAAATCCCAAAACCCTGACACTCCCAGACAGCTGTTCTGAGCACCATTAAATGCAGCCTTGAAAAGCCTTTTTCAAGGAGAAATCTTCCCTTTGTTTGCCCGAGCTTGTTTACAATGATCACACTGCAAGTTAGGGTCATGACTTGCAACACCAAGTAAGAGTGAGCCAAGAACTTTTAAGTACTTCCGCAATTAAGCTCTCTTGCTTCCCTACGCTTTACAGGAATTAGACTAAGGGACACATTTTCTGCTATTTTTGGGGAGGGGGAGGTCACATTTAAAATACCAGAGATAAATGGAACTAAAATATGAATTCAATAGCAAATGTTCTTCTGAAAGCCAAAAAATAAACATTTAACAGCAGTTCGAAGCCATCACACAGCTTGTTTATTCCTTGGTCAGAGCCATTACGAGGAATCAATGGAAAGTTCTGTATCAACTGGCAGTTATTTACCAGACCACTACAGAATTCTCTGCTCTTAAACCAGCGGCCTGGAGGTTCAAGGCAAGGCACCACTACCACTATCACCCACCAACATAAGCTCAAAACAGGGCTCAGAAACAAATTAACACAGAAAAAAAGCTGCAAAATACGTGCCACAACACAGTACAGTGTCACTAGGAAGTCTCAATGTCCCAGCACGCCCAAAGCACCAGGATTGCAGCACAGAGGTCAGGGGAAGACTAAAACGGGCGCCTCGGGCCAAAGGAGACATGTAAACACAGGGCCCAAGGAAACCACGGATCCCTACCGATTCGTGGAGGAAAACCCGTGCCTGGGAGGCGAGCACGCCTTGGGGAAAGGTGCCAAGCACCTCACGCTACCTAGCCCGGTCCCAAGGGCAGAGGCGCCGGCGAGACGCCGAGCGGGGCTGATAATTGGGGCCGCCAAGGGCAACAGCCGCGAAGCCGGCGGAGCAGGCGACATAAAAGGGCCTCACCTCCACCCAGGGGACGGCCCAGATGGGCCTGAAGGCAGAGGGGGGGAGGAGGAGGTGGAGAATAAGGAGGGGGAGGAGCTGGGCCCGCAGACACCGCCCGGCACCCAGGAACCCCCCGCCGAGCCAGGCCCTCGTGCCAGCCCCTTTATCCTTCGCAGGACCCTTCTCTCACCCCGCTGCCCTCTTGGCCCTCACCATGCTGAGGTACACGTAGGATGCGTAGAGCTCCAGGTTGATCTGGCGGTTGACGGCGGCCTCGCAGTCCTGGTGGTAGTTCTGGCGCACCTGAGAGGGGGGCGCTGCCATGGCTGGGGTGCTCCGGTGGGTACTGCGGCGACTGTGCTGCGGTGGGGAGGGAGGGGGGCAGCGGGCCCGAGCGCGGCCGGTTCCGTCCAAGCACTGTTGACGCAGGAACCCGCTCCGCTCCGCCGGCGACGCGCTCTGAAGGCTGCTCGCTCGCCGCCGCGTTTTATACCGCCGCGCGGCAAGCCACCCCCACAAGGGAGAGGGGCGGGCCGGCGCCCTCCTGCTGGCCCGGCGTGACTCAGCACCCGCCCTGGCCACCCCTCTGCCCGTCGGGAAACGGACCGCGCTGGAAAATCCCCGTTAAAACAACCGGCTCCGGCCGTTTCCCCCCCCAGCACTCCGCCGAGGCCGCCGCCGGAGTGTGTCCCGCATCCTACACGCCTCCGGGGACGCGGGCTCCGCCGCTGCCTCGGGCGGTTTGTGCCAATGCCTGACCGTCCTATCCCTGAGAAGAAAAAGTTCCTAAAATACAAATTAAATCCAGAAATTGAAGGCCAAATGTCAAAAGCTGAGCCTGTTGGTAATGAGATGACTATTTCAGCTGCTTTTAGTGCCATTCTAGTCACTTGGTGTGTGCCATCATTTATTTTCAATAAACATCGGGTTCTTCAGTCATTCAGTTCAGTCATTAATTTACAATAAGCACTGAAGTCCTTTAGTTTCTACTTTCCTAAGTTTTAACCAGATTACAAGGGAGTAGAAACTGCTTAAACTGAGATCATCCTATAGCACTAAACTCCCCAATCCTGGCTTTTTCCAAACCAATGTTCAATCATGTTTTTTCCCAAGCTGATATTCCTGCTGAAATCCACCAGAAATACAATTTACTGAGCTCATAAACTCAGAATAATTAATTTTTCCTCTACGTACTGAGCCTGAAAACTCAGATGAAATATTTTTTCCTATATGTACTGAGACCATAAACTCATATTAGATATTTTTTCCTCTCACCAGTTCTTTCTGCACGTTTTTATCTGGTCTTTGACCCTTCCCAGCACTGTGGGATGTCTCATGCATGACTGCACAAGTGCCTGTGTGGGGGTAAAAGGCAGCACCAGAGCACTTTTCCAGACACTCCAAACACTCTGGAGGGAACAGGAAGCCTCGGCCTCCCTTTTTTTCAGGGTTTTTTGCTGCTCCTGTCGGTTAACCATCACAAGTAATTAAGATCTATAAGATAACATGGGTCATACCTATGCTTCAGCAGGCTGCCAGATACATTTCAAATCTCCTGTTCTCCCACATAAATGCTTATGTAAAAAAAAATTGTAACTGCTGGGCAGACTCTTTTAAAATTTTTTTTTATTACTGTGAATCAATCAGGTTTTTATCACAGTGGAGTGTTTTCACAACAGGAACATCAAACAAACCTCCATAATTGCAAAGTTTGTAACAGGAGTATTTCCTCTGCAGCTTGGACAGTCTGTGCCACCTGTGATCACACGTCAGTAGGATTAGGGAAGTCCCAAATTCTGTTTTCTGGAGTTGCATAATGCACATTGTGTTTCATGACAGCAGATTCACATGGGCAGGAGAGGAAACACGGGATTGCACAGACATGGGGGTCATGTCTTGGTGACCAAGGTGAAGAATTCACCACTGTCCTCTCATCCGGGATTAGATTCAGCCATTCCTGGATCTTTCCTGTCTCAAATTAATGTTTTAATTTTGAATTCATATTGTTTCCTCATGGCTCGGTTCAGGCCTCTTTTATCTTGTGCTGCTCTTCATGAAAATGCGTTTAAAATTAAATCCCAGGGTGGTTTGGGTTGGAAAGGACCTTAAACATCATCTCATTCCAACTCCTGCCACATGCAGGGACACCTTCCACTATCCCAGGTTGCTCCAAGCCCTGCCCAACCTGGCCTGGAACACTTCCAAGGATGGGACAACCACAGCTTCTCTGGGAAAGCTGTGCCAGGGCCTCACCACCCTCACAGGGAAGAACTCCTTCCTAAATGTGAATGTCACTTGATGGAAAGCCCAGCCTGAGTAAGGTGATGCTTTTAGCAGGCTTCTTCCTAGGAATGCATATAAAGTTCGTTAGGAAGGGATTCTTTACTGTTTAGGAAGAAATTCTTCCCTTATTTTAGTACCTTTTTATCCCTCAACATTCCCAGCTGCCCAGGGCCTGTCCCATCCTCTTGGCAGCGTGTGTGGATTTTGAATTCATGTCCCTCTCAGCTGCTTTCTTGTGCTGAAATACGGGCATATTCTTGCTGCCCACAGGCAAAATCAGTGTATTGTCTGCCTACACAAGCTTCAAATTGTTGAAGACAACCCTTGTTTCCCCTTGGATGATATCCCATCAGGAACAATGGAGCGAGTTCTCTTGTTGTTTACAGCTTAGCTACTGTACACAGGTCACAGACCCCAAAATCCGCCAATTTAGGGATAGTAAAGATGAGCTTTAAGCATGCAAAAATAATCAGAGCTTCTTTGGTGAGTGTCTGCATATGATACAGAAGGCTATTAGGTCAGAGATGAAGACATACCCAAAGGGAAAGTTTCCATGACTCCTACACCCACTTTAATATCATTTATCCTGACTACCTGTGCCCTTATTGTGCATGACCTTTCCAAAGGGGCAGAAATCAGAACTCCTAAACAAATGCTGGACAGTATTTGCCCAAAGTAAATAGTGAGACAGATTTTTGGTGATACACTCCTTGAGCAAAAACCTTGGCATGTGGCTTAGGCATCCAGTTAGACCTTCAGCAAGAGGGCTCCCTTGGTGTGAGCAGAGCCAGAATACCCAGGAATGCACAAACTTCATTTCTCACCTGTAGAAATAATTCACCTCTAGCTTTAAAACACTTGATTTTGCTGTGCTGGTTTAATGGCCAGAATAATAACAGGTCCCAGTTAAAAATCAACATCTGTTCCAATTCCAGTAAGCAAGAAAGTGCTGAATATGCCTCAAATGTAAAATCAACAAAAATACAGTAACCTTTTTTTTTTTTTCCCCCCAAAGCTCAAAGTCCTGTAAATAAGAGAAATTGCATCCAGTCAAATATTTGTTATGGAGAACCTCCACTCCATCCACCAACTTCAGTGTCATTCAGCTTCCAGGCTTTATGTAAACACAAAAGGAACTCTAAACTTGGCTCCAAGGTTGATCATGTGTCTGGAAATTTGACACTCAACTGTGAGTTTTGAAAGCTGTTTACTAAAATCATCTGGGCTCCACTTACTCTGGGAGTTTAACTGAAAACTCCTTCTTGTAGCTCCTTGGGCAAAACACTCAGTGAAAACTTTTCAGTTTGTTTCTTTTACATGCCCGAATTTTTCCAAGTGGGAAACCCGGGATTTAGGCAACAAGGTACTTACAGCACAGAATGCAAATGACTGGGGTACGCAGAGCTGCTGGTTCCTGGAAACACTCTCCAAAGGGAGACAGACAAAGGATGTTTGTAGTTCTGCCAGGAAATTATCTTTGGAGACTGAATACGAAGTTGGTTTTATACAGGAAAAAAGTCCCAAACACAGAATAATCTGTAGCAGTATAAGATTTTGTAGACAAGGAATATAAAACCCTCTTTAGACGGACAAACTTTTTCTATGCTGTGATACAGGATTTTTTTCTCTCTGGGGTATTTTTACACACAGTCTAAACAAAATGCTGTAGGAGATTGCAATTCTCTAACTTGCCCAGAATAACCTTTAATTTATTTTTATTTCTTTTACAAGCCTTGTAAAAATACACTTAGAGCCAAGAGAGTGAGGAAGAACAATGTTCTTATATGGACTAACACGGTAATTCTGTCAGCAGAATCAGGAAGCAGGATCTGGTGAATTTACTTGGATGTATCATCCCTTTTTAAACTAATTTCCAGACCAACTCCACTATCTGTCAAGGAAAGGCTTCATTCCTAATTCCAAAGGATGCCTGTGCCCCAGGTGCATGTAAAGGAGCTTTCACAATACAGATTTGCTAAGCTGCAAAAGCCACAATAAGTTTAATGTTGACATTCCACCACAGGCCACAATCCACAACATTTGCTCTATTGTCATGATCCTCCCATAATGCCATCCCCCCTTTTTTTCCCCCTCTCAGATTCAGAGTGTGTTAAAAACAAGGGGGTGGGGATCATTCCTGTCTCCTGTTTCCGTTGTTTTGAACTTTTTCTTCAAATACTGTACAAAAATTGCAAATAGACCACCCATCTAAAGTCAACAAGTATGGGGAAATTTCTCAATACACCACAAAAATCACCTCCTTCCTAGCATGAATTCCCCTGGAAAACACTGGTGAGTGTTCAAGCCCTCATAGATCACCAGACAGCTTTCATTCTGGATACACATGTAAAATGTTCAGTTTTAAATTTTTACTTGGGAATCAGAGACAAACAGATTTATCCCCTCTGAGGCCATCAGGTAATTTTGTGAGGATGCACAAATGTGTTCCTTGAATTTAGTGCAGCACTGAGTTTGAGCAGACACTAAAACTCTCAGAGTAGGCTGCTTTTATAAAAGGCAGCACATGCTTTCAAGCAGGAGGAGAAGAAACAAGCTTTTACAAGGAGCTGGCAGTTAAAGGACATGCAGCAGCCTGATAAAACACCACAAAAATAAGCAGCGGCCCATGGCTGATCTCTGTCGGGCAGGATGGGCGGGGGAACACCCCCTAACTGCTGAGCAGGTCTCTCCAGGAACTCATTCCATAGCTTATTCTGAGGAAGTGAAGGGATTAAACCGATGTAGAGGGATGTTCTCAGCAGAAGTGAGGCACAGGGAGAGGTTTCTCTGAGAAAAGCTGGTTCCTCCTGCGCTGTGAAGGGACACTGAAAGCACCCCTGTGGTTCATGCAGAGGTGCAGCCACAACTCCACAGGTTCCACACCTACATCCACCTTTCCTGCTGGGTGTAACTTCCTCCTAAGCCATGGGCAGGCCCTTAGCATCAAAGTAAAAATACTGAAAAGCCATTCAAGGGGCTCAAGTTTGGCCTAATCCTCTGTGTGCTGCTTGTGGAGCAGCCAGGCAGTGCTGAAGTGTGGAGTGTTGTCCGGGCAAAGTCACCTCTGGACGCAGCTCCTTCCACAAGGTGGGGAAGCAATCCAATGGTGCTTTCCCTGCACACTGAACAAACTAGGAAAAACCTACTCTAAACTGATTTGTAGGGAGGAAAAAAAAGCAAGGAAATTGCACAGAGAAATAAAACAGGGAAAATTGTCTGTGTTGGGGCAAGACATGGCTGTGACACTCAGAAATATGGGGACTACGTTGAAGTCGTTGTGTTCAGCTCAGCAGATGTTGGGCCTTGCCCACAGATATCAGCATTCCAGCAGGCAATAAAGCAGTGACAGAGAGGCCACCCACTTGCTGGGACAGGGAGATAACAGGGAAGGGCAGCCACAGGAACCCCTCAGCAATCACAAGTGGCTGTTTCAGATGTTCTGCTGGACTGGACAGAACCCTTAACCCCAGGCAGACCACCTTGGCCATCTAGGCTCATGGGCAACATCTTGGAAAGATGCTCCCACTAAAAGCTGTGGAGGCAAAGCCCTCAGACTCCTCTCAGACAGCAGCCAGAGGAATGCTCTGCCTGGCCTAAGGAATCTTCCACCCCATTGCTCTATGAGTAGCTTGCTCAGTCATGCATGGCCACAAACTTGTCCAAATAGGCAGCAATGACCAAAACTGAAACTTGAGTCAGGAAATTTCCAGTCTGACAAGTTATAAAAAAATTATTTCTGCTTCACACTTACTTAGCACAGGCCAGGCCCTTCCTTGCCTGGTGTTTGGTGCTCTTGGTTCCTTCTAAAAGCCTCTGAGAGGGGACACAACCTACAGCAGGCTCAGAGGAAAGCAGCTGAAATAATCCCAAAGTGAAAAAGGAGAGATTGCATTCCTCACACAAACACCCACACACCTCACTTGCCTCTTTTCCCTGTCTCCAGCCACCCTGCTGACCCCTTAGGGTGTCTCTGCAGGCCATGAACTTAGCAGAAAACAGCACTTTTGATCAGTTTCTAGGGCTAGTTAGACCACTGGATGGGTCTGAAAGCTCCAGAGTCATGAGACACACGGAGGAACTCAACAATTTGAGGGCAAAGTGCGATCACAGAGTATTTGGCCAAGATGCCAAGACCCCGAGGAGAAGGGAAGATGTTCAGCCGGGCCCTGAAGGGAAGAGTTCTCTGACAAAGCATCTCTCCAGTCAGGAGGTGCCGGTTGAGCAATGGGCTGACACCAGCTGAAACAGCCTGGAAGGGAGCAGGATACAAAACCACGAGGTCACCAAGGAAAACAGAGTATCTGACTGCGAAGAAAAAATAAGCCAGAATTGCAGCATTGTTACTTAATCCATGAAACATTCTTCAACCCAGGCCAGCAGGCTCAGCATGACCACGCAAAAAAAGCGACTAGGCTTTTATTGGAATTCCTGAGTGCCTGCATCCCTGCCTCAGCCAGGTTTAACTAGCAGAGAACTCTGCCTGAAAAAGGCAATTCCCACTTTACTCCCTGCCTGTATTTACTCTGATCTACTCTGGAGTCACCAAGCCCTACTTCCCTCCACATAAATATGAACTTTTCAAGAGGAACAGGGAAGCTGTCAGCCTTGGAAACAAAAGAACATCCACTTCCAGAGTTTTCTACTGGAAACTCTTCTCCTTCAAATCACCAGCCTTGCTGTGGTGAAAAAATTTG
Organism: Notiomystis cincta; assembly: GCA_013398075.1. Classification (NCBI taxonomy): domain Eukaryota; kingdom Metazoa; phylum Chordata; class Aves; order Passeriformes; family Notiomystidae; genus Notiomystis; species Notiomystis cincta. The sequence goes on from VZRX01004753.1 coordinate 117,307, forward strand.
TCACCACAAAATTCCTCAGGTGGGAAGGATTTGATCCCTTCTTGCTGTGTTCCAGGGGCCAGGAAAGCAGCTCAGTCCAGAGAAAGGAGCACTTCATAAACTTATTTCCACCTAAACTGCCACACAGCCACTTCACAGTGGCCTACAGTGACAAGGATGGAACAGAGCTGGGAATTGCAGAGATTGGAAAAGAAGGAGGAAGGGGACTGAGAATCTGTGTTTTTACAGCCACATCCAGCATGAGAAGCACCAGTGCACAGAGAGATGAGGAATAGGAAGAGAAATTGACACCACCATTACTATACATCAGCTGGAAACTTTCTCTTCTTGTTCCAGGTCCTTCAGAAGTGGCTTTTTCCAGAAGTAATTGGGAAGAGACAGTTCTACCCTGTTCCCCGTATGATCCTTGGCCAGAACCAGACAGATCTCTGTTTCAGGCAGTTTCTGTGTTCCTATCAGGTGGCAGGATCAAGATTGAGCAACAGTACCTCCAAAAGCAACCAAACCTCGAGGGCAAGGAATCAGGAAGTGGGTGGGATCTCTTTCCAACCATCACATGATTTTTATTCATCCTTGAGAATGAAGTAATGTTCCATTTTCAGACAACATGCTTTGCCTGATACCTACAAGAACCAAACTAAGAATGTCATGATTAATTTTAAAACCATTTTTTTTTCACCTGCAAAAACTTGTGTTATACCATAAATCAGGGAATAAGTGAAAGGTTAATTAACTATAATTTCAGTTCAGTTGCTCTGTGAGGGATGCTGTCCTTTACAGCTCTCTCCATGAAGATTCCAGGAACTTTGTTAACATTCCCATCGTGTTCCAGCACTAAGATTACAGGCAACAAAAGGGCAATGAGAGGCTGGTCACAACTCCCACCACCCTTCCAAGTGACACTTCCACCTCACCTGCCTGCCAGAGGCTGCCCGGAAAGGGAGGAATCTCCCTGGTGTGTCTCGGAGCTCCTTTGGCTCGCTGTGATCTGGGACGGGAAGGAACGGGAGAGGGGAGGGAAGCGACTAAGAGAAATAGGGATTCAAGGAAAAATCCCGGGCCTAGGGTGTCAGGAGACAAGCAGAGAGCTAGAAGAGGGGTGGAGGGAGAAAAGATAGTCATCTGGAGCCATTTGCCTTTTCCAGGCAGGGAACATCAGACCTGGGAAGAAAAGGAAAGGGAAAGGAAGGGAA
>VZRX01004754.1:0-17901 GCA_013398075.1 Notiomystis cincta
ACACGGGCAGAGGTCACCCCGGCCGAGGCTTGGCCTCCTGACGGGGACGGCGCGGGATGGGGCTGTCGGTGGGGTCACCACGGTCCCCCAGCGTGTGGGACAGGTGCTGGCCCGTGCCCGCGAGCTGCGGGGAGCCAGCCCCGGGTTACGGGGAGCCAGCCTCATGCGCCAGAGAACCAGCCCTGGGCACGGGGATCCAGCTCCAAGGTGTGGAGAGCCAGCCCCAGGCAGTGGGGAACCAACTCTGAGCTGTGGGGATCCAGCCCCAAGGTGTGGGGAGCCAGCCCTGGCAGTGGGGAGCCCCTGTACTTGCTGTCCCTGGAGCTGCCCCCCCAGGCAGGGAGCCCAGTGCCTGTGCAGCCCCCGCAGCCCAGCTCCCTTCTCCCACACATCGCAGTGGTGGTGGGTGTCTGGGGGCTCTCGTACCACAAACAATCTCGGGGAGGCGGACAGCCCTGCAGCTCCGCAGGGAGCTGTGGGGGGAGCAGAGGGAGCAGAGGACTCACTTGGAGCTGGGAGCGGGCAGTGAGGGCAGGTGCCCCCTGAGGAAGCTGGGTCAGACAAGCGGGACCTGTCTGGTCACTGCTTTGTCCCCAGGTAGCTGGTCCAGGCAGTTCAGCAGCCCTTCCCAGTGCTCCAGCTCCTCTTCCAGCCCAGCTGCTGGGAATGCCAGCAGAGCTGGGAGCTGGGGTCTGCCACAACTCCTGGCACCAGGCCCGTCAGAGCCCTGGAGTCCGGAGTGCAGCGTGCTGGGCTCTGCTGGCCCCAGCTCCTGCTGCCCTTTCTCCGCCCGCTGGCTTGGGAGCGGGACACGGCAGTGTGGGCAGCAGCAGGGAACTGCCAGCCCTGGGAGAGACCTCGGGAAGATTGCTTAGAAACTGCAGGAGAATGGGGACTGCTTGTCACAGCCCAAATGACTGTCACAGCTTAATAATCAGTGGGCAGAGAGGGTGGCAGCACAGCCTGACGCTGTCTAATTTTGCAACCACTGTTGTAGCGGGGGGTGCAAAGCACCGAAATGGGGCACAAGAACTTCGGGTTGCACAGGAGGGGATCAGGAGAGAGGCTGAGCTGCAGGATGGAGGGGTGAGGGATGTGGGGCTGGTTGGTATCCATCACATCACCCTTGGCTGCCCTCTCTCTCGGGGGCATGGGGAGCGGGCAGTGATTGGACTGTGGGACTCGGAGGGACCAGGGGATGCTGGCCCGTTCCCTCCCGGGAGGCAGGCAGTGCCTGGACCACAGGGTGCTGCTGGCTGCAGGTTGGAAGGGATGAGGGAAGCTGTGCCAGCTGCTACCCAGCACATTGCCCTTGGCTCCCATTTGCAGGCACAGAAGATGAGCAGTGCCCGGACTGCTCTGCTCCCTGCCTGCCTCTCCCACCTGGCGCCACTCAGAGGGGAGAACAAATCACACTTCTGGATGGTCAAAGGAATTCTTGGAGCTGCAGGAAGGGCCCAAGGGGGACTGTGGGACCAGGCCCTGGCAATCTCTGTCCTCAGGCACAGGTCACATCTCCCTGCTAGCCTGGAGATCTCCAGCAGATCTCCTGCAGATGCCTGGTGTCCCTGGGGAGACCTCTATCTGGCTGCTGGGGGCAGGAAGAGTGGGATTTGGCATTGCATAGCTCAAAACTCATCTTGGGTGTAAAGCTGGAGCAAATACTTGGACTCTCACAGGGCTGCCGGGACCTCAGTGCCTGAGGCATTCCTGAGCAGTCACACAAAGGCTTCCATGTAGAGAAGTGGCAGCAGGTCCAGGCTGGAGCTTATCTGCCAAGGGGAGAGAGCTGAGGCTCCATAAGGAGCAGCCCTGTGGTGGGTGGGTCGCTGGTGGGATGGGATGTGCCAGCAGGAGAGGAGGGCAGGGACCCTTTGTACCGGGATGCACCTTGTCTCACCCCAGGCAGGGTCACCCTTCTGTCCCGTGCCTGGGGAGCGTGCAGAGGAGTCCTGTGCTGCATCCCAGATCCTGGACCCGACCTTCCTTGGGCCCATCAGGCTGGGAATGGCTGCCTCAGTCTGGAGCAAGCCACTGGCTTGTGTGTGTGATGGTGTTTGGGGCGGCCCCTCGGAGCAGGCAGCATCCTCGTGGGCTGTTGGCACAGCTGTGATGACTTTTCAGGTCTCTGCCTGGCAGTCCAGTGGGCTGGGAGGCAACTCTCCGATTACTGCATCTCTCTGCGCTGGCACTACAGCTGCAAGAGGAAGCACTGGCCATGGGGGAAGGTGTCCTTTGTCCTTGTCCCCCTGTCCCTCAGAGCCACGTGTCTGGGTTGCCAGGGGAAGATGCTGGTATTTGCCATCCTTCACCCATCCCGTCGTTTGGATCTGCAGCATTGCTGGGTGCCTGGCATGGGGTGGGTGTGCTCCACATGCTGCCCCCACGGCCCCAGGGCTGCTTCCTGAATGAAGCCTGCCCTTTGGGCAGCTTTTCCTGGCACTCCTGCAGCCCTGGTTCCCAGGAGCCTCTGTCCTCTGGGAGAAGCCAGCTCAGCTTTACAAAGCCCTGAGGGACTGGGAAAGTGATCCCCGGGAGCCTTTGCTCCAGGCTTTGGAAGGAGCTGAAGTGAGACGGAGCTCTGGGAGCTCTGGCAGCTCCCAGGTCAGAGCCAGGGGAGTTCAGGTTTTGTTAGCTGTAAGGATGGGGAGCTGGCAGGCAGGGGCTCAGCGGGGCCGGGGGCAGCTGCAGGTTCCAGGCGCTGGTTTCCCCATGAGGATTCTTGTGGTTGCTCCATGTAGGAGCGGCCATGCTCTGCTGGGAGGACAAGCCCAGGAGCTGGACTCCCTGAGCTGTCTCTCCAGATCCCCCACCACTCTCAGCTCATTGTCCTGGCCCCAGCCCCTCTTCCTTCCCTGGGGAAGGATGGTGGAGGGACCATGACCCTGTACAGCTCAGGGAGTCCAGCCTGTCCTGGCTGTAGCATCCCTCTCCAGGTGCTGCAGCAGGGATGCACGGAGTGGGATGTGAGGGGCGGGTGGACGTGGGACGGGCTGTGCAGAGCCACGGTCCCTCCACCATCCTTCCCCGGGGAAGGAAGAGGGGCCGGGGCCGGGACAATGGGCTGTGGCGCTGACTCAAACAGCCAGTTCCTGGTCGCTTCCTCTCCCTGCCGGAGCTGGAGGCAGCGCGGACTGGGGAAGCTCAGTGCTCTCGGCCTGGTTTGAGGCAGGAGCTCCTGGCTGGCTGCAGCGGGTGGCCTCCCCCGGCACCCCCAGGCATGGCCAAGGTGGAGTGGCTCCTGGCACCCTGGCACCGGGCAGGTAAGGCAGGCAGCAGGGCAGGTCTGGGGCGGGCAGTGGGGGCGGTGGGATCTGCAGGCACTGCTCATTCTGCAGGGCAGGACCCCGGGCTGGGGGCAGTTGTTGGGCACAGACCCTCTGGAGGCCTTGCAACAGCCCCAGGGGCGGTGCTGTCCAGCAGTACCAGTCTTGTGCCACCTTTCCCAGACTGACCTGAGCTGTGGAGTGTCCCTGTCCTTTTTAGATCCTTCTGCTATTCCCCAGCCTAGTGGGGTGTCCTTGCTCTTAACAAAGCAAGAGAAAGGCAGAGGCTCCCAACCCACACGTGCCACTGACCACTCATCAGTCCTGTGGGGACAGATCCTGCCTGTCCTGGTGGTACTGTGCCCTCCCCGCAGCTTCCACGTGCTGATGGCAGCAGGAGGGAGGACCACAGGAGCCTGGGTCGACACAAACATCACAGACACCCGGGAGCCTCGCTGTTGTCACTGCTCTCGCTCCTGCTGTAGCTGATTCCAGGTCTCAGGCCCCTTTGTCCCAGGGCCTCTGGCCGCATTCCCCTCTCAGGCGACTTCCTCGCATTGTCCCGGCTCGCGGAGTGTAAAACCAGCCGGGTACAGGGGAAGCCGTGCTTTCCTGGAAGGACCCCTCTGGAAGCAGCCTCTGGCACAGGCAGCCCACGCTGGGCAGGGTGGTGAGCACTGCCTGGGCTTCCATGTGCCACCAAACTGCCCCAGCCAGGCTGGGGACATCACCATGGGAAGGCTGATGGGCAGCTGGCCGTGGCTGCCCTGTGCCCAGTGGTTCCTTTGGCCATGATGCAGCGATGTTGGGCTGCCAGAACCAGCTGGGGCTGCCAGGTTGCCATGCCAGGCTTCCTGAGGCTCTCAGGAAAGATTTGTGCCCATAGTTTTGCTGGGAAGCACGGGAGAGTGAGGGTTGCAGTATGAGAAGGCTGCCAGGGAGCCACGGCAGGGCTGGGACAGGGCTCTGGGCACTGGTCCTACTGCCCGAGGTGGGGGGCTTGGTGCAGGAATCTGGGTCCAGCCAGACTCCGAGGCTCTGGTCCTGCCCCAGTGCTGCTGCCTGGCCCTGGGAGCAGTGGATCTCAGCCCCTTGTCAGGGAGCAGCCTGAGTCCGCCTCGGCTGGCGCGGTCCCGGGCCAAGCCCCGCTGCCAGCACGGCCACGGGCGGTTCCCATCGCCACAGCACGGGAGAATGGCACACTGGGCTCCTCCCGGGCCAGCTCCTCCTGGGCCGGCCAAATCCTGCAGCACACACCCCTCCCCTCCTGCCAGAGCTCCCTGACCGGCGCCCATCGCACTGCTGGGACCGAATGTCCTTGCACACTGCAACTCTCAGTGCTGCCCATGGACAGGGACATTATGGACTGGTTTGCTGCTAGAAACCTCTCATGTAATCCAGCCTTCTCCCCAGGAGCTGAGGGACCCCCACAGCTGCCGAATCTGTCCTGCCACCAGCAACTTCTGCAGTACCCTTACCTCCCATCAGCACAAAAATCGGCTGATTCTTCATTACACAGGGAGCTCGGGAGCCCAAAGCCTCTGGCAGATCCAGTCTGTTGAGACAGTGTCATTTCTCAGTGCCTGTGGTCCTGCTGGGCACCTGGGGACGTGCTGTACCAGGGTCCTGGCACGGCCAAGCTGGGGTCTGGGCACGGCACCCCTGAAAGGCTTCCAGCCCCTCTGGCCTCAACCACCAGCAGGTCAGACACCTGTGTAGGTGCCCCTGGGGATTGGAGCCGTGCCTCCATGCATGTGACAGTGGCTGGTGTCCTGGAGAGGCTCAGATTTGGACAGGGCACGGTCTCTTGGCTTTCCCAGTGAGGGCTCACCCCAGGCACGGTGCGTGCAGGGCAGGTCTGCTCAGTGAGCACCGCTGCCTTGTGGCACTGGGCCTGAGGGTGTCAGCAGGGTGTCGCTTCAGGATTTCATTCAGACCTGGTGGGCATCCGGCCCTGGAGCTGCCGTGCACGCAGACGCGGCTCCACATCCCGCAGGGAGCTGGTCGGGCAGGTCCGGTTCGGCGGGGGGTGAGCTTGGGACAGGAGGTGTTTCTGTGGCCGCTGCCAGCTCCCTCTGTGTGCTCTTTTCGCTTCCTCCCCGCTCGCCGTGAGCAGCTTGCGCCTGGCTCACACCACGGCGATGTCACCAATGTCACCGAGCCGCACGCGCCGGCAGCGAGCAGCTCGTTACGGAGGGCAGCCCCGCCACTTGCTCGAAGCGGTGGTCTCCGGTCCCGGTACTGCGGCACACGGCCCCGGCCGCCGGGCCTGCGGTGCTGCCAGGATCGGGCTCGAGGCGCAGGTTCGGTGCCCTCGCCCTCCGGCGCTCGGTGCCCCGGCCCGGCGGCGGCGGCTGCCGCGGTGCCTGTACCCGTTGCCATGGCTGCTCTGCTGATGGCGCATCGCCTGCTGCTGCCGTTACATCACTCCTGCCGGTGCTTCACGCTGGCACAGAGGGTCCGAGCGGCTCCAGACGCGTCCCCGGCATCTCCTGCGCGTGGGGAGCGAGCCTGAGAGGGAAAAGTTTGGCGGTGAATTCAAGCGAGAGGCATCCTCTCACAGGAGTTTCAGCCTGGATTGAAGCAGCACCGATGGCTCTGTCAAATATCTCCCTGTGGATTCGGGATGCCTGGGCTGTGGGTGAGTAGGGATGCTGGCTTGGAGCAGGGGTGACTCAGGAGATACTGAAGGGCTGGGGGTCCTGCAGGGATGCGCTTCCCGCAGGAGGGAGCGGAGCTCAGCTCCCCTTCAGACGAACTCCTTGGAATTCAGCCTCGGTCCTTGTGTACCCGCCATGGCCACAACACCCCGAACCTGGACACTGGCTCACGCTCAGCGGGACCCTGAGGATTGGCTGCAGCTGATGGTGCTGGCTCTGGGATCATCCCAGGCAGACCTCCATTGGCAGGTGGAGCAGGAGATGCTGCCTGCTCCTCTCTGCAAGCCCTGGGGCCAGGAGGGGGCCTGGTGCCCGCAGGGAGCATGGTGAGCCCCCTCCCCCCCCCCCCAGCTGTGCCTCAGTTTCCCTCAGCAGCAAGGCTGGCCAGGCTCAGGTTGAGACCACGGGGGTTGGTGGGATGGAGCTGTCCCTGCGGCTCTGCCCTCCCGGGACGCCCTTCATCTCCCGCAGGCATTCTCCACGGGGTGGGAGCCCCTCAGAGGTATTTTGTGCTCTGAGCCTGTCTCTGATAAGTGTGGCAGGAGGGTCACTGCCAAGGGCGCTGGCTCAGCTCAGCTGCACTATCCCGGCCAGCCTTGGATCCTCCTGCCGGCCACTCCCGCTTGGCTGGGGTATCCCGTGCCCACAGAAGGGGGTGGCAGCTGGGCTTCCATGGACGCTTCCAGCTTGCCCTTGTACTGAGCCTGCATCAGGCTGTTCCCAAACACTGCCTGTCCCTTGGGAGCACTGGGGCAGTGGCACTGAATCGGCACTGCGGGCTCCTTACCCCATCTCCGCGGTGCCGTGCTGGGCTGGGAGTGCTGCTCCCAAAACACCCTCGGAGTGGCTGCTCCCAGGGAGACAAAGCCTCAGGGTGCTGCTCACTCTGGCACAGTGCTGTCCTTGTGGTGCAAGTTTAGGGCATTTGGGTGCCAGGAGAGTGCTCAGCTCATCTGTTCCTGCTCCCACCCCTTCTCCCCCGTGATGCCCACGGCTGGTGATGCCAGCACCTCAGCAGTGCCAGCACCTCAGCAGTGCCTGCGCCACTGCCCACACCAGCTCAGGACCGCACAGTCCCAAGTGAGCACGTCAGCAAAGAGGGGGCAGCTCCGTGGGGCAGGACCCCGGCTCGGCGAGTTCCCCTTCTGGCCGGAGCTGCCCTCGCGGCGGGCAGGGCGCTGGGCGTGGGTGCTGCCACGTTTCCGCCGCGCCCTGGGCGGCCCCGCGCTCGGTCCTGCGGTTTGCCCACGTGGGCGGCGCCCAGGGCTGCGTGCTGGGGTGACTCGGCAGCAGGGCCGAGGTGCAGAGGTGAGCTCCCGTTCTCCGGGGGGGCGGCAGGACCTTGGAGAGGTGCAGGGGCAGCAGTGGGCTGCTCAGGATGTCCCTGAGCCCTTGGTGGGGAGTGGCTGCAGGGGGAGATGTGGGCAGAAGGAAAGGAGCATCAGCCGTGCTGAGGCCAAAGGCTGGAGCTGTGTGAGCCAGGCAGGGCGTGCAGCAAGCCAGGATTTGGGGTGCACCCCTGGGGTGTGTTCAGAAATGGCGGGGCAGCAGTGGACCCCCCACCTCGCCAAAAACAGCAGGTTGGGGTCTGGGGTCTGCAGAGGTGAAGGTGTGGTCTCTGCCCTCTGTGGGTCAGGTTTTTGGGAAGATGCCCAACCTTGCCTTGTGCACATGCACACATGCGCCCCAACACCTCTGGGTTGGTATGGAAACGAGTCAAATTATTTAGAGGAGGAAGAAGGGGGAAAAAAAAAAGAAAAAACCCGGTGTTAAGGCCCGTCGTTATGGAAACAAATTATAAAAGTAACTAGGCTGGGGACATGGCACCTTGCTTTGGGGTGCTGGGTGTCGTGCGGGCTCCATCAGCTGGGGGAAGGGTGGGCATGAGGGCACCCAGGGGCACGGGAGGGTTGTAGGCAGGAGGGCATCTAGGGGCAGGATGGCACCTGAGCAGCAGGGGGATGCTCACGATGCAGTGCAGATGAGCTGGGCCACAGCTGCCTGACCACTGTGGGGAGAGGGAAATATGGCTTGTGCTGGGGGTCTCGAGCCTGTTTTGGGGCCTCCCCAGGTAAATGGGATTGCTTCTGCTGCCTCGGCTGGGGCCTGGCACGGAGCAGGCTTTGGCAGCAGGGCAGTGGTGTGTTCTTGGGGCCGGGCACTGCACTGCAGGTGGCAGAGGGGAAGTGTTTGTCACACACTGATAGTCAGAGCATCTCAACTGATGGGGATGGGGATGAGGACCATGCAGCAGGGCATGATCCCTAAATCCCCAGGATTGAGACCCTGGTCATCCATATCCCTGTCTAAAGCTCACAGAGCCCTGCTCTGTGCCTGCCAGGGCTGGATGTCCTCAGAGGCAGCATGCCAGGGGGGCACTCCCTTGAATCCATGCTGGGTACAAACCCACTCAGAGCAGTGGTGCCAGGGCTGCGGTGTTCCCATGGCAAAAGCTGTTTGTGGGAGCAGCGTTCAGCTCCCCACAGGGCGCGTTCACTGCTGAGCCCAGATCCTGCTCCCAAGGACTTTTCCACCCCTCGGGGTGTTTCAGAGGGTCTGAGCAGTGCTCACAGAGGTTTCCTTCCCTGGAGAGCTTGGGGGGTGTCCAAGCAGGGCAGGGCGTGGGAGCCCCGAGCTGCAGTGCGATGGAAGCCAAGGGTCCCTGGCTTCTGCCTTTCAGTTGCAACTTCTGCTCCTCGACAGCCGGGACGTTGCTCCACCGGAGCGTGCAGCGTTTCCTGCGGCCGGGCGCGGTTAGGCACGGGTGGCAGCCTGGCTTCCTTCCCCAATTCACCCAGCTCCCTTCTCGGCAGCCCTCAGGGACAGTGTCCAGCCTGGTGGCAGTGATGAGGGCTGGTCCCTGCCGGGGGGGACGCAGCCACACGCGGGCGTTCCTGGAGAGCTGCGGTGGGACGAGCGCTGTGCTGCCACGGCATTATCCCACAGCAGCACCTGCACGAAGGCCGTCCCCCAGCTGCCTCTGACCCCGCTCTCTCCTGCCTGCAGCCACCTCTAATCTGGACCTCGAGAGCAAGAAAGCCGCCCCCACCAAGCTGCCATGGCAGCAGCCTGTGAACGTCTTCCTGGCAGCTGGGCGCCCGCCGGGCATGGAGCAGCTGCACCAGGAGGCCCAGCTCAACCTCCAGAGCTTGCTGCAAGGTACCAGGGAGAGGGGCTGCGTTGGGCTGGCTGAGGGTGATGGGTGGGTGCTGCCTGGGCTACGTGACTACCATGAGACTGTGAGCTCATCTCCCACACACCTGTCTGAGCCACTCCTCGGACCTAACCAGGCTGCAGGAGTTGGGTCCCGGGGCATCGCAGCCTCCAGTAGCCCCTCACTGATCTCTGATCCCAAATCACTGCTGCAGGTGCCAAAGTAACTGGGACCAGGATCACCTGCTGGGGCCACTGAGGCTACTGGGGCCACCAAGGACACCCACAAGCCCCACCACAGCACGGTTTTCACAAGGGCCTCAGGGACCTGCCACTGATCTGCCTAACTGGATCAGCGTGGCCAGTGGTTTTGTTTCCCTCCAATCTCTGGCCCAGGCTGTCACGCGGCCCTGGCTCGGATGCTCCTCAGGCATCAGATGAGATCAGCAGCCCAGCCATCCCCCAGCTTGTAATCTCATTAAGTCAGCCTGAGCAGCCCAGCTTTCCGCCAGTCCACAGCCACCAGCATTAATTAGCTCAACAATTACAGGATGGGGACACACTGAGTTCCTGGCTGTCCCCAGCGGGGCTGTTTCCCAGCTGGACCCACCGCATCCCCTCACAGCCCCGGGAGGAGGGGGGCTGGCTGCTGGGATCTTTGCACTTCTTCATTTCCCCAGACCCTCCTTGGGTCAGCGAGAGGAGACAGTCACCATCCCTCCACATGCCCCTGCTCCAGGCTCTGGCAGCAGGAGCAGGGTGCCAGGTGCCCTTTTCCTTGCAGAGGAGTATGAGGAGCAGTACACTGAGAGCAGGGTCACCGGGCAGACCTTCCGTGCTGCTGGTCACCCGCCCCCCGACACCTCCCCTGAGCCGTCACCTCGACCCCCACCTGCCAAGCGCCTTGAGTTCGTGCTTATGGTGAGTTCTGGGGTGGCAGGGTGGGCAGCAAGTCCCTGTTTGTGTTCCACCCTTGTCCCTTTGGTGGCTGACATGCCTTTCTCCCTGTAGCCCCCAAGCCGGCGAGCGGCCGAAGAGGAGAGCACCAGCAGCACTGTGCTCAGTGCTCGGCCCCCTGACACCTCCCTGAGCCTCCCCACCAGCCCGGACAAGCAGCCCCCCTGGCCCAGGGCCTTCCCCCTGCCCCCCGTGGAGGAGAAGCAGTGGCACCAGCCCGGCTCCATCCAGACCAACATTGTCCCCATCAATGTCTCGGGTAGGGCAGCACCCTATGGCGCGGCAGGGGGACACGGGGTGCAGGCAGAGGTGACCCCAGCAGCCATCTGGGGCAGGGGGTGGGTGGTGGGAAGGGTCTGTGGCTGCGAGTTGTGTCCCTGTGGGTTAGGTGGGCAGCGGGGCAGATAGGGGACAGCAGGGCCATGCTGGTGTCCATCATTCCCAGCCATCTCTCGTGCCATCTGCAGCTCTGTGTGTCTGGTCCACTGGCCATGCTGCTGTCAGGTCTCACATCTCTGATGTAATGCCAAGCCAGCCAGGTCTGTTGTCACCTCACCACACACCGTGCACCCAGCCTGTCTCACATTCCTCCCCCGTCTGTCAAACTGTTCCTCCTCTCGGGGCCACATCTCCCACCAGCGCCGTCCTGCCCTGTCCTTGCAGACACAGGGGCCACGTTCTGGCCCAAGTCAGAGTCTGGGGCTGGTGACTGGGTGAGGTGCCCCTCCCGAAGGGCAGAGGTGTCTGTCCACCCTTTCCCTCCATCATGGAGAGCTGTGCCGGGGCCACACTGGTCTCTCTCCCTCTCCATGCCTCACGTACCCATCCCCAGTCTGCCTCAGCACAGTGGTGTGGGGTCTGGCCTCACCAGCACAGACCAGTGCCTGTCACAGAGCGCAGGGCCAGTCTCTGTAGCTTTCCATCCATCCCACCTGCATCCCGCAGCATTTCCCACTGTGCCTCCACCCCCCCGTGCTCGTCTCACGTGGCTCACACCAGCCTCCTGCCATCCCCACTCCCACCGTGTCACCCTGCCGGGCTGGGGACGCGCCGAGGACGTGGGTGACGGAGGGCGCCGCGGCGTACTGCTGTTTGTTTTGGCTACAGGGCAGCACTTGGCTAGGCACGCGAGTGCTCGTCACTCCCTGTTTAACACAGAGACCGCCATGAACCCAAAGTCCACCCTGCGGCGTAGACGGACCATTATTGGATTCCCTAACCTGTCCCTGCGAGACCAAGGTGACAGCAAGAACCGCGCAGGCAGCGCCCGGCCAGGGCTGGCAGCCCCAGAGCTGCCCTGACGGGCGGCACAGCCGTCCTGGGGCTGGCAGCCAGCCCAGGCACAGAGCGGCTCCCGGGGACACCCCGGCTGCAGGGAGGTGCAGGCGCCACGCTGACTCTGCGCCCTCCCAAGGCACCGAGGTGCTGGGCACACTGGTGACACTGGGCTGGCCTGGGGCCCCCTCACCCTGAGTCACAGTTCTGAGACAGGAGTCACCCAGCCTTGGCTCCAACAGCTCCCTGTGCCCACCTTCCCCATGGGCAGACCCTGTTGCAGGGTGCCGTGGCTGTGGGGCACACACCTGGCCAGGTCTTTGCTGGGGCCAGCAAGGTGGCCATGCCAGCACCAAGGGTGTTCACGTGAGAGTGCCCGGAGTCCTTCCAGGCTGGCACTGGACCCTCAGCAACAGCAGCCACAGTGGCTCATGGGCTCTTGTCCCCTATGGAAGGTGTAGAGAAATCAGAGCCAGCCTCTCTGTGGAGGCAGGTAGGGACAGGAGGAGAAGCCATGGCACCAGCTGCTCCACGGCAGTTTTCACAGCGTAGGAGGAAGGTTTCTTCCCATGACCATCAGCTGTTTGTCACGGCTCCTCCCTTGGAGTTGGTCAGACCTCAGCCCACCACAGCCTTGAGCATCCCTGTCTGCTGGAGATGCTCTGAGTGAGGCTCCCAGCTCCTTCCCCATCCCAGAGGTGCTACCATGTCCTTCCCTATCCCAGTTGGCAGTGCCTGACCTGGCTCCTCCCAATCCCCATCCGTGTCCCCACCATGGAGCAGCACCAGGGCAACACTTTGGTTGCTATGGGACTGATGTCCCTATGGATAGAGCCTCCTGCCATGGCTGCTGATTTGTCCATGGCACATTCCAGACAACAGATCCACATTTTATGCCTGGGCAGAGGAGCAGCCTCAAGACTGGCCACAGGCTGGGACAGCGTGCAGGGCAGGGCTGTGTGCCTGTGAGCGAGGCAGCCTGGTGCTCACGGGGCTGTGTCTCTCCCCGCAGGCAGCGCCAACGGCCCCACGTCCAGCGCTCACACACCCATCGCTGAGTCTCTATCCTGCAGCTTCGTGCCCGAGACCACGAGCGGGGGGACAACGCCCCAGGAGATCGGCCCTCGCCCGCCCCTCTCGGCTCCGCTGAGGAAGACCTTCAGCGACCTCGGGGCCCGCTGCTGCCAGCCCCCTGCTGCCATGGATGGGGCAGCCAGCCCCTGTGCCAGTGCCTGCAATGGGACACAGGGCACCCCTTTTCCCGCACCGTGGAGCCCCCTGGGTTATGGGAGCCACCCCACCATAACCACTGGCCCGGGCAAGGGGCCCACCTGCACCTCGCCAGGCGGCTCCATCCCATCGCCCAGCCCAGGTTCACCCGCTGCCTCCACCTCCTTCTTCATTGCCACAGAAGAGCGTGTTGGCAGCAACGGGCCCAGCTTCTTCTCCAGCCCAGTGCCTGCTTCCCTCCCCAGCTCCGGGTGTGTCCAAGAAGCCAAGGGGAATTTCTTGCCGGGAAGCCAAGAGGAGCCAGAGCCAGCGGCGGGGCCGGTGCAGCTGGAGGTGGAGCGGGCAGGGTGCCGGTTCCGTGAGCGGTCACTGTCGGTGCCCACTGACTCGGGGTCCCTCTGCTCTGTGGACATCACGTACGCCGAGACCCGGCGGGGCAGCGCCAACTACGCCCTAGGCTACCCCAGCGCCAGCTCCGAGGGCAGCACCAGCACCGACAACATCTCACTGGGGCTGGAGCCTGAGGGGCAGCGGCGGCGGCGCTCCAAGAGCATCTCCCTGAAGAAGGCCAAGAAGAAGCCCTCTCCACCCACACGCAGCGTCTCGCTGATCAAAGAGGGGCAGGACGGCGATGTGGGGCTCAGTGCGGCTCTGCCCAAGGACCAGCGGCCCAAGAGCCTGTGCATCCCACCGGAGCTCCAGGGACACCGGCTGGTGCACGCCGACCCCCAGGGCAGTGCAGGGAGGGAGCCCAGCAGCACAGCTGCCCCCCACCAGTGGCATCTCACAGACTGGAAAGCCAGCAGTGACCCCTACCAGTCCCTCTCTGGCTCGAGCACGACCACAGGGACCACAGCCATTGAATGTGCCAAGGCACGGGGTAGCTCCGAGTCCCTCGTGTCCCCTTCAGTCTCCAGGGCCACGACGCCTTCCCAGCTCTCTGCCGAGGCAGACCTCAAGACCTCCTCTCCAGGCAGACCCACAGGGCTGATGTCCCCATCCAGCGGATACTCCAGTCAGTCGGAGACCCCAACGCCCACCGTACCCACCTCCAGCATCCTCGGGCACTCCCCGCACCAGGTGCGTGTGAGGCCGCTGGTCCCTGAGAGGAAATCCTCTCTGCCCCCCACATCCCCCATGGAGAGGAGCCCCAAGGCCAGGCTGTCCTTCGACCTCCCACTGACTCCACCCGCCCACCTCGACCTCTCAGGGCTGAAGATCTCCCTGAAGGGGAAGACAAAGGTCAGCCGGCACCACTCTGACTCCACCTTTGGCACCAAGCTGGCCCAGAAGCCCAGTCCCATCGCGCCCATCATGCCCGTGGTGACGCAGTCCGACCTGCGCTCCATCCGCCTCCGCTCCATCAGCCGCTCGGAGCCGGAGGACAACGCCGACGGCCCAGAGCACGCCGAGGAGCCGGCGCGCGTCCCCTGCCCGGGGCCGGAGAGGAAAGTGAAGCCACCTGTGGCAGAGAAGCCACCGCTGGCCAGGCGCCCCCCGTGCATCCTGCCCAAGCCCCCGGTTCTGCGAGAGGAGGGTCCCCTGTCCCCCAAATCCCCGCCAGGCACTGCCACCAAGGAGAAGGGGGTGTCACAGGATGCTGTCGTGGTGCTGCGGAGAGGGGAGCTGAGGAGGGCTCTGGGGGAGCCCCACTTGTCCCTGGCCCCGGCGGGACCGCGGCGGCTCTCGCAGGGCAGCCTGGACGAGCTGCGGCCGGAGCGGAGCGGTGCCGAGGGGGAGCGCAGGAAGGCCAAGGTGCCGCCGCCGGTGCCCAAGAAGCCCAGCGTGCTGTACCTGCCGCTCATGCCAGCGCCGGCACAGCTGGGAGCGGCTGTGGGGGACCTGCCACCCACGCCCAGCCCCATCATCACGCTGAACACTGACCCCACCTGCTGCGACGCCGACGCCGAGGATCCGCCATCCCCCAAGGCTGCGGGCACCACGCCTGCCAGCGAGCCTGCCTCAGAGCAAGGTGAGGGTCTCCTGGCCCTGTGGTGGGAGCACCCCAGGCACAGGGGCTCCCCATGCTGCACAGGGCACTCACTGCTGTCTTCTCCCTGCCCACAGGCAGCTCAGCAGAGGCCGGCACGGAGGAGAAGAGCTTTGCCAGTGACAAGACGGCCGAGTCCATCGTGGAGGAGGACGATGAGGTGTTCACGACGTCCCGCACCACAGAGGATCTCTTCACAGTGATCCACAGGTAAGGCTGGTGCATGCACTGGAGGGCACAGTGTCCCACCACTGTCACCGTGCCACGTGTAGTGTCCCCCCACCACAACATCTCCATTTCCCATACTGGGGCAGTGTTTGTCCTTGGGGACAGCCTGGCTGCTGCTGCCTTGAGTAGAGTGCAACCAGACTTGGCCACCAACAGGGAGGGTCCAGCTCTGTCCCACCTGCCAGGAGCACCACGTGCCATGCTCATCTTGTCACCTTGCCCCAGCAGAGCAGGCTGGGCACTCCCATGCCCCAGGCTGCTGCCACCCATGTCCCTTTGGTGCCTAGGTCGAAGAGGAAGGTCTTGGGGCGGAAGGAGCCTGGTGACACATTCAGCAGCCGACCCACCTCCCACTCACCTGTAAAGACTTCAGGCTCCCCAGCTGGTGAGTCCCTGGCAGCAGCAGGCAGCAGTGGGAAGTCTTCCAGCAGGAATGAGGATTTTAAAGCCCTGCTCCAGAAGAAGAGCAGCAAAACCAGCCCCGGTACTCGGCCATCTGCCGCCGAACTGCTCAAGACCACAAACCCACTGGCCCGGAGGGTCATCACAGAGTTTGCCCCTGAGCTGGACGGTGCAAACAGCCCCAAAAGCCAGCCCTGACCACGCAGGGGCCCCTCCAGCCGGAGGGGTGGCGATGGCTGCAGAGGGAGCGCTGCTGCAAGAGGCTGTCCTGGCTGCTGGGGAGCCCCTGTATCCTGCTGGGGGGTTCTTCTGCTTTTCTTCCTTACTTGGAGAGCTGCTGGCAGAGAGGCAGTGGCTGGAGCCCAAGCCCTCATGACTCTGGGCCCTTCCCACGAGGGAAGTGGCTGGACCTGGCCCTGGCTGAGCCAGATCCTGGGATTGAAGGCGCCTGCCCAGGAAGCAGAACAGGATCACAGCCCCCAGTGTCGCCCCATGCCCGCAGCGAAGCAGCTTGAGACTCTTTGGTCCTTTCGGCATGTGGTACTTTAAACAGCTTTTCTAATGCACAGTGGTGGTGATGTTTGATTCTCTTCCCTTTGACATTGTACCTTGAGTTTCCCATGCAGAGATCCCCTGGCTGAATTCAGCTGGACACACAGATGCACTTTGAGAAGACGCCAGGGGTTCGGCTGGATCTGCTTTTGAAGAGTCACAGGAGGTTCCCTGTCATTGCCCTGAGCATCCTCCCTGTCACACGGGGAACTGGCACCCGGCGCCCGCAGCCAGCGCCACCACCTCAAGCCAAACCCCCACCCCTTGAAAGCCCCCAAAATGCTGCATTTTGGAGCTCCTCAGCTCTCAGTCCAAAACCAAACCCCAGGGTCTCCTCCACTGTCAGCTCCCTTGGCCTCACTGCACGGGGGGTCCGGCAGCCACCCCACTCCCCGCCGGCCCCGCGCCGGGGTCCCGCACCCGCCGGAGTGACTGGGGTGCTGTGCCGTGGGAAGGAAGCTCGTCCCAGCTCTGCCTCCTGCCTCTCCCCGACGGACCCTGCCACGCTCTCCTGCTGCCCCAGCCGCCGGAGGTGCTGGGATGCCGCCGAGATGGTGGCTGGAATCCGGATGGACATCGCCCGAGCCGCCTCCCTGGGGACTGCTGTGGTCGCCCGTGCCCGCCGGCCACCAGGGAGCTGAGCAGGGCTCGCACGGCCCCCGGCTGGGGTTTGTCCCCCTGGGCCGCAGCTGCTCCTCCTGGCCCGGCTCCAGCACGGGGCCCAGGTGCCAGTAAGAGAGGCCGTGCTGCGGGCTCGGGGGAGGAAATGGGAGCTCTGAGCACTCTGAGCCACTTGCCCAGAGCTACAGGAAGGAAGGGCCAGCCGCGGCTGACACGGAAACAAACGGGGTGTTCAGGGAAATTTCCGCGTGGTTTCTCCATGTGTCTCCACACAGTCGCCCTCCTGTGCGGGGGAGCGGGGCCGTGGGGCCGGGCAGCAGCAGAGCGGCACTTCAGCCGCCCCTCCCAGGGGGCTGGGCTGCTCTGGGGTCGCTGCCCCACCAGGAGCTCTGCATCCCTGGCGAGCACAGCCCCGGCAAACACCTCCCCATCCTTGCCCCCACCCTGGATCTGATCCCACTGAGGCTCCAGTTGGTTCCCCTCTCCTCCCTCCTGGTACTCGCCCACCTGTCCCTTTCCTCTCCCAGGGCTGCAGATTTAAGCCTGTAATTAAGAGCCAGGCTGAGAAACTCAGGAAAAAAAAAAAAACAAAAACACAAAAAAAGAGCTCTAATGAATATCCACATTTCAACCCCATCCCGTGGCCCCAGCCAGTGGCAGGGTGCAGGTGTGGGATGGGGCCAGGGCACAGCTTGGGAGGCTCTGGGAACGGGTACATTTTGCACATGACTGCTCAGGAAACCAGGGACGGAGCCGGCAAAGGGGGCTGGGGGCAAGCATGGGACAGGGACCCCTGCAACACCCCCAGCACCACTGGCAGCTGGAGTGGCCAGTGCTGTGGGGGGAAATGTCCGAGTGGGACAGAGATTGGCCATGGAATGGAGATCAAGTGTGGGATGGAGGTTGGCCATGGGATGGAGATCCTAATTTCCCTGGCCGGAGGAACACGCTCTTCCTGGGGCTCTTCCTGGGGCTCTTCCTGGCTCAGTGCCCATCCCTGGCTGCTTGCTCCCTGCTCCCTCTGGCTGCGGCGCTTCCCCTGGGAGGCACCGGGGTCCCGGGGGGAGCCCGGCGGGCGGGACAGCCCTGCCCCGGGGTGGGGCCGCCGAGGTGCCAACTGCGGAACGTTGTACTTTTTATCTTGCCAGCTTGGTAAAGTGCTCCCTGCTGCCCTGTGCCTGTGCCTGTGCTTCTTTGGGCTGCCGAGGGCCCGGTGCTGGGGCGGTGGGCACCCCCTGACACCCCCGGTGGCTCCGGGGGAGCCGGGCTCGAGTGTCCCAGCGGCTCGGGGGAGGGCAGGGACAGGTGAGGTGTCAGGGACAGCCCAGGCCGGGCACCGGGCACGGGCCGGAGAGGGGGCCGGGGGCGGACTCGGCGGCCTGGGGGCAGCTGGGGCGGATCAGAGGGACAGGGACAGCCCGGAGACACTGCTGGGGACAGCCCTGGAGCTGGGGACAGCGCTGGGGACAGCGCTGGGCAGCGGGTACAGCCAGGGAGGGACTGGGAGTGGGCAGGGAGGGACTGGGAGGGACTGGGAGTGAACTGGGATGGACTGGGAGGGACTGGG